>JAPPVO010000029.1:148274030-148507892 GCA_030407325.1 Camellia japonica
GCTCTATCCAACTTGGCAACAAAGGAAGAGCCATTTCAATGCCCAATTCTTCCAATTGGAGCCAGAGGTTTCCATGGCAGACTTGGCAAGATTGAGTCAAAGGCCTGATGAGAAGGCTACTCAATTTATTGCCAGATTTAAAGAGCACGAAACAAATGTAGGGTCATCTTACCAGAGCTAGAATTCGTGAGATTGGCCAAAATGGCAAGAGTTTAGGCTTCGAAAGAAGTTTGACTCGACTGAGTTCAGAGACTTAGTGGAACTAAACTTATAATGGTTCTAGGTATGAAGCATTACTAGAGAAGAACAAGATCGAAATAATGCATCGTACAAGACATATTATAGAGATCCTAATTATGAGATCGATGCAGCAGAGATTGTGGGGAAAGAACCTGTGATCTGTGAAGCATTAATTCATAAGGATACAACAATTGACCAACAGTTTAAAAAGAAAGACCTTCATAGGAAATACTCTTTCGATTTAACTAAGGCAGATGACATTTTTGATCATTTGCTTGCGGCCAACTTCCTTAAGTTACCAAAAGGAGTCAAAATCCATCTCCAGATGAACTTAAAGGAAAAGTATATTGTAAATGGCATAATTCTTGGTCTCACTCGACTAAAACTGTATTGTTTTTCGAGACAGGATCCAAGAACAAATTCGGAAAGGAAGTTTGAAAATTCCCAGCCAAAGCAGAAAAGGCCATGGGGATCGACAGTAATCCATTTCCAGATTGGAGAGGTGGCAGCCAATGTCATTATGCCAGACTTCCAGAACTTGTCCTTGAAAGAATTGGAAGAAGTCAATGTGCAGATGCATGTTGCCAACCAGACAACTATCAAGAAAGACACTGGAAATCTACCAGCTATTGGACAAGGTTTCTCACACCAGAGGGAAGACTCTGATGAAGAAGCACTGGATGACGACTCTTTAGAGGCAGCTGTAATGCAAAGGATGTGTCCCAGGTGCAGACTGAGTTATAAGTGGTTGAAAGGGCTTCCAATTGATGGGAAGCAATATTACAGGGATGTGCAGAGATGTCCTAAACCAACCAATGCTTATAACAAAAGGCCATATCCAACTAGTGGTAGGCAGCAGCCATTAATGGTTGAGCCAACAGCCGATAGAATGCATTCTAAAGGCAAGAGACCTTTATATGAGTCCAGGCCACCTAATTATTACAGAATGAAAAGCAGTCATTCTGAAAGGAGACTGGAGAAGGGTTCAGTTTATGGGATCAAAGCCAGAGATTGGCCCCTAGACCAGCCTCACGCACGGGACAGAAAGTGCCACCTTCATCAAAGGCCTGAGTTAGGCCCAAAACATGAAGTCAGAACCAAGCAGTGGCCTTCACAGCCAGCTTCGAAGATGGCTTCGAAGGAAGAAAGGAACAGTTCAACATCTGGGTCAGTAAGTTCGTGGGTACCTGGAGTTCCAGATTGGTTTGTCATGCAGAACAAACCTAGGGAGGTATCTACCCAAAGAGATGTTGTTGGAAACCAAGGTAGGATGGTCAAACGGTGCCCCAAACAATTGGGTATTGCTTAAACACCCAAAAACAAAGGAACCAGATATGGTCCAGTAATTTCGAGATCACAAAGGAGAAGATTCAGCGTAGGTACACTCAGTACCAGAAAGACCTGAAAGAAAGTGGAGAGAGCTCTTCATTGGTCCAGACAGAAGGAAAGAAGAATCCAAAGTCAGACCATACTCCAAACCACTCTCTACAAGCAAAATGGACTGCATAGAGAACAATTGGCCAAAGTTCACTCTGAACTAAAAGCCAGAGAGAAGTCCAGTTTAGCAGGATTGGAGAAGGCTTTGATGGAGAGTGATAGCGAGACAGAAGAAGAAGTTGGCCTAGGCCAAAAGAAAGGAATGGTTGAGGAAGAAATGTTCGAAGCCTTCATGGCTGAACAAACATTTTTGTTTGAAAAGCCAGTCGGAAAGGCCATTCGAAGGAGTCTGTTAGTAATGAGTGCCAGAATGCAGCATGGAAGATGCTTCTGAAGTAACTGAACAAGGTGGCCAAGAGGAGAAACAGGCACAGCCAGCCTCCAATTTGGCTCAGTATCAGTGAATATGGTACACATACTACCGCATGAATTCCAAGCTGGAGATGAACCAAGAGGGCAAGAAATTGACCCAATTCCAGTCTCTAGTGAAGACTCACAAGTGAGTATGGTGCAAGATGAATCCGAAATGGCTACCCAAATGGAAACTGAATATGAGAGTGAAGAAGAGGTGAGTATTAACCTCTCATATCCTTTTGAGTATCCCTCGAACTCTATGACACAGCATGTCAAGCCTTTGTATATCAAGGCCTTCTTCGATGGGATACAATTGAACGAGTCTTGGTGGATAATGGGGCAGCGGTGAACTTACTACTGAAATCTTCCTTGAAGAAACTGGGGAAAAGGAACCCCAGGTTAATCCCAACCAACACAACCATTGCTGGCTTCGCTGGAGACAAACAGATGGCTTAGGGAATTCTGCCCATCAACTTGAGTGTGGAAACCAGGGACTGCATGACGGCATTCTTCGTTATCGATAGCAATGCTAAGTACAATGCTTTGCTTGGCAGAGATTGGATCCACACTAACAAATGTGTGCCTTCCTCTTTGCATCAGAAAATAATGATGGCCTTGGGCAATGGAGAGACAGAGGAAATTGATGCAGATCCTCAACCCTTCATAGCCTGTGCAGACTTCGCAGAGGCAAATTGTATATTGAGGGAGTGACACCACTCAGTATACTGAGGAAACCTGATGGCTCAGCCGAAGTGACGGCTGATGAGGAAGTGACACACCTGAAGCACTTAGTCCAGGAGAGTGCTGATGAAGAGGTTGTCGTTAAGGATGACAATGATGCCTGGTTGTAGGCAAAGAGATGAAGCACAAGAAGCCAAGTCTTTGGCTCTAATTAAGTTCTCAATATTGGATGTAAAATCAATAGTCCAGAAAGTGCAAGAGCAAGAGAAAGAAGCCATGATAATTGGCTGCAAGCAGGCAAGCAACAGGCCAGAGTTTTGGCCTTGATAAATACTGTGCATTGACATTGAAACAAAAGTCCAGGAGATACAGGAAGAAGAAGCCTTATGGACAGACTTTGTCTATGAGGAGGAGGGTAAAGATGTTGAATTAAAGAACCTGGGAGCAGAACAAAGCAAGAAGATTGCTTCGAAGCCAGAAGGAATCAAAGAAGAAGCTTCAGTAAATTCTCAGACACAAGACCCCTTAGAAGAAGTAAATTTAGGGGAATGTTCTATACAACAGCCCACCTATATAAGTGCTTGTTTGAATGCTCTGGACAGGGACTAGTTGTTGGTTGCTCTGAAGAAATATAAAGATTGTTTTGCATGGTCTTATAATGAACTACCAGGATTGGATAGGTCATTAGTAGAACATAGGCTCCCTATGAGGCCTAATTTCAAGCCATACAAGCAAAAACCAAGAAGAATGAGTCCAGAAGTGATTCAGAAAGTTAAAGAGGAAATTCTTAGACTACTCAAGGCAGGTTTTATTAGGATAGCCAGGTATGTTGAATGGCTATCCAATATTGTGCCTGTAGTTAAGAAGAATGGTAAAATGAGGGTATGCATTGATTTCAGAAACTTAAATCTAGCAACTCCAAAAGATGAGTATCCTATGCCTATAGTAGATTTGTTGGTAGACAGTTCAGTAGGGCATCAAATTTTATCAATGATGGATGGGCACTCTGATTATAACCAAATCTGCATTGCAGATGAGGATGTCCACAAGACGACATTCAGATGTCTTGGGAATATTGGCACCTTCGAATGGGTTAAAATGCCATTTGGTCTGAAGAATGCTGGGACTACATATCAGAGGGCTATGAACACTATCTTTCATGACCTCATTAGAGGGTGTTTAGAGTGTTATATTGATGACATTGTAGTTAAATCCCAATCCATGGAGGAGCATCTGTTTCACTTAGAAGCAGCTTTTAAAAGAATGAGAAAGTTCAAGTTGAAACTCAATCCTCTTAAGCGTGCTTTTGGTGTATCATCTAGAAACTTCTTGGGCTATGTAGTACACAAGAAAGGAATAAAGATTGACCAGAATAAAGCCAAAGCCATCATTGAAGCCAGACCTCCATCAAGTAAGAAAGAATTACAAAAGTTTCTTGGACAGGTTAATTTTCTTCGAAGATTCATTTCTAACACTGCAGGGAAAACTAAAGTATTTTCTTCGTTGTTAAGGCTAAAAGATGAAGAGGAATTTGTGTGGACAGCAGAGCATCAAATTGCTTTCGAAAGAATCAAAGCCTACTTGGCCAACCCTCCAGTGCTGATGCCACCAAGGGTGAAAAGCCCTTGAAGTTATACATAGCTGCAGCAGAGGATTCATTGGGACCTTTCTTAGCCCAAGACAATGAAGAAGGCAAGGAGCAAGCTGTTTATTACCTTAGTAGGTTTTTAAATTCTTGTGAATGTAAATACTCAGCTGTAGAAAAGCTGTGCCTTGCATTGTATTTTACTGCAATGAAATTAAGATACTATCTTTTGCCTACAACTGTCTTGGTAATTACAACCACAGATTTGGTTAAGTATATGTTATTTAGACCTATGTTGAGGGGAAGAATTGGCAAATGGATACTAGCCTATCAGAATTTCATTTAGAATATGTTCCCTAAAAGGCAGTAAAATGACAAGTTTTAGCTAATTTTTTGGCAGACCATCCATCTCAAACAGAAAGCCAAGAGATAATGGAACTTGGTATGGCTAGTGTTGAGCCATGGCAAATGTGGTTCGATGGATCAAAAGCCAATGGCCTAATTGGAATTGGTATAGTGATTAAGTCACCACAAGGAGTAGAAACCACACATGGTTTCAGAGTGGATGAAATTACTTGTTCTAATAATCAAGCTGAATATGAAGCCTTAATAGTGGGACTGGAAATTCTTATTGGATTACAAGTTCATGCAGTTGACATATTTGGAGATTCTCAATTGGTGGTTAACCAAGTGAAAGGGATTTTCAAATGTCAAAGTATAAGCATGTTGCCATACTATGTTGTTGCATTACATCTGCTTTCTCAATTTCAAATAGCAAATGTAACTCATGTCCCAAGATTCTTGAATAATAGAGCTAATGATGTGGCTTAGAAAGCTTCGAATTTCTAGAGAAGGGATAATGCTCAAAAGGACATAAGTCAAACAACATATCAGAAATTAATACCACCCTTAAATAAAAGGAATGTGGTCTTGGAAGTCAATCATAATGACTTACAAGAATAAGATTGGAGGCATCCAATAATGCAGTATCTGGCTGGCCCATCTTCAAAGCCAGCAGAAAAATTAAATTGCAATCTATGCAATACATGATGTATGGTAATGCTCTCTACAAAAGAGGGGGAGATGGTTTATTGCTGGAATGTTTAGGCCCAAAAGAAGCATTGACAGCTATGGCTGAGGTTCATGAAGGCATCTGTGGTGCTCATCAGCTTGGTGTGAAGATGAGATGGTTGCTTCGAAGGCATTCCTACTATTGGCCAACTATCCTTAAAGACTGCATAGAATATGCAAGAGGTTGCCAGGCGTGTCAAAAGCATGGCACAATAAGGCATGTGCCCATAACTGACTTGCATGCAGTAGTGAAGCCTTGGCCATTTAGAGGATGGGCTATGGATATGATGGGGAAAATACACCCACCCTCTTCGAAGCATCATTGTTTCATTTTAGTGGCCACTGATTACTTCACTAAGTGGGTCGAAGCTAAGCCATACAAGGCTGTAGACCAGACTGAAGTCATTGGATTCATTAAGGATTTAATCCATAGATTTGGTATCCCGCAGACTATAACTGTTGATAATGGGACTGTATTTGATGGGAAAATGGTAAAGTCTTTTGTGGCAGAGTTTGGAATTAGCCTTGTTAATTCCACCCCCTATTATGCACAAGCCAATGGTCAAGCTGAATCATCCAATAAGTCCTTGAAAAAAGGAATACAAAAGGTTGTGGAAGACAATCCTAGGGATTGGCATAACTTATTGCTGGATGTATTGTGGGCTTATAGAACTTCCCCAAGGTCAAGCACAGGAGTCACTCCTTATGCCTTAGTATATGGCCATGATGCAGTGTTACCTGTGGAAATTAATGTTAAGTCCTTGAGGGTAAGATGCCAAGACCAGTTAGATCTTGAGCAATACCATCAGAGTATGTGCTTGGAGTTAGAAAGCATAGATGAAGCTAGAATTCTGGCATTAAATAGCATTCTTTTCCAAAAGAAGAAAGCAGCCAAAAACTATAATAAAAAAGTCAAACACATTGGCTTTGATGAAGGTGATTTGGTATGGAAGACAATACTCCTAATAGGGATTAAAAGCCACAAGTTTGGCAAATGGTCACCTAACTGGGAAGGACCATATCAAGTTCATAGAGTCCTGCCTTTTGGAGCATACCATTTGAGAAATTTAAATGGATGTGTACATTCCAAAAAGATTAATGGCAGGTATTTGAAGCCTTATTTTCCAACTATATGGGAAACACAAGGAATAGAATAAATGTTGAGTAAAAGAACATGAGAATATTCAAATGCTAAATAAGAATTTGCTTTTCATAAAGAGTTGAATACACTTTGCCATAAATTGGCCCAAAAGTCATTACAATGTCTCAGCTGTTCTTTTACAATAGATGTTCTATTCTTAAATGATGAGAACAACTGGATGGCTGTGGTCATTTCCTACTTTCGGTCAGCCAGTCCTTGATTGGTAATCTGCAACTTGGTGTCGGTTCGGATTAAAGCCTGGTTAACTGCAGATAGCTCCTTTCAAGTTGAGCTTTCTTTCCAGTAGTTGAGTTCGAAAGTGGGAGACAGAGGAATGTTGTTCCTTTAGCTCTGATACTTCAGTATGTACTGTGGAAACAAAGCTCTGGTCTCTAACCAATTTCTCCTCTGCAGCCTTGGCAGCATGGCAAATGTTGATGTAAAAGTCAATAGTGGCTGCTGCCTGAGATAAATGACTTGAGACAGTCATGCTGAATTGCTCAATGATTTTGCAGCACTGAAGGAAGCCATTTCTTATTATAAGCCTCTGTAAGGCCTCAAAAGGGATCCTCAAAAAGCATGTCAACAGGTCCAGGCAGCTGTCCAAGTCTATTAGAGGCGAAGAAGGCTTACTATTGGTGGAAGAGCTCTCAAAAATTTATAGCAAGGAATCAGCCAGAACTAGTGGCTCAGTCTCATCATTAGCTATTGGAGAGGTGGAAGGTATGTCGAAGAGACTAGCTAGTCTCGCTTCGAAGATGTTTACCTCATCCATGGACATGAAGGGTGCAGAAAGAGCTTTAGTGGAAGGCACAAAGGACTGCATAGGGATAGGAGAAATGGGTGGAGCATCTTCAACAGTTTCCATAGTTCTAGCCACCAATATGTCGAGGGAAGAGGGGCTGGAACTAGGCAGAGATAATAAACTATGAGTTGGAGAGCTGCTAGCACTCTCTATAGGGAAATCAACTACCATCAGAAAAGGAGCAGCAGCTAGAATTCCCTCAGAAGGAAGAGGAAAAGCAAGGCTCGAAAGAGAATTAAATTGAGATAAATCAAAAGTCAAATAAAGAAGATATGGAGTTAAACCAAAAGGGAAAGGAGCAGGAATACTGGGCCTCAAGGAGGGTACAGAGAATGTAGGCCTAGGAAGTGAGAGTATTATTTGAATAGACTTCACATTTTGCAATTGATCAACTTCAACTGAAACTGAGGGAGTCCTTATTGGGAGAATAGGCTCAGTAGTTGTTGCTGCAAAAGAAGAAGTACAAAATAGTGTCAAGTCTTAATACCAAGAATTTGACAAAAGAATAAAAGAGCAGAGGCATGAAAGGAATTACTTGTTTTAGAAGTGATAGCAACAATGGGAGAGCTACGAAGGGAATAGTGCTCAGCAATGTGTTGCCTTCTTGCAGTTTCCCTTTGGATTGCATCAGCAATAACAGCTTCATCTCTTAATAATTGTTGCCGCCGTCTCTTCTCAGCTCTTTGAAAAACAATTATTTCTTTGGAATGTTCCTCTTCTACTGCTTTGGCAGCCGCCTCATGAGAAGGGTCTTTGACCAAATCAGAATGAGAGAGAGTCATCTTCTTTCTTTTTCTTCTCGGTTATGGTATTTCCTGCTCTTTCTCAGTCTCTCTCTCTTCAATTTGGGATTCAGACTTTTCATGAGTAAGCTCTTTTTGTGCTGCTTTAATGGTTGTCTCATGAGAAGGGTCTTCGACCAAATTAGAAGGAGAGACAATCATCTTTGTCCTCTTTGTTCTCTGCAATGGTACTTCTTGCTCTTCCTCCATCTCTTTCTCTTCAGTCTAAGATTCAGATTCTTCAGGAGGGAGTAATAGCTTCATTTTCTTTTTCTGTTGTTGTTTGTCTTTGAGAGTAGCTAAAGTTTCAGTTCTTTTAGGAGATTCCTCTTGTGGAGATCCTGAACCAAGAGATATGAATGTAAAGGAAACAAACAAAAGAGTCTAAAAGAAAAGAAACCTAAAAATACTTACCCTTTTTTGAAGTAGCTCTGGTAACTCTAGTAGGAGGGGGTGAGCCTGTAGGAGCAGTTTTGGCAGTTGTGGAAAGAGAGGGAATATTCTCAACTGTTGTTGATTTAGAGTACCAATGAATAGCTCCCTCGATAACAAAATGGAGGCCCATATATCCTTGTGTGGTGAGGTGGAGTAGTCTTTATTAGCTAAGAATGTTTGCAGCCAAGCAGGTCCTTTGTTGGCATCAAATGGGCAGAAGAAAGTGGCAGATGGAGAAATAGGGAGTTGATGAAAAAAGGTGAGGTAGTAGGCAAAGGAAGCAGGATAAAGAACAATTCTAGCATATTTTTCCCCATAAGTACTAGGATCCTGAACAAGGAATTTCAAGCATTTGGGATGCAAATCGGTGAAGTAAGCAAAGAACCAGAGTTGGAGCACCCAAAGGGGACCTCCTTGGTTAATGTCAAGAGGTTTCTCACAAAATTGGGAGCAGGCTCTGTAAACATGGCCTAAGAGATATGGGGCCAAGGCTATGCATTTTCCTAAAACAAGGGCCTTCGCAAGTGGGGCGAATTCAGGCATAATCCGTTGAGATGATGTACAAAAGAGAAACTTACACAGCCAGTATAAAATAAAGGAAAAAAGTTCTCTATCTCTCACGGGGCCTACCCTTTTGTTTTCAGCTTTTACAAGGTCACTATAGGAGGAATTTAAGGGTGGAAGGGGAAACTTCACAAGAAGGTCCGGGTAGCTGGGTGTAAAAGGAGTACCAATGGGTGAAAGCCCTAGGAGATGACATATATCAAGAACGGTGGGAGCCATCATGCCACACCGAAACTGGAAAAAATTAAAAGTCGTGTTCCAAAAGCAAAGAGCAGCAGGAATCAAAAAAAGGGTTTTCAGGAATGATAAACCTAGAAAGACGAAGGGCGTCGAGAATACAGAGCTCTTGTAGGTCATCTTCTCTTGCAGGCACAACTTTGTCATACCATTCCTCACATTCAACTCTCAACGTCGGCCAGCAACGGTGAGGTCGGGTCATTCTCCAATTTCCCTAGTCGAGCCCTCCTTCGTAGAGAAGAAAATGGTCCTCCAAGTGAGGGTGTAAAGTTGGAAGTTGAGCAGGAGCTTCTCGAAAGATAGGACCGAGGACATATTCTTGTTTGTTACTGTGGCGAGGAACAAAGAGGCGTCCGTCTATGGCACTTGACCCATCAGTTGTTAACTTGGCGATTTCTTCATCTATACATCTTTTCAAAGCCATGGTTGGGCTTATACGATCGCCAGCAAGTACTTTCAGAGAAGAAGAATCCATTGGTAGCAAGCAGCGAGGAAGAGAGGGTTAATAGAGGAGAATGGTTTATGTGTTAAGCGAGCGACCGATTTCAGAATACGAAATAAAAGGGTTTTAAAGAACCTTTGTGTCTGGAAAATATATCGTGTAATTCGTAAAATACTAAAAGTACAGATACGAAGAGTTTCCTTCAATATTGATACTTTTGGAGGGAAAAACACATCCCAGATGTTGATGTCAGCTTCGAAATAAAATATTTGGCTTTGAAACCCGATTTTGGCGCCAGAAGTCAAATAACAACGGCTTCGAAACTGAGAAGTCGGCTTCGAAGCACATTCCATACCTAAGGATGTATGGATGCACAAGTATTTATTTACTTCAAAAGGATTAAAGACCTGTTTTAGGTTTCTTAATGAGAGTAATGTCCTTCGAGGCAAAACTTGATACCCCTTAAGGATGGGAATTGGTGTTCGAAATATTAAAACCAATAGTTGGTTTATGTATACAGAAAGGATTGTCTTTTCGGACTGAAACAGTGCAGCCCTCAAAAAAGACTTCCATATTTTTGAAAGTATGGACTGTTGTTCGAAGCAAAAATGGTCAATTTAAAACTGATTGATCGTACTAACCATGACCATATTTTGGTTATGATTAAAACAAGCTTTAAGGGGCAAGATTGTTAAATTCGAAGCACTGATTCTAAATGAAAATCAGCAAAAACTGTCAACTGTAATCCATAAATTGGAAGAGTTCATGTTGGTTTTTTTAGTGTTTCATTTAAAACGATTGAATCCGGATTCGAAGGATAAGATTGTTCAGTTCGAAGCCCTAAATTTGCTTTTAAAGACAAACGGAGACAAAATCAAACAATGCCAAACAAAGAAAAAAGTCTTAGTTGTATTAAAGCAAAAGCAATTACATCGAATGGCCGTCTTTGGATACAAATTCGAGCTCATAAAAGTAAGGAATAGAATAAATAACAAGATCATGGAATTTGGTCCAGCTATGGTCAATGAATTTCTATTCTTTCTTTATTCTATCCTCTATTTCTTCCAGAATTGGCTGCTGAAGTTGATGTGCTCTCACTTGATAAAAGAGCTCTTCAGCCTTTATTTCGAACGATGTTTCTTTCAATCCCTGTTCCAGTTCGTCCATATCCAAGTCATCCTAATACGCAGAGTCTTTATTCTTGAAGTCATCGAATTCTTTAATGAGGTTCTCTGCTTTGTACTGGGCATGAACTCGAAGAGATGAGAGTTGGTCCAAAGATTGAGTGGTGGCCACAGAAGTTCGATGCCAGTGAAGAAGCAATGGGAGTTGGTCCAAAAACATGTGAAGCTCTGCTTGGGCGAGGGGGTTGAGGACGTGACCCCGAGTCAGAATATCACAAGCCCATCGAAGGTTCTTGAGAGGAACATCATCCTCAAGAACATTGAAAGACAAGTGAGAGAAGGCTGCAAGCAGAAGTTGGGCTTGCTTCTGCTCAGCTGGAGTAGGGAAAGGTGCAGGCTTGTAAGGAGGAAATACCTTATCCGCAGAGAGGGCAAGCCTCAGTCTCTCTGTCCAGCAAGGATTTGGCGGAGGAGGAGGTATGGAAGCTTCCATTTCGGGAGAAGGAGCAAGGGCAGAAGGAACAATGGCATTAATATAATCGAGCCAGTCAGAAGAGCAAAGCTTCGCCTTCTGGGCTAAGAACGATGGATTGTACCCTTATGCCTCTTCTGGGCGTTGGGTAGCGTGCACTATCTTTGTAGGCATGGAGGATGTGTACCATGTTACAAGCAGATTGTCCTCTAAACTGCGTCAGTGGTCGATGGGCACGTAAGGATAAACCACCGAGCTTCGTGCATAGGAAGGAAACTCTAAAGGGTTAGTGAACTCGACAAAGTGATGGTTAATTCGCTCCCTTAAATTAGAGGCCTCAAGTTCCGACCAGCTTGCCCAATCAGAAGCCCCAGAGGAAGAAGAAGCCACAGCCTTATCCCATGCAGAGGATTGTGAAGAAGAACTTCCCATGTCCATATTTGCAACTTTCTGAATCAAAGGATTGAAGGCAGTTTGTTCGTAGTCCAAGGGTGAATCAGAAGAAGAGCTTCCCATGTCCATGTTTGTAACATTCTGAATCAAAGGATTAAGGGCAATGTGTTTGTAGTCCAAGGGTTGATAATTTGCAAAGGCTTTCATGACTTGAATATAGAAAGGTGGGTAAAGGTGGCTAATTAATGCATGGAGGTTCTTTCGAGGAGGAACAACATCATCAGATGACTCTTCGTGTGCTCGATTAATAGAGGAGAAAATTGATTTGGCCATAAAAAATGTATCCGTCTGTTTGAATACTGAGGTGGTGGGGGTGTTCAAAAGATTGAAAGAGAGTTTAATGCAAATGATGAATGACGGTTGCATTTCTGGAAGAATGCAAAGCCCATGCACGTTCTAAGACGTGGATAAAAGACCTTGATCCACTAATATCACCAAGTATTGGGTATATTAGTGCGAGGGGTAATGTTGGCTACATATTTTGTATAAGCCAATTATAATTCGACGCGTGGCAGAATAAGGGTAATACAGGAAGACTATTCAAATCTTTAATCCTAATCGTACACGTGGCAGTTAGTATTGGTTATTACGAGATCTGAGTAGCATTGGATCAGCAAAGAGATGCAAAGTGATGTGGCTTCAACGGTTACTCATATTCAAATTCAAAATTAGGAGGGAAGCATAACTGCAAGTGATGGCATAGTGGAGCTAATTATAAGGCAACATGGTCAGCGATCATGGAAGAGCAGTTCGACGGTTGGAAATGCAGTTTGATGGTCATCCTTGAGAAGTATAAATAGCAGAGAAGGCCCCAGAAAAAAGCCCCCAGACTCAGATCTAAAAAACCAGTCTTATTCTACTTTATTTCTTTTCCAGCTTTACATTTCATGTTCTTTACATTTTTGTACTTTAAAATTCCTGCACTGCACTTCGTTCATATGAGTAGTTTCAAGTAGATTGTTGCTGTAAACCTCTACGAGGCTGAGTTTGGATCATTGTAAGTTTTTTCATTTTAATGAAATGCTTCAATTGTTCTTCATTTAATTGATATTTGCTTAATTCTCCTAAATCAAGCCACCAGTAAAAGTCATCTTCATTGAGGCTGAAAGAACTAAAACACAATCGTCTGATAATTGGTTGGCAATTAATTTTCTGTAAGGACTGATTGATCCTTGCTGACACGCTCATAATTACAAAAGTAACCTTCGAAAGCCAAAAAGCCAACAGGTGTTATAGTTAACAATTGACAAAAAACTACATGATCAAATCAGTTTTGTATAAAAAATGGATGGTGTTATAGTTAACGATTGACAAAAAACTAATCCGATCAGATAGCTATCGATATCCGATCAACGTGATTTTTTTACAAGCATATAGTACTCGATGAGTTCTACACATTAAACGATTCCGATTAGTAAAACGGGACCCGTGGTGGGCCCCCACGAGCCGAACAACACCGTCCAATTCAATGCCTGAAAAAGGAGACAACCATCTCCTATACACTACTCTGCACACACTGCCAGCTAGGACATCCACCGTACTGCCTATTCTATCCTAAGCTTCTCCTATACATTAATTTATACAATTTTTTAATACACATTTGTTTGTAAAAAATCAAAAAGTTATCATAAATAACCATATCTTTTTTCTCAACTTTTTAGTCTAAAAAGTCAAAAAGTACACTTATTTAGGACATTCCAAACAACCCCATAGTATTAAATTTATTTTATTTTCTGACCCAACAATCCTAATGGAGCGTAAAAAATTGGAAACTCTGTTCTCTATTATCGTTGAAGATGCTTTCACGTAGGTTGATTTTTTAATTTTTTAATTTTTTTTATTATTTTAATTTGGGATTAAAAATTTCCATTAAGATAATTTTTTTTTGATTTTTTTTAATTTTTATCCAAAAATAATAATAATTATAAGTTATATGTGATATTTTATCTTATTAAATTAATTTTTTTTTGTTGTAAAAAAAAAAATAAATAAATAAAATTTGACATTCCAAGCGAAGGCATAAAACTCTGTACTACTGGGGAGCTTCTATATACACACACCTAATCCCCTCTTTGCACATCCTTCTCACTACACACACCAAAAAAATTAATTTGTAATTAGTTTCCTCACTACACACACGGTGAGTTCCAAATGTACCCTCACACACACACACACACACACACACACACACACACCCGACCCCAAATACACACACCTATTGAATCTGAAGCACATCTTCAACCTTGAAGCATTCCATGACATAGAAGCTGAAGCACCTATTGAAACTGAAGCACATCTTCAACCGTGTGCAAATACAGTGAAGCATTCCATCTCATTACCGTGTGCAACCCAGGTGTGCAAATACATTGAAGCATTTCATCCACGAAGCTGCATTCCATCAGATTTTCAATCCTCATTAGGTGAGTTTACTGTGGAATCATCATTCCTATTCAATCCTCATTTTCATCTGTAATGTAGAGTTTTTCACTTGGAATGTAGAGTTTTTGATTTGGAATTGTCGTTCGGAACTGGTTAACCGAAATAGAACAATCCGAAAACATTCAATATTTTCATCAGTAGATTTTCGAAAATATTACATTGTTTCGATAGTCAACTTTCGAAAAAATTGAATTTGGACAACAGTCAACCTCCGAAATTATGTTTTTGTTTCAGATTTCAACTTCCGAACAGAACATGTATTTTCGGTTGTGAACTTCCGAACAGGTTTTTTTTTTTTTCCTTCTTAATTATAACACTTAATTAAAACACTTTTTATAATTTAAAACACTTATTATAATTTACACACACTTATTATAATTTTACACACACTCTCATTAATTTTACACACACTCTCTTTATTTACACACACACTCATTGCACACACTTATTATTTTTTGCAGGTAATATGGATTCTGAATATCAACAACGTGTCCCACCTACTGCTTCAAATAGACGACGTCGTGAATTGGATGTAGACCATGAACGGGGACGAGGGCGTGGGCGAGGATGAGGTCAAGCTCGTGGTCGAGGTCGTGATCCAGTTTCGGTAGAATATGATATTCCCAGTGCCAGTCAAAGTCGGGGCCGAAGCCAAAGACGAGTTGAAGGTTATGATATGCCTGACATTTCTGTGGAGGATACCTCTTTACCTGATTCTCCTTTTGTCCAGGAAGAGTACCTTACTCATGCTTTTCCAGGTGGACCGACTGATCTGTCAATACTGCGGAGTTTCAATAGTCATGTGGCTGCAGCTATTTGGCACGGGGAGGTAAACATTCCTCAGTAAAAGTGAAATTCATTTGTATATGAGTTTTTTTTTATGTGTGTGTAGTTTGTAATGTTGTATGGTAGTTTGTAATGAGATATCATTTGTGTTGTAGGAACGAGGGCCCCTAAAGTGTCATAATCACTCTTCCAAGATCCTTGCATGGCCATGGTGGTTAGTAGAGAACAACACCAGATTCAAAGCCATTATTGAGCAGTCTGGACTGTCACAGTTAGCTCGTTGCACTTATCGGTTCGTCAACAAGCTTCTAATCTCCAGTTTTGTTGAGAGATGGCAACTTGAGACGAACACATTTCACATGACAGTTGGTGAGATGACCTTGACCCTGGATGATGTTGGCACTATTCTTGGCCTTCCCATTGTAGGCAAATCAGTCAGCATACCAGATGTGACAGATCATCATGGAGTTACATTACTCGTTTATGGCTTGGGGATTACTGAACGTGCAGCACATGAAGAGGTTTCTTCTGCTGGTGGCAATTCAGTCAGGCTTGAATGGTTGCGAAGTCAGTTTGCTGGTGTCACAGATTCAGACCCGAGGAGGCTATACAGTGCGCTGCTAGAGCTTATTTGTTGTTTCTGTTGGGATGTACACTCTTCAGTGACAAGAGTGGCGGCAGGGTTCCCGTTGTTTACCTTGGCTTATTGATGGATTTGGGATCCATACATACTTACGCCTGGGGTGCTGCTGCATTAGCATTTTTATACAGATAGTTGGGGTATGCTAGCCGGTCTGGGGTTAAGCAGATGGATGGTTATATGACTCTTTTGGAGGCGTGGATTTATGAACACTTCCGAGCATTCCGACCTCATCAGAACATGGGCTACAATGAGACATGCCACACGTGTACCATTGGGCATCTAGGAGAGAGGCGGGTTCCTCCATTGAGCATTTGAAATCTTTTCGAGCCGAGCTTGACAGTTGGTAGCTACTGATGTAAGTTTACTCATCCTGCGATAATTTTAACACTTCCATTTATCTTACCCTTTATGTACTTTAATTCAAAAACACTTTACGTTTACAGGTTATTTGGGATCCATACCACAGCTGCAGAGACCGGCATCCATGTAACCCGGTTACGTTCTACCATGGATATTTAAAGTGCTTAGACGTTGTCGAACCCTATCATCCAGATAGAGTTTTGAGGCAATTTGGCAGGGTTCAAACCATCCCAGATGCACTGCTAGCTCCCAGTCGTGGTGCGCGAGGCAACATATCTGCACGATATATAGTCATGTACAGATACTTGGATAGGATCTGGGAGGCTTGGGATAACCACGTGTTATCTGAGCAACGGAGGAGCACACCAGTTCGTCAGCCTTGGCAATGT
Organism: Camellia japonica; assembly: GCA_030407325.1. Classification (NCBI taxonomy): domain Eukaryota; kingdom Viridiplantae; phylum Streptophyta; class Magnoliopsida; order Ericales; family Theaceae; genus Camellia; species Camellia japonica. The sequence continues at coordinate 148,290,471 of JAPPVO010000029.1, forward strand.
GTACCGGGTTACATGGATTGGTACAAGAATATCACGCACGTATATGTCGAGCACACTGATGAACCGCGTGTCCATGACCATCAGGATTTCAGCGAACATGCGGATGTAATCTATTATCCTCTCTTATGCATATGTAACTTACTTCTTTTTTTTTTTTTCCTGATATGTTCCCTAAAATGTGATATTCTTTTCAAATGCAGCGTATTGCACATGCACTGCAGATTTCACATCCTATTATTGACGCTGGTTATCAGGAGGGGATTCGACATCCTTATCGACTTTACCAGGCTATCGAGAGTATGACGCATGTCCTTGAAGGTCAGCACATTGACGAAGCTGGGCCTAGTTCTGTTGGACCTAGTTCTGCTGGAGGTCGCTTTCCATCTTCGACATTGACATACAGTCGTAGGCCTAGGCGTAGGCATACAGTTGATTCGTGACATGTTATTTTGTTACATGTTATTTTGTTAGTTCATGAATTTTTTTTGGTGTTTTTTGTAAGATGACATTGTTGTAATGGTAACAGTGGAATGGTATTGTAATGACATTTTATTATTAGAATGGAATGGTAACAATGGTCGATAACATTAAATCCACATTGCAAAACATAACACATCAACATCAAAAACACATCCATTAATTTCTTCCATAATTCTAACATTGTCAAATGCATACATGTGTCATGCGACATCAACAACATCAAAAGTCTCTCGAGTAGCTACATTATCATGAATAATGTCCTTGAAATGTTGAATGCGACGCACATATGCATCATTCCAGTTGACAGCGCAAGGGTGACGGTATTTTCTCCAATTAGTGGCAATAGGAGGAACTGGATGGCCTGGCTGCAACAAAACCTGCACCAAATATCAATTGACTTAGTGGTCATACCTCATAATTTCTTGTACATGCACAAACCCAATTGATAAGTTTTTGTTATACCTGGACGAAATGATTTCCGTTGACAAACCCAATGGCAATCTTACGTCTATCAAGTTGAGGTACAGACACTGTTCTAAGAGGTAAAAAGGTGAGACATTGCTATAAAGACAAGTGGTATAACACAAGATTGTAGCACGATGCAACAAGATGCCCCATGTCTGGCATAGTCATCCAATGTGAGTATCCAGGACTGTCTTCAAAGTATGACAATATGCTTGTCAATTCTTCAAACCTTTCATAGGACCCATACAGTGTAATGTATTCCTCTTTGTGTGTGTGCAGCTCACCCAATAGATCACGCCTAACCTGAGCCAAATCATCTTCTGTATGACCAATTGAAGCAGCTATAGCCCTGAAACCACAATTCCTATCTGCAGCTACATCCTTGACAAACTTAATGTATGGTTTCAACCCAGCAGGGAAAGCATCAACATATGCACCAGGTTTCACTGTTCTAGTAATGTATGCCTTCCCTTTCGGATTCACCTTCTCCTTTCCCTTAACAGGTCGCTTCTTCTTGGTTTGCAGAGTAGAAGCTAATGTAGTGATTTGAGTGTCCCTAGGTGAGAAGGAATCATGTCCAGATTGCACTAACTCAAATGCACACGGGTCACGACGGGTAGAAACATTGATCTTCTTATGATCCCGAGGACGTGTTTTGGGCTTCACCTTCGGCTCAACAAGAAAAGTGCTTCCCGGATATACAATCTCTTTCAACTTCTTCAAAAGCTCCAACCGCATGGTTCTATCATTTTCATTAAACTTGTTCACAAACAACTCTACTTCTGCATGACAAGTCACCTCCGTTTCCTCTTCTTTCTTGCATATGGAGATATGAAGTTGCCTCCACTGTGAGTGTATGGTAACAAGTGGTATAGGACGATCTTGTCTGATGTAGTCAGCAATCTCATGGGTGCAAGGTAAACCATGAGTGTGGCGAAGGACGCATCCACAAGCTTCAACATCAATACCAATGGAATTGGCTCTCTTACTCTCGACAAGCAAATACTCCAATGCAGAGATAGACACATTACCCCGTAGCTCCCTGAATTGAGAAGGTTTAAATTGATGTTGCACAACAGTTAGACTTTTCTCAAATGAAGCCTTGATATCAGTGTGTTGCAACTCAAGCAGACTGTGTATTTTCTCAAATGATGCCTGAAATGAGACTTGACATGAACCCAATTGTCTTTTAAGTTTTGCATGTGCACTCTCAGCCCTGTTCAATTCAATGTAAGTCAAGTTAAAATCAAGTACATGGCACTTATTAATAACATATTGAAGAAAAGTAATCTTACCGGTTCGTTGTAACATTGCCACAATGCATACACGTGTCTGTCCATGCCGCCACAAATTTGTCCTTGTAAGGAACCAACCAAGTATCCATGACGTATTTGACTGCATCAGGATAACTACTGAATTCCTTAAGTAATGATTTAAGACGCTCATCGTATTGAATTTCAGAAGATGAATACACTACAGAGTTCCACTCATGGTTGAACTTCTCCCATTTCTGCTGTGTCTCAAACATTTTCTTGCATTTGGTCAACACATTCTTACTGATATGCCAACGACATAATAAATGTCTGGCACTCGGGAATATCTTCTGTATGGCATTCATCAAGGCTAGCTCTCTGTCAGTAACAATAACTGTTGGCACAACAAACCCATCCATGACATCACGCAATGTAGCTAACACCCACGCATAGTTATCGACCCTCTCATACTGTAAGTATGCGAAAGCTACAGAGAATGTCATTTCAGTTGATGTCACTCCCACAATTTCAAGAAGAGGAAGCCGATATCTGTTGGTTTTATATGTGCAATCCATAATTAATATACGTGGGAAAGACCGAAATAAGTCCAAACTGGTAGGATGTGCCCAAAACAAGTCTGTCACAGTCATCGTGGACTCTTCAGACCGATGGCGCTCAATGTAATTATACTTGGCCAATTCACCCAATAAGTGTTGCATCTGTGATCTTCCAGCTCTCTGTACCACCCTGTTTCGATGGCGTACATTGTAAATGGTTTTAAGTGTGCTTACATTGAGGGCATCTCGCTGTTTCAAGGTTACTAGGATTTCTTTTGGCCGAACCATGCTCTTTGACATATCCATTAACAATGCTTTCTCATCCTTTGATAGCCTCCCCGCATATGAATGTCCCTCGAGGTGCTCCGCAGGTGGATGATTATGCAATCCGCATACTACGGTCAATGTCCATTCATCATGTGTGGTAAACCTGTGAGCCCTCATATCAAAAGGACAACCACACTTCTTCGTACCGGTTATTCTTGATGTATTGTTGCCATCATGTTTTAACTTCTTTGTTGCTCTATATTGGCCACTCCTCTCACAAGCAAGATACATCCTGGGTCTTTTTTTCCCTCCACCATAGTCTGATGTTTTGATTACAATGACCAAACCATTTCTCTTTCCAACTTCACGTACCTAGTTGAGCAATTCATCCTTACTTTTGAATACCTACAAAGTTAAATAAATATTATCAAACATTTACATTTGGTGAGCAATTCGAAACATAATCATTATAATTTCGTAGAGTGAACCTGTTCAGTTGTGAATTGAGTGGTGTAATCTAACATAAAATCCGCGCAAACCTGACTTCCTTGAGTTGACACATATTCCTGCATGTTTTGTATAACATTACAAATTTTTAATGGCATTATAAACATTAATTTGCAATTTGAAACTGTAAATTTGGTATGCAGTTTGCAAATTTGGAATATAAAATGGGAAATTTTTTTTTTTACTTCATTCGGAAGTAGTTGTCCGAATTTTTTTTCAAATTTCGAAAGTTGAACGTTGTAAAATTTAACTTTGTTCGGACCACAACTTCTGAAATTTATTACTTTGTTCGGACAACAACTTCCAAAAATGAATAATTATTTCGGTAGTAGATTTCCGAACCAAATAACACAATTCGGCTCTCGTTATCCGAACGACGCTGGAAAAAAGAAAAAGAAAAATTAAACTCACATTTGCTTCGCTCTGTTTCACATGAACACTTATTTGCTGATTTTCAGAAGACAAATCCTCTATAACAATGATGTTTTCCCTACGAATGACGAAGGTTGGTGAATGAGTGCATTGAGAAGCTGCAGTGCATGTGCAATATCGAAATGCCAAAGCCCTTTGGTTTCACTTCTAGCTCAATGAACTTGGAAGATGCTATGAATGACTCTGCATCCACAAGCTATGAATGACACTGCATCCACAAGCTACAAACACGATGCAACAGATGTGAACTTTGAGGTGTGCATTGAGATGTTTTGAATTAACAATGGTGTCTAAAATAGTCATCTCACTTAGGGATACAATTGTAATTAAATTAATTATCATTTAAGTGTGTGCAAAGAGGGTATTTGGTGTGTGGATATAGAAGCTCCCGTACTACTGGGATTAGCTTATGAGAATGTGATTCCTAAACCCCTCACTCTTCTCAGAGATTCTTACCTTCGCAATGCGTCTATTGAGGTCGTTCGACTTTTTTTTTCTATCCACAACCTGAATTTGGAAACCCTAGGAGGTTAAGAACGAGTTCGTTGGAATCGATCGATTCGCTATTCGAAGCATGATGTCGATTTCAAGACATCGCTGTTGAGGGTTATTTCTCTCTTTCTTATTTTCAATTTTCTATTTCCTATTATTATTTGATTTGATTTTTGTACTTCTCATTCATGTCTTACAATTCTTTTGTTTTTAATATTTTGTTTATATAAATTTTGTCAAATTATTTACTAGTTTTCTTTTGATTAATATATTATTTATTGATTGATTGGAAGTAAGTTTGGATCATAATGCTGGAGATTAGAAAGATTTCACTCTCATATTTCTTTGTAATCAAAATTATAGTCCTAGTTTCTAATTAACTTTCTCATGTTTTGTTTATTTTTTTCATAAATAAATGATAGTATTGAAGTTTATACTATGGCCTTTCTCCCAATTTCTTATTTTCCTTAATTATATGACATAGAATTGTTGCAAATTTATCAGTGATGATTTTTTAATTTGGGTTCTTGGTAATTCTGTATACACTACTTGATTTTTGTAGTTTTTATTCATGTCTCATAATTATTTGTTCAATAGTTTCTTTATTATTCAATATTTTTTCTCAAATTGTTTGGTTTTCTTTTGATAATATATTATTTTTTGCTTGATTTTCCATTGTCTTTTGGTTTGTTTGGTTGCCAAGAAATCATGAGAAAATAATTAATAACTTTTGGATCTTAATGATTGAGGTTCAAAAAAATGGACATCTTTTTCTCGCAATCTCCATTGAGACTAAGATTCTTTCTCTGTTTTCTTTGCAATCAAAATTATAGTGTTAATATAATTAACTTTTTCGTATTTTGTTTCATTTTTTCAATTTTTTTTCCTGTTTAATTAGATGACATATGAACTATTGCAAATTTATAAGTGATGGTTTTATAATTTTGTTACTTGGTAATTCTTTTCATATTGCATGATTTTCTTAGTTTTGATTCTTGTCTTACAATTCTTTGTTTAATTTTTTTTATTCTTTGATAAATTTTCTCAATTTGTTTGATTTTCTTTTAATAAATATATTATTTATTATTTGATTTTCCTCCTGTATTTTGATTTGTTTGTTTCCCAAGAAATCTTGAGAATAGAATTCATAACTTTGGATCTCAACGCGTGAGGTTAAAAAAAAAAAACGGACACCTCTTTCTCGCAATCTCCATTGAAACTAAGTTTCTCTCTCAGATTTCTTTTGTAAGCAAAATTATAGTTTTTGTATCTAATTATTGAAATTATAGTTTTTCATTTAAATTGATAGTATTGAAATTGTACTTGATTTTTGTAGTTTTTATTCATGTCTCATAATTATTTGTTCAATATTTTCTTTATTATCTAATAAATTTTCTCAAATTGTTTGGTTTTCTTTTGATAATATATTATTATTTTCTTGATTTTCCATTGTCTTTTGGTCTGTTTGGTTGCCAAGAAATCATTAGAAAATAATTAATAACTCTTGTATCTGAATGCTTGAGGTTCAAAAAAATGGACATCTATTTTGCAGCCTCTATTGAGACTGAGGTTCTTTCTCTTTTTTCTTTGCAATCAAAATTATAGTGTTAATATAATTAACTTTTTCATATTTTGTTTCTTTTTTTCATTTTTTTTTTCGTTTAATTATATGAGATATGAACTATTGCAAATTTATCAGTGATGGTTTTATAATTTTGTTACTTGGTAATTCTTTTTATATTGCATGATTTTCTTAGTTTTTATTCTTGTCTTACAATTCTTTGTTTGATATTTTTTTTATTCTTTGATAAATTTTCTTTTAATAAATATATTATTTATTATTTGATTTTCCTCTTGTCTTTTGATTTGTTTGTTTGCCAAGAAATCTTGAGAATAAAATTCATGACTTTGGATCTCAATGCTTGAGGTTAAAACAAGAAAGAAAAAGGGACACCTCTTTCTTGTAGTCTTCATGGAAATTAAGTTTCTCTCTCAGATTTCTTTTGTAAACAAAATTATAGTTTTGTTTTCGAATTATTTTTTTCATATTTTATTTTGTTTTCCCATTTTTTTTTTCATTTAAATTGATTGTATTGAAATTTATATAAGGGCCGTTGTCTCAATTTCTCATTTTCCTTAATTATATGACATATGAATTGTTGCAAATTTACCAGTGATGGTTTTATAATTTGATTACTTTATTTCTTTTTATACTACTTGTTTTTTGTAGTTCTTATCTTGTCTTCAAGTTAAAATTTGAATTGTTTTTTGTAGTTTTTATTTAATATTTTCTTTACTTTGATAAAGTTTCTCAAATTGTTTGATTTTCTTTTGATAAATGTATTTTTTAATGCATGATTTTCCGTTGCCTTTTGGTTTGTTTGCCAAGAAATCTTGAGAAAAGAATTCGTAACCTTTGGATCTCCTTTGGATCTCAATACTTGAGGTTTAAAAAAACAGATTGAGACTAAGTTGCTCTCTCAAATTTCTTTGTGATCAATATTTTGGTCTTAATTTCTAATTAATTTTCTTGCATTTTGTTTTGTTTTCCCAATTTTTTGGTTTAAACTGATAGTATTGAAATTTATTTAGGTATAATTGCATGAGCAAACTGCATTGCTCCTGGATGCAAGTGCTTTTTAATGTCATAAATTTGACTAGAATGACTTATACTTAGTCATGTGCTTCATAGTACAAAATAGGGTTATTTGGGCAAGACCAGTGTGCTCGGCTTGAAGTTCACTCAAGTGGGCTAGCATTAGAGAGGTGCGCTCGGGTGGGGGTAGTGCAAGAGAGGTGAATCTCAGGCTCACAGCCCACTCGAGTGGTGGTGTGCTTTTTTTTTGCTCGTAAACAATCTCAAAATCTGGCACTCAAAGCCCAGCCGAACTGCATTTGAGTGGGCAAGCAGATTTTTGAATCCCAACACTCGGTTTTGGAAAAACTGTATAAGGTGCTAATGCTTTTGTTTTTCAATTCTAATCTAAGGCACTAAAAAATACCCAGACATGTAGAGATATTCCTTGAGAAGCCTTAGCCTCTCCAATGCCCTCCAATGTGTAGAATCTAGACCATATTGATTCTTAGAAGAACATTTGTTTTGCTAATGCTTGGGAAATAATTGGAAAAAAAAAAAACTATTTTTTGATTGTTTTGCAAAAACCACTCACATCATACAGAGTTATATCAATCTTAGTGGGCATTAGTTATTCATGCCAAATAGCTTATTGTGAGTGCAGCTGGAAGGAGCAAAGATCTAGACAAGAGGAGGCTAACCGTGGAGTTAGAGCCACTTTCGAGTGGAGTCTGAGCTTGCAAACTTGAGAATGAAGATGTCAAGGCCAACACATCCAAGTTGGGTTGCAAGTCGTTTACTTGAGCTTAACTTTTAATCTAATGGATTTTGATAGGCAGGAGTGCCTATGGTTTTCTACCCAAATGGATTGTTGTTCCTAAGGTATATTGTTGTGTCCTGATTTATTTATTTTATTACTACGATATTTTGTAGATGACTTAATACATTGGAATTGCAAACTAATTGGATTAAATAATTCACTCAGTGAGTTTTTAATTGTTAATTTGATTTGTTTGCATTTGGCCTGTTAACCCCCTCTAGGTGCAAACTGTCCCCTTGCACCTTTTTCCAATTGGTAGTGCTAAATTCACTATTTCAGCTTCCAACCTTAAGTGATCATGGTTGGAGAACAATATCCATTTCCCTGGGGCTAACTTAAGGTATCTCATAATATAGCAGACAACATCAAGATGAGTGGTTCGAGAATCATGCATAAACTAGCAACCCCCACTGCATATGTAATGTCTAGTTGATTATGAGAGAAGTGTCTCTAGTACTTCACCTTATATACTAAAATTCTAAATCACCAACACCACTATGATGATTAGCTTTGATAGGTGAATTTGGTGGTCTCCAACCTAATGTGCCTAAATGTCACGTAATTACTATATGATGTTACTATTACAATTTTTTTTTTTCTTTTCAGAATTTGAGATACTGGTTTACCAATGCAACACTTGTGTATGAAACTGTGCTCTCTGTATAATCTGCATGCTTGTGTTATTCAAGGAACTTATCACTCTGGCAGCGGGTAATTATTGAAGCAGTGACAGTTGAAATAGGTAATAAATTATGACAACATATCATGGCTATTTACATGAGCAGGCCATGTAAATAGTTGCATGCAATAGATGAAGGGAGATATACTGGGAAAGCATGTTAAGAAGCCTAAAACAACAAACTTGAAGGTAACCTTCTCTGCTTTAACTCTCTTGGATTACAAATTGAATTTGTTTTGAGATCTGTTATGTGTTGTATTTATTTATTTTTGGTCATGCTGCTGATTGAGAACAAATTATTAGTTTTAGCAGTTAATTAAAGCATTGGATCACAAAAAAGAAAGATGCACACAACATGCCATGTAAGTGGATGTTCATTTAAGAAATCACTGAGTTAATGGGTCATGATTGCAGTAACAATGGTATTGGGTTTGGTGTAGACACTGGATAAGCTTCAAAAAGTCATGGAGGCTTAGCTTAGTCTCCAGAAGAAACCTGCGAGCTTGAGGTGAAGGCAGTGTTTTGAACCACAAGTTAGAAGCTTAGTTGTTTTGAAGTTTATGTGTATGATCTTAGTACATATGGATTTTGGTGGATGTGAATGTGATACTTTATACCTTTTGTTGGATGTTATATTTTTAATATATTACATATATTTGTTATGTTAAAAAGTTTGCCTTTTATAATTTTGCTTTGCTTTTACTACATGCGCCTCGCCTCGCGTCTCGCGCTTAGGCTATAGGAGACCTTATCGCCTCGGTGCACCTAGAGCCTTTTAAAACACTGGGTGAAGGATAATTGAACTTCAAACAATGGGTGAGCACTGAGCAGTTATATTATTTCCTGGACAGTTATAAAATAAAATATTGGATCATAAAAGAGAAGCTTCCATGTGCTAACTTTCACTAGGAAGTTTAGTTTATTTAGTTCTTTAGCAGATGGTGATGACTTTTATTGAATTAAAATTCTGTTGCTCATAGTTTCATTGGAGTAAAAAAAGGAACCACTATTTTAAAGGGATAACAAGAATTTAGCCAATCACATTTATTACACTGATTGCAGTTAACTAATTTGGCTAGAACTTGGCAATAGTAGTATATGCTCTATATTGTAATTATGTTTGAGTGAATGTCGAACTTCTCAGAAGAGGAGAGTTGAGGCACCTACAAAAAGTGAAGGCTGGTATTAGAATCAGATTAAGAAAATTTACTCATATGAAGAAACATTATTATAGAAATATTTAAGTGTCCCGAAAAAACCGATCTTCAGAATAAAAAATTATTTGTTCAGTATGTTCACGAATCATGCCTACTGTCGAAAATGACATATCAATGATTACGTCCACATGCAATCAACACTGAAAAAAATCACTAGACATGAGAAAAGGCATTGCTTCTATGAAAAATATAGATATTTGGAACAGGGTTTTCGTGGAAATATTGAGGGCTATTCTTGCATGTAAGCTGTAACTGGCAATAGTAAGTTTGCTATTTTTCTGGTAAGAGAGAAAAAGAAGGGGAAAAAAAAAAGAAAAGAATGAAAAAGATGGCAAGAATCTAGGAATCTTGACCATAATTTTTCAGGAATCAGCCCCTTGACGTTAGGCTACATCACAAATGACTCAAACTCAAACCCTAAATGTTTGTACCCTTTTCTTCAATATTACAAGCAAAAATAGATAATAATGGGCTGCTGGAGTTTTCCAATCATTAATATGATTAATACTAATAATGGGAAGCTAGCTTAGAATGACTATTGGAAATCAAATCACTCTACACTAATATGAAAAAATCTAATGACTCAACAACCTAACTTTACCTACATTGAATTCTATGAACCACTTCTACAGCTCATGCACAGCAAATCCAAGAGTTATCAAAATGCTCTTGACTTCAATAAGTTTCAAATTTATTAGACAAGGTCCATGGGCTCTATATGAAATTCATAGTTTGGCCTTCTCTTCTTAGCACAAAGTTGATTAGTAGGACTCACATGAAGATTATTTGTGAATAAATATAGCTTGATTTCTGGTCTTATTATGAGTTTTATTTCCTTAATGTTGTTGCTTTTCATGTTTATAGGAGATTTTAACTTAATCTACAATTGTGTGAGGTTGTGATTGTCTTGAATTTGACTGAGGTGGCGGCTTTACGTACTATAGATTACAAAAAGCTGATCCATATACCCACAATAATTTGTTGGGATTGAATCTTATTGAGTTGACTCCTTGACATTAAATACCAGTTTCTGGCACAGTTCATGTTAATAAGTTGTATTCATTGAGTAGTTTTTGTCTAAGTAATACTTTTACTTCAATTACTGGCATAAATAACAACCCATGTAATTATTAAAATTCGATACCACTGTCAAAATTGATTTACTTGTATGCATCAAATACGATATCTTTTCAAAATAACTAGATAATTAAGTAACAACCTTCCTTTCTAAAAAAAAAAAGTAACAACCTTAAAGAAACGTACCTGTGATGTAGGAGGCGGTGGGTATAGACGTTTCTGAGATTCCCAAATTTTAGTGCGAATAGAATGAAGTAAACGGGCATATGTCAATCCATATTCATTTTCCATAGCTTGGATGAAGCTATTAGTCATGCAACCACCTGTAGTGTTGCCTGTGGCAACCTGTAGAAATGATGAGAATATACTAGTGTTAGGTGGTATTTGCATATATATATATATATATATTATCATTAACATCCCATACGTAGTATGTTTTCTTTAAACAGTATATGGTTGGTGCTGAGTCCAGAACCCCATAACTTGTGCCTTAGAAGTAAACAGAGAAACAAAAAGATCACCAACTTTAACAAGGTGAAGATCTTCAATCCAAAAGGTATCCTTGATTTTAAAAGGTTGATTCAGGGAAAATTAGAATTGCCATGGATGAAATTTTGTGATTCATCTATCACTTCGCACTTTTGTACATGAAAGCCTGCTGCTTGAAATCCTTCTCTTCAAAAGGAATATTTGACTATACACATGCATAGGTTATTTATACTCCTAACTAGACTTTAAAAAAAGGAAAAAAAAATCTATGTCTAGATTGATTTTGAAGTAATAAAGATAATATCGCCCAAAATTATTGAATCAATCTACAATAAACCCCTCCTTTTTGTTCTTTTTATTTTCATCTCTTACGTTGGATTAAAAAAAAAAAAAAAGAAAAAAAAAGAAAAGAAACACTTATGTACAATAAAGCTCAAACCATAAATTTTTAAGTTGAGCCACTTGTTGCATATCTTAAGGACCGTCCCTTTGTTAGACAAGCTGTGATGCTAGTCTCGTCGAAATTGGTATTACAAATACTCTGATTTCATACTTTACTTTCAGATAAAAATTCTTATTTTTTCTTTCTTTTTTCTTTCTTTCATAACTTAGCTTCTTTCTTGATGCTCCTCCCTTTATAGGTATTATTGCACCATGCTACTATCAATATACATCTATGAAAAGCATCAAAAAAGTATGCCCAAGTACACTATATAGAAGGAAAAAATACAACGTGAGTACCAACCTTAATATCTAAGGAGATTTGAAGATCATCACAAGCACTAAAACAGATTGCTGTCCCACCACGTGTACCTTTATAAACAGCTGAACGCTGGTCATCCCATGCATAGTATCCTTGCCTGCAAGAGAAGAACAACGGCTAAGGTTTTTGTTCAGAATATAAGGTGTGAAAGAAGTGCCTACTGTTTCAGGTTAGTTATTCAAACAATAAACAAATCACTAACTGGTTCATCCTGCACATGAATGGTAGATCTAAAAAGGTTCCGCTTTTGCAAGTATCAATGATGGCATGGAGTTTGGCTCCACGAGGTAGTGGCCTTACAATGGTGGCATTGATCTCATCATCCAGTATGTTTCCCTCAGTCAGATAATCAACGGGGCATAGTGATTCATCATACCCATCTAACTCATCCCCATTATTATCAGGCACTTGTGAGCTATGACCCGTGTAGTAAAACACCAACGAGCTCCCTGATTGGCAACCCTGGATGAGCCAAGACAACGCATTACGGATGTTCTGTTTAGCAGGCATCCGGTATGGGTTCATCTCTTCTTCTGCACATTGGTAATGTTTGTTGTCAAATAAGAAATTGAAATATTGAAACCACTTGATATGACTAGTATTTTTATGTGTATGTGTGTGTTAGAGAAAGAGAGAGAGAGAGATACCTGTGAGGACTAAGACAGATTGGCTTGGGAAACCCAACCTATTAACCAGCAAGTTAGTCATAGACCTTACATCGCGAACACTACCCTGAACATTTTTTTGATGACCATGGTAGCATATTCCGATTAACAGTGCCTTTTTCGTTCCATACACTGGAAGCTGTAAAGGCTGAGGTGATGACTGTGGTGGTGGTTGGTAATAACCTGTGGAATAATAATTAGGATAATTTTGGGTATAACCATTGTACTGGTTTGCTGCTGGGACAATGTAGCCATTGTTTTTGGGGCAGACAATGGTAGCATAGCACTTAGGACAACGTGCGATCGTGGCACCAGGTGGCACTGATAGCAGCACCCCACAACTTGTGCAATTCATTCTTTCCATTTTTGTGCTGTTGCAATTACTTTTTTAGAGTAGACGGTTTTTATAGGACCTTAAAATAGACAATGATGTTTGAGGGGAATTTTTGCCAATTTGTTTCCTTTCATATTTTGAGCTGTGTTCTTAATTGGTGGAGAACTAGATTCACTCTTTTTAGTTGCTTCGATTCATTTCTTATCACTTGTTTGGAAACACATATTTTGAGCTTTATTCTTAATTGGTGGAGAACTAGATTCACTCTTCTTAATTGCTTCGATTCATTTCTTATCGTTTGTTTGGAAACAAGCCTATACTTAGACCAACTCTTTAATGGGGTGTTTGGTAGTGAATATGAACTAGGTTATTCAAAATATACATAATTTGTAATTTACAAATGTATAGATGTCTAGACGTACTCAGATTAACAATAGGAGTTGGCAAAAATAGGCAAACAATTAGGGCCTGTTTGGTTGCACGAATGGAATATCAGAATAAACAATTTGATTATCTAATTTGTACATGGTAGTATTAAAAAATGGTCGATTTCACATTTTCCATATAATTTAATGGACCGCTATTGTTATCAGTTAAGCAGCACAAATGTGGACATGTAACATTACACGTTATGATATAGATATGAGACGTCAACATGACAATTTTCAAAATAAGCATAATACGACATATGAAGGACACAAAATATTTAGTTTTATATATTCATTATATGTCATCATATATAAAAATATGTCATTCAAAATAATTTAAAAAAAAAATACAACATAGCCCTAATTTTTGTACGTTTACATTTTTTAATTTTATTTTATTATATTATTTAGGCCTAAGTTATTTTGTTAAAATTTATAATTAATTTCTTGTGTATCTAATCGATGCACACGTATTTTCTAAGTGTCCTAAAGTGTTAGGTTTTAAAAAAATAATAGAAAAGTAAAAAATGTAATGGTGTTCGACACGTACATGCCATTATCTTAAAAATGTCCACACTTGTTCGATTATCACTCAATGATTCGTTTCGATAACTTACCAAAATAAAAATGTTACTCCATATAAAGTTATTAGGTTTGACGACTATTCAAATGCTCTTTACTATCCATAAAGTTTTATGAGAATGAAAGGGCTAAAAGGTTCTTGCCATTATGTCAAATGATGGATGCTAGTTGAGCTATAAGTGATCTGATTTCCCATTGGTATAATATTTCAAAAGTTGAGCACAAACTCTTTTTTTAATATTGGCTTAAACCAAAAACCAACTATAAAGTGATTCTCATATTTAAATACTAGGTAAATTACACCAGTAATTTTTATACTTTGCTCTTTATGTCATTTCGATTTTTATAATTTTAATTGACTTAATTTTGGCACTAAATTTATGATTTTGTCTTAATTTAGTTCAAATGATTATAATTTTTAGTGTTTTTTGACAGAAAATACACACATAAATGACATGTGTCATACTTTTATAAGTAAAATTATAAAGTTTAACTTAGTTAATTTCAACGAACTCGGTAAGCTATTTTCTTTCAAAAATCTTAATTAGCGTCAACAATTATATCCAATTGAAACAAAATTTAAAATTAAGGGTCAAAATTAAGCTAATAGAAATGATAGGGACCAAAATGATACGCATTGAATTTGATTTTCAAAGATATTAACTGCCAATTTCATTTTCAAAAGATGTTCATGTTCAAATCTACCAATTTGAATTTCATGTTCAAAACTGCCAATAAAAGGTGCTAATGTTTTGCATGATATTCTATTGAACAAGTCAAGAAAAGCGATTTGATACAATTAATCTTCTCTTTAGTCTCAAACAAAAGTATAAATATCTTACCAAAGAATCATATTATTAGGGGAATATGAAATTGAGGACTCTCATTTACTCAAACTGCATGTAAATAACACCTATTTTTTTTTCCTTCTCTTTGGGGGTGTTTGGGAAGAAAAAATTTAGTCTGATTTAGGCTAAAATTCACAAAAAGATAAATAGACTGAAATAATTAATAAGACAAAATGTCACATCAAACTCATAATCATTTCACTTTTTCTCTTACAAACATCACATCCAATTATATAAAAATCTAATCATCTTCTCAAATACAAAAATTTTAACCTGTTAAAATAGCCGAAAACTAAAATAGCCAACTAAAATAATAACTTCTCAAACACCCCACTTTATAGAGTCGATTGGGTTACAAATCCTTGCTTCCGCTCCACAATAGCTCCCATATTAACATGGGCCCAAGACGACACCGGTTGCATATTGATAACATTCTTTGACATGGTATAATGCTAGGATGACCAGTACATATGCCTACAAGTTGAATTTCTCTGTATCAACATTAAATGGTGTTGAAGATGATAGCTGAGTTTCCTGCACAGCTCCAGGTAATAGCCCAAATCAGTTAAGAATTAGATAGTGCTTTCAAGTGACATTAAAATGGTGGCAAATTGTGTCATTTAAGAGGATACGATGTGGGTTTTATTCAACTGGATAACAAAATAATGCTACAATACTTGAATATATCTACTATGATATCAATACATATAGTATCTTCTTTATTCAAAACAAAAAATTGATAAATTGTGTCCTCATATTAGATTATGAATTTATAGTTTGTGTTCAAGCATGATCATGTAGAAATTGGAAAAGAAGCTTGACCTGTATTAACTTGTGGCAGAACATCCTTAGGAGACATCCTGTACTATTACTATTAGCATGCTTAATCTGCTCATGCATCTTTTCGAGTAGATTACCGTTTGTTATTCTAGGGTTTTGCCTAATTGTTTGATCGAAAATGTAAGTCATGGCGCCAGTGATTTTGTTTCTTGAGAAGGCCTGCATAATTCAAGAAAATAGGGATGAACAAGAATTCGCATAAAGATGAGAGTAATGGCAAGTTGGGAATGTCAATATGGTAAGACAATGTGGTTTACAATGCCAACAAAAAGATAAATCTAGCTCGCCTTTTTTTGGCTTTTTTTCCATCACATTTACGGAAAGGAAAATGATTTTTGTCACTAAGTGACTTTCATTGGTTTTTATTGTGTGGATCGATTTGGTAAATTTCATTAGAAAATGAACTCTTACAGTTGTATCGGAAGCCATTTGATCATCAGCACAGGCGCTCAAAGAGATAGCTAGTCCACCATCTGTACTTTTCCTTACGCCTGAAGGAGGTTTGTTATCCATCCACCGTTTCCTTTTGAATCCAATGTTAAAAACAAAAACAAAAAACAAAACAAAGCAAAACCAAAAAAAGAGAGAAGTTACTATGTTGTCTATCGTTGCAAATATCTCAAGTTCATATCTAATAGGTAGAATGTTGAATATACATGTGACCTTGTTTAAGATTTCAATTTCAAATTTTCAAATACAATTGTGTATGTTCTAGTGAGAAATATCATTTTACAACTTTGGTAGTTAAATTTGTGTGTGAAACATAATGGACCAATGAAAAATTCAAATGCCTTTTACTGATTTTATTAGATCATCAGTTGTGTATGAGTCGTTGGGTGTAGATGCATGTCCAAGTTTCAGCCCTTCCTAAACCTAAATCTTTTGATATTGGGATATGTATCCAGAAGTTAAATATAGGTACGGGGAGATGCCTTGAACACTGATATATATTACTTAAATATAGAGCTGTGTAGAGAAGAAGGATTCATGTAGCCGATCTCATTTGATGGGACTGACTTGGTTTGGTTTGGTTTGGTTTTGTATAATATCCTTAGAAAATGTGATGTAAATTATGTAGAAATGCTTGAAATTAAATAGAATTTAGGAAAAATATAAAATTTGTATCTTCTACCCATATGAGAGACTAGAAATATTTTTTTCCTAACAAATGTGAACTTTTGTTCAAACGTCATATAAAATTAGAGGATTAGAGTGTCTAAATTAAGTATAAGTATTGGAATATATCTCACACCCTTACTTTTATCATATCTAACGGACATGGATACTTACGGTGAAAAAAAAGAGAGAACCAGACTGAACTAAACTTTTTCCACCAACACAGTCCGAGAACCTCCTCAAACTAGAGCTCTGCCATCTTAAATTGTTAACTACTAACTCATCTAAAAACTTTGTAAATTGGCGATCTAACAAGTTGAGATTGAAGACTAGAACTAGGACTCAAAAACACTTACGGTATGTTGTCATAAACATGCTCTAGATCAAGGATGGTTCCGCTGTGACAGGCATCGATAATGGCATGAAGCTTGACACCTTCCTTGAGGGGCTTGACAATGGTATTATTGATATCATTATCAAGGATCATTCCAGCAGTCATGAAATCAGAAGGACAGATAGTTTCATCGTAGCCATCGATCTCATCCATATCAAAATCAGGTTGTCGTAAACCATGTCCAGAGAAGTAAAACACCAAGGAGTCCCCCGACTTGCAGTCCGCCACAAGCCATCTCAAGGCCTTCTGCATGTTCTCCTTTGTTGGAATAAGGTTTGGGTCATCCTTCTCTTCTGCAATTTGCTTAAATTTAAATAATTAATAGATTATCCATAAAAAAAAAAATTAAAAAAATAAATGATAAGACTTAAAACTTAAGAGTGGGATTTTTTTTTTCTTATATTAAATTAATGTTTTTGATAATTTTAATTATCTGTGAACGTAATATTAATTTACATAGTAAATAAAATATATATAAGATATTTTTATACCTTTCATTCGATTTTTGGGAGATCGATAAAAGAGTTGTTCCTGACACCTCTGAATTACGAGTGCATGCTTATAGAGAAGTGACATAACATGTTGAAGCAACTCACTAACTCAGAAGGGCACAATCTACTCTCAAGACAGGGAATGCTCGCCCCTGTCGATAAGTTTTCTTTGACTTTGTATTGTTTAATTTTGTATAGCAAAATTGTCACATATTTTTATGAAGCCGATGCTGGTTCTGTCAACTGTATTTGTTCTTTTTGGCAATCCTTGCAGACATTCACTGGTTCGACATTTTCAAACATGGTCTCAGTCAAGTGCTTGGTAATGATTTATTTCCTTTTGGGGTGATCTAAATAAGTGCACTTTTTGACATTTATGAAAAGATGTACAGAAAAGTAGAGAAGTGATGTGACTCAAAAAATATAAAAAGATAAAAAGTGTGCTTATATAGCATACCCCAAATGGAATTATATCACACACTTCTATAAAAGGCATGGATTAGAATAAATACCTGTTAGAACACAAATAGAAGTTTCAAGAAAACCAAAATGATCGGTTAGAAGAGATTTCATTTTGTTCACATCATTTATTGTTCCCTCGAGCTTGTGCTTCTTCTTTTGGTAACTGACTCCGCAAAGAACTGCCCGCGTTGGTAGATGTACACCGATATTATTAGTCATAGGATTTAGCTTTCGATCAGGCTTTGGCAATGCAGCATGCAAGCTTTTGTTTTCTTGCAATCTTGTTTTCCAACAAAAGCACAAACGTCCCTTCGGGACAGTTTCACATACTTCTATTGAAATCAGAGATTCACAAGATTGGCATAGAGTGTTTTTGGAGTCCGGTGTTTCCATAACCTTGTTGTGGCAGTTACCACATGAAATTTCTCTAGTGTTCATTGTTTTTGGTTTTGTTTGTAGGCAAGGAGGCAGAGCAACAAAGAGGATTGAATTTATGACGCCAACATGGTGAGGTATAATAGAATTTTACAAAATCCAACCAACCGAGGAGCAACTAAAATGGGATTTTACTAGTGAGCTGTTTTTAATTTTGTTCAACAAACTTTTTCTGCTATTTTAAAGTTTTATTCTATAGCACTATATAAAGTGTGAAGAACTAGATACCCTATGTTTAATTTTTTTTCTTTTGAGAGTGTTCACATTGGCAATTGATCTTTGGATATTAAGCAGATCATTTTAAGCACCATTTTGGTAATGAATGTCAAAAAAGTGAAAATCGAATAGTTTTTTTACCAGGAAAATTGCGAAAGAAAATCCCACTTCATAGAATCTGATCATTTTTCTTAATCATATTCTTTCTCAGTTGTTAAAGTCCAATGACAGTGCTTTGAATATCATGACCAGTATGCTTGATGTCGGCATTATGTTTTGTAGCATGTAGACTGTTGGATTGGGAAGATTAGCCAGCCCTATCTATCCCCTTTATGTAGCCTCACCCTCATGCATAGTTTGTTTTTTCCCCGAAAATGTGCTTATCCATATAGCTTTTTCTCAGTGCTCTTTGATTCTGCAGGTCATTGAGAAATGAATGGATTTGAATTGAAGACTAATTAGCATTTTCACAAGCAGCGATCAAACCTAGACATTAAAAAATGAAAAATGATATACAAATCCACTTTTTGGATCCACTTTATAGACCCAATGATGTGTCACTAGGTCTAAAAAGTGGATCTAAGTTTTCGATCTGAATAGCAATACTTTTGAAAAATTAATTACAATGTTGAAATAAATCCATGGAAAAGGAATCTATATGAGAGTAGTGTAGTCAAAAGCCATTTGGGTCTGCGATGTCTATATATTCTACCAACAATGTAAAGTGTGAGAAGAACATAAAAGAACCTGATGCTCCACTGTTGTTTATGTCTTGTTCACGTATGTACAGATAGAAACATGTACGAAATGAAGAATTAAAAAATAAATAAATAAATAAAGAAGAAAAGAGGTGCTTTTCTCACTCTCTATTTTTGGGTTGATTGATCCCCATCCGTTCTCAAGAAAATTGCTACTGTATAACCGTTGTAAGTTGATTCAAATTCTTTCAAGAAATTTGATCACTAACAATGGAAGTCACGTTCACAATGAGAAGACAACTCTATTAAAGCAGAGTTTAAGGAAGGTATAGTTTTAGAAAAGACTGTTTACTATAGCCTCTGTTTGGTTTGTGAAAATGATGGGTCAAAAGATAAAAAAAATGATTTCTTTCATATTTTTCTCCACCTAATGAAGTTAGGTTTAAAATTACAACTTTCTCATAAATGATCACAAATCAATAATAGAATACAAATTAGAGCATCTAAAATTAAAGAACAAATGCTACAAAAATGATCACAAATCAAGAATAGAATACAAATTAGAGCATCTAAACTTAAAGAACAAATGATATATATTAACCGGTTTATTAGAAACAAAAAAGTTGATCCTACATATAAATTTTTCTTGTTTCTCCGTTCCAAAATCTCTTTTCACCACATGATTTCTTCACATCGGCCATGTTTGTTTGGGCGGACTGGATTAGCATTCCCATGACTAATAGTCCTAGGACTACGAATTCGTTGGATTATGTATCCTATCTTAACTAATAGTCAAGTTTAAAATAATTAGTCCGTACTTTAATTGTTTAACCAAACATCGGATTAATAATTTTATTGGACTATTAGTCCAATCCCAAGCTCATGTCCACCGAAACAAACATGGCCGAAGGGTCTATTACTCACATGATGGATGCTAGTTGAACTGTAATTGGTCTGATTTCCCATTGGTATAATATTTCAAATGTTGAGCACAAACTCTTTTTTTAATATTGGCTTAAACCAAAAACCAACTATAAAGTGATTCTAATATTTAAATATTAGGTAAATTACATCAGTAATATTTATATTTTGGTCTTTATATCATTTTGATTCTTATAATTTTAATTGATTTGATTTTGCCACTAAATTTATAATTTTGTCTTAATTTAGTTCAAATGATTATAATTTTTGGGATTTTTTGACAGAAAATATGCACATAAATGACACGTGCCACACTTTTATAAGTAAAATTATAAAGTTGTTTAACTTAGTTAATTTCAACCAACTCGGTAAATCATTTTCTTTCAAAAATCTTAATTGGCGTTATCAATTACACCAAATTGACACAAAATCTAAAATTAAGGGTCAAAATTAAGCTAATAGAAATGATAGGGGCCAAAATGATACACATTGAATTTGATTTTCAAAGATATTCATGTTCAGAACTGCCAATTTCATTTTCAAAAGATATTCATGTTCAAATCTACCAATTTGAATTTCATGTTCAAAACTGCCAATAAAAGGTTGCTAATGTTTTGCAAGGTATTCTATTGAACAAGCCAAGAATAGCAATTTGATACAATTAATCTTCTCTTTAGGCTCAAACAAAAGTATAAATATCTTACCAAAGAATCATATTATTAGGGGAATATGAAATTGAGGACTCTCGTTTACTCAAACTGCATGTAAATAACACCTATTTTTTCCCTTCTCTTTGGGGGTGTTTGGGAAGAAAATTTTTAGTCAGGTTTAGGCTAAAATTCACAAAAAGACAAAATAAACTAAAATAGTTAATAAGACAAAATGTCACATTAAACCCATAATCATTTCACTTTTTCTCTCACAAACATCACATCCAACTATAAAAAAATCTAATCATCTTCCCAAACATAAAAATTTTAACCTGTTAAAATAGCCGAAAACTAAAATAGCCTATTAAAATAGCAACTTTTCAAACACCCACTTTATAAAGTCGATTGGGTTACAAATCCTTGCTTCCTCTCCACAATAGCTCCCATATTAACATTGGGCCCAAGACGACACCGATTGCATATTGATAACATTCTTTGACATGTTATAATGCTAGGATGACCAGTACATATGCCTACAAGTCGAATTTCTCTGTATCAACATTAAATGGTATTGAAGATGATAGCTGAGTTTCCTGCATAGCTCCAAGTAATAGCCCAAATCAGTTAAGAATTAGATAGTGCTTTCAAACGACATTAGAATGGTGGCAAATTGTATCATTTAAGAGGATATGATGTGGGTTTTATTCAACTTGATAACAAAATAATGCTACAATACTTGAATATAATCTACTATGATATCAATACATATAGTATCTTCTTTATTCAAAACAAAAAATTGATAAATTGTGTCCTCATATTAGATTATGAATTTATAGTTTGTGTTCAAGCATGATCATGTAGAAATTGGAAAAGAAGCTTGACCTGTATTAACTTGTGGCAGAACATCCTTAGGAGGCATCCTGTACTATTACTATTAGCGTGCTTAATTTGCTCATGCATCTTTTCGAGTAGATGATCGTATGTTATTCTAGGGTTTTGCCTAATTATTTGATTGAAAATGTAAGTCATGGCGCCAGTCATTTTGTTTCTTGAGAAGGCCTGCATAATTCAAGAAAATAGGGATGAACAAGAATTCGTATAAAGATGAGAGTAATGGCAAGTTGGGAATGTCAATATGGTAAGACAATGTGGTTTACAATGCCAACAAAAAGATAAATCTAGCCCACCTTTTTTTGGCTTTTTTCCCATCACATTTACGGAAAGGAAAATGATTTTTGTCATTGAGTAAATTTCATTGGTTTTTATTGTGTGGATCGATTTGGTAAATTTCATTAGAAAATGAACT
Organism: Camellia japonica; assembly: GCA_030407325.1. Lineage (NCBI taxonomy): Eukaryota > Viridiplantae > Streptophyta > Magnoliopsida > Ericales > Theaceae > Camellia > Camellia japonica. The sequence goes on from JAPPVO010000029.1 coordinate 148,312,930, forward strand.
CTTACAGTTGTATCGGCAGCCATTTGACCATCAGCACAGGCACTCAAAGAGATAGCTAGTCCACCATCTGTACTTTTCCTTACACCTGAAGTAGGTTTGTTATCCACCTACAGTTTCCTTTTGAAATCCAATGTTAAAAACAAAAACAAAACAAAACCAAAAAAAAGAGAGAAGTTGTTACTATGGCCCGTTTGGTGTACATGTTAAAACATATTATAGATTATAGCTTAATAGAATATAGATTATGACTTTAATCAGAAACAGTTAATCTGTTTGGTGCAGTTGTTAGATTATAAATTTAAGTTGTTGAGTAGTGTTTATTAAATAAGCTGTGAAGTAACTTTTTCAATTAATTTTTATTTTTTGTATTCATTATTTGTCTACATTTCTCTTAAAAAAAAAAAAAAATAATCTATAGTCTATTTGGGTCTTTTTATATTTCTAAAAAAAATAAAAAATAAAAAAATCTAAGAGTATAACCGTAAATTAACATGTTTACAGCAAAAGCTGATAAGAAGCTGATAAGTAGAAGCAATGGGTGAGTAGCTTCTCAGAATCAATTTTTTTAAGTTAAAATAAGTTGTTTGAATCAGAAACTGTTTGAAATAAGTTTAACCAAACAGTGCAAAATAGTTTTTCCAAAGCTAAAAGCTATACGTTGGCTCAAAAAAGCCCAAACAAACACCCCCTATGTTGTCGATCGTTGCAAATATCTCAAGTTCATATTTGATAGGTAGAATGTTGAATATACATGTGACCTTGTTTAAGATTTCAATTTCAAAATTTCAAATACAATTGTGTATGTTCTAGTGAGAAATATCGTTTTACAACTTTGGTAGTTAAATTTGTGTGGGAAGCATAATGGTGTAAAATTTCTGAATAAGAACTGTATATTCAATTGTGTCATATTTGCAAAGAGTTTAGTAGCTTATATAACTCTAAACCTATGACTGAAAAAGGAAATACAACCAATTCAAATATTTACACCACAATCTTTCCTAATTCCTAATATACACAATCATGCCAAATTGAGAATATACACAATATATTCTCGCACCCTCACTCAAAGTCAATGTGTTTTAGCAGAAAACACTGAGAGTTTGGTAAGAAGAAATTAAAACCGAGCAGTAATGTGAGTCTTGGTGAAGAAGTCCGTAATTTGCAAAGCCGAAAAGACAAAAGGAAGCGAGATAGGGCCAGACTATAGATGCTGTCGAACAAAGTGACAATCAATCTTAATGTGTTTTGTCCGTTCATGGAAGACAGTATTGTGGGAAATCTGAATAGCACTGCGGTTGTCACAATAGAGGGAGGTCAGAGAAGACTGAGGGACACCTAAATCCGATAAGAGACAACGAAGCCAAATAATCTCAGCAGTAGCATGAGCCATAACGCGGTACTTAACTTCGGCAGTAGAGCGAGTAACAATAGTTTGTTTATTGCTTTTCCAAGAGATCAAGGAATTGCCAAGAAACATACAGAAACCAGACGTAGACTTGCGATTAGTAACATTAGCAGCCCAATCAGAATTAGTATAGGCCACCAAATCCAGAGAGGAAGTAGAGAACAATAGTAAACCCTGAAATCTAGTACCTCGGAGATAGTGAAGAATTCGAACCAATGCAGCCCAATGTGTGAAGCGAGGAATAGAGACAAATTGGCTAACCACATGAACAACATAGGCCAGATCAGGAGAAGTAACCATCAGATAGACTAAGCAACCCACGAGCTCTCAATATAAAATAGGATCATCCAGAAGAACACCATTAGTAGTGTTAAGCTTTACATTAAGCTTAATGGGGGTATCAGAAATCTTAGTGTCAGTAAGACCGATACGATGAATAACTTCATTGGCATACTTGGCCTAAGATGGAAAGTAGCTCTTGGGAGAAGAAGCTACCTCAATACCAAGAAAATACCGTAACAGACCCAAATCCTTCATTTCAAAGGTACGAAAAAGATGTTGTTTGACCTCAGATATAGCAGAAGAGTCAGAACCAATGATGATCATATCATCCACATACAGTAATAATGCAACAAATCCAGCAGAGGTGTGGAGAAGAAATAGAGCAGAGTCCTGGGCACAAGGATGAAACCCAAGCTCAGTAACAGCAGTCTGAAAGCGATCATACCAAGCACGAAGAAACTACTTCAGACTATACAGAGTACATCGAATGTGACAAACTTGTCCAGAGGAATGGTGAAGTCTAGGGAGAGAAAGCATGTAAACCTCCTTAGTGATATGGCCATTACGAAAAGCATTCTTAACATCTATCTGATAAAGAGGCCAAGAACGAACAGCAGCGATAGAGATCAAAGTACAGATAGTAGTCATCTTGGCAACAGGAGCAAAGGTCTCCTTATAATCAATACCATACTTCTATGAGTAACCTTTGGCAACCAGACGAGCGTTGTAGCGCTCAAGAGAACCATCAGAAATGAGTCTTGACTTTGTAGACCCATTTGCAATCAATTAGATTCTTACCAGCAGGCAAAGGAACCAACTCCCAAGTACTAGTTTTCTGTAAAGAAGACAACTTATCCTCAATAGCTTGAACCCAATGAGGATCCTAATAGGCCTCCTTATAAGACTGAGGTTCTAAAAAGAGTGAATAGCAGACAAAAAAGTATGATAGGAAGCAGTAAAACATGTATTAGACCAACCCAACCTGTTTAGAGGATGACGTACTCGAGTAGGATATCGGTGTATAGTAAGATCAAAGTTGTCGCAGGGGGATCAGCAGCAGAGGCAGAGACAACCGGTGGAGGAGGAGCCTTGCGACAAGAATAAACTAACAACGAAGGAGGAGAAGAAGAAACCGAAGGAGGAGAAACAGGAGGAGAAGATGGAATAAGCTCAAGAGGAACTATGGAGATGTACTCATCAGACGGGACCTCAGAAGGAAACGGATCAATATGAACCAAATCCTCTTTGGAAACTGGGGCGATTAGAGGAGGAAGTTGAAAGTAAGATAGACGTTCGAGAAAGGCAACATGGCAGGAGACATAAAGGCAATGGAAAACAGGCAATGGGGTGATAACCTTGCTGAGTGAGACTATAACCCAAAAAGACACATAGGACAGATCGAACACTAAGTTTAGTCCTATCTTTATAGGGTAAAAGGATAAAACAAGCAGACCCAAACATACGAAGGAGGGAGTAATTAGTGAGTTGAGAAAACAGAGCCTCATAAGGAGACCGACCAGAAAGAAGGAGGGTAGGCATGCGGTTGAGAAGAAAAGCAGCAATAAGAACTGCCTCACCAAAAAAACGGAGCCGAAATGGAGGCAGAGAGAAGGAGAGACCTAGCTGTCTCAAGGAGATGACGCTGTTTACGCTCAGCTTAACCATTTTGGACAGGTGTATCAGTACAAGAAATTTGGTTAATGGTACCTAATTTGGCCAAATATGAACAGAATTCAGTTTTAAAGTATTCCCCGCCCAAGTCAGACCACAACAATTTAATAGTAAACCTAAACTGTGTAGTGACCATATACTGGAAAGTACAGTATATTTGGTAGAAGTCAAACTTATGAGTCATAAGATAAACTCAAGTATAACGGTTGTAGTCATCAACAAATTTCACATAATATGTAGAACCCCTTTTGGTGAGAACATAAGAAGAGCCCTAAACATCAGTATGAACTAAAGAAAATGGTGTATCAAATATAGAAGTACTTTTATAGAAAGGTAAGGCTGTCATTTTGACAAGTTTACACCCCCGACATTCAGTAAGTTCACTAGGAGAAACTTTACCCAATATACCAAACTAAGCTAAAAACCGTAAACGATCAGTAGATAAATGCCCTAATCTAAAATGCCACAAGTAGAAAGGACTAGACAGAGGATCTAATTGAAAAAAAAAGAAAAATGCAGTTAAAGAGGTTGCCATAGGCAAATGTAAGCTTTCCACCACATAGAGGTTCCTAACTCTACAACTGGTCCCAATTTGTTACTTAGACGTCTGATCTTGCACAGAACAAATAGAAGAAGAAAAGATAACATCAAAACTAGAGGCATCAAACTGACTAATAGATAATAAACTGACAGATAACTGAGGAACATAAAGGACAAAGGGAATAGAGACAACAGACATAACATAACATACGGTAGGACAGACCCAACAGATATAATAGATATACCAGACCCACTAGCAACATTGTCAGAAATAGGAAAGGGAGGAAGAGTACAATTTTGAAGTAAAGAGAGATGAGAGTCAAATGATAAGAGGCACCAGAGTAAAAAATCCAAACAGACGAAGAATTACCTGAAGAAGACCCAAGCAAACCTGAATGAAGAGAAGAAACAATGGAGACAGACGGGGATAGCTGAGAGGTAGACAATCTATACTGAAGTTGGCTAATCTGCGTAGTCAAGGAAGCCAAGTTAGGATCAGGAGCCGGAGCAGATGCAATAGAATCAGCAGGCGGTTGAACGGTATTCAGAGGAGGAGCGCAAAACTTGATCAGAAATGGCTGAGAAGACGAGGTAGACACAGGCGAAATAGACAAACATCCCTTCTTAGGACAATGATACTTCCAATAACCCCTTTGATGGCAGAAGGCACAATCATTAAAAGTCAGAGGCATCGTAATTACTAGAAAATTGAGAGGTTTAAGTGTAATAAACCCAAAATGAAACAAAATAGTCAAACCAGGGGTTCAAGTGTAAAAAACAAAAATCTGAAGGGTCAAACTGTAATAAATCAAATAGAATGATATTAGATGGTCAAATACGACCAAAGCATTGCCAGAAAAAGAGAGACTGAAACCGAGATGAACCAAGAGAGGTTGAAGCAGAGTCGAAGCCAAGATGAATCAAACAGAATAATACCAAGAGAGGTTGAAGCATAGTCGAAGAGAGATGTACTAGAAGCCGAAGTCCAAAGTCGAAGACTTGGAGCTGAAATTGAAGAGAGAACCACGAACGACAATAGCGAAGAAGAACAGTCGAGGCAGTCATGAGACAGAGGCAGTCGGGTTGCGAGGTTGCGTTTGTGTGTTGCGACCTGAGGGAAGTTGCAATCAAGAGAGAACCACGAACGACAGTTGCTTGAGGTCTTCAGTCAAACCAGACAAACACAGAGAAGAAGAAATCGACTCAGAGACTTCAAGGGTTTTGGCTCAGAGACGGCTCTGATACCATATAAGATTTCTGAATAAGAACTGTATATTCAGTTGTGTTATATTTACAAAAAGTTCAGCAGTTTATATAACCCTAAACCTATGACTGAAAAAAGAAATACAACCAATTCAAATATTTACACCACAATCTTTCCTAATTCCTAATATACAAAATCATGCCAAATTGAGAATATACACAATATATTCTCTCAAATGGACCAATGAAAATTTCAGATGCCTTTTACTGATTTTGTTAGATCACCAGTTGTGTATGAGTGGTGGGGTGTAGATGCATGTCCAAGCTTCAACCCTTCCTAAACCTAAATCCTTTGATATTGGGATATGTATCTAGAAGTTAAATATAGGTATGGGAAGATGCCTTGAAAACTGATATATATATATATATATATTACTTAATTGTATAATATTCTTAGAAAATGTGATGTAAATTTAGAAATGCTTGAAATTAAATAGAATTTAGGGGAAATATAAAATTTGTATCTTCTACCCATATGAGAGACTAGAAATATTTTTTTCCTAATAAATGTGAACTTTTCTTCAAACATCATATAAACTTAGAGGGCTAGTGTCTAAATTAAGTATAAGCATTGGAACATATCTCACACCTTTACTCTTATCATATCTGATGGACATGGGTACTTGGGGAGAAATAAAAGAGAGAACCAGACTGAACTAAACTTTTTCCACCAACACAGACCGAGAACCTCCTCAAACTAGAGCTCTGTCATCTTAAATTGTTAACTACTAACTCATCTAAAAACTTTGTAAATTGGGGATCTAACAAATTGATATTAAAGATTAGAACTAGGACTCAAAAACACTAATTGTTTTCTGTCGTAAACATGCTCTAGATCAAGGATGGTTCCGCTGTGACAGGCATCGATAATGGCATGAAGCTTGACACCTTCCTTGAGGGGCTTGACAATGGTATTATTGATATCATTATCAAGGATCATTCCAGCAGTCATGAAATCAGAAGGACAGATAGTTTCATCGTAGCCATCGATCTCATCCATATCAAAATCAGGTTGTCGTAAACCATGCCCAGAGAAGTAAAACACCAAGGAGTCCCCCGACTTGCAGTCGGCCACAAGCCATCTCAAGGCCTTCTGCATGTTCTCCTTTGTTGGAATAAGGTTTGGGTCATCCTCCTCTTCTGCAATTTGCTTAAATTTAAATAATTAATAGATCATCTGTAAAAGAAAACATAAACATAAGACTTAAAACTTAAGAGTGGGATTTTTTTTTCCTTATATTAAATTAATGTTTTTGATAATATATATATTTTTTTTATCACAGTGTCAATGTTTCTGAGAAGCAAACTTATGGATGTTTTTGCTTTCTCTTTTCAACTATTGTCTGAAAGCCCATACCAAAGTTCTTACAATTAGATTTAAATATTTTTATACCTTTCATTCGATTTTTGGGAGATCGATAAAAGATTGTTCCTGACACCTCTGAATTGCAAGTGCATGCTTATAGAGAAGTGACATAACATGTTGAAGCAACTCACTAACTCAAATGGGCGCAATCTACTCTCAGGACAGTGAATGCACGCCCCTGTCGATAAGTTTTCTTTGACTTTGTATTGTTTAATTTTATGATTGCAATGAATTTATTAAATACTGTATTCTAAATTTGTGATTAATTTTAGTATATTAAAAATTCTAATTTTCACAACAGACACTAATAATCAGTTTGTGATGTATGTACAATGCTATACCTTGCAACAGAGGATCGAAGACATATGAACAGAATTCTTCATGAAGCACACTGTAGGAATCAGAATATTAACAAATGTTGCTAGAAACAAAAAGAAGATTCTGCACCAAAGCATTGTGACATGGTTCTGGTTGATCGATTTAGAATCAGTGTGCAAATTTCAAGTTTCTTGTTTTATTATCCACAAGTTTTAAATCACTCAAAAGCATGATATAGCAAAATTGTCACATATTTATATGAAGCCGATGCTGGTTTTGTTAACTGTTTGTGTTGCAGACATTCACTGGTTTGACATTTTCGGACATGGTCTCGGTCAAGTGCTTGGTAATAAATCTATTTCCTTTTGCTCATATACACTGTTAAGATTAAATGGAATTATTTACTGAATATCACACACTACTATAAAGGGCATGGATTAGAATAAATACCTGTTAGAACACAAATAGAAGTTTCAAGAAAACCAAAATGATCGGTTAGAAGAGATTTCATTCTGTTCACATCATTTATTGTTCCCTTGAGCTTGTGTTTCTTCTTTTGGTAACTGACTCCGCAAAGAACTGCCCGCTTTGGTAGATGTACACCAATATTATTAGTCATAGGATTTAGCTTTCGATCAGGCTTTGGCAATGCAGCATGCAGGCTTTTGTTTTCTTGCAATCTTGCAATCATGACCAGTACGCTTGATGTCGGCATTATGTTTTGTAGTCTGTAGACTGTTGGATCGGGAAGATTAGCCAGCCCTATTGTACGGGAAAGAAATAAACCTTCTCGTATAATCCTGTTGATCAAGTCTGCGTTCCTCTGTACGACATCGTTTTATCACCTGAAAATACAAACGTGAGCTAGCCGGCGGGTGTGTGCCGGAAACCTCTCCGATGCCTAAGTCAGTAAGCTTGACAAATAGACAAAAGCTCTGTGTATTCAGAAAACAAAGTTGTGTTACCTCTCTATAGGTGATGTTTGTGAGCTTTTATAGGTTCCGTGTGGCACAATCCTAGTAGGACTTTTACTTCTTCATGCAGAGTCCTGCTAGGATTCAATCCCCTGAAGGATAATGCTTATCCTTCAACACCCCTCTTCACTGCTTGCACCAAGTGAGATGGTTTTATCATGGTAGGACTTCCATATGACCGAAGTAAGCATGGCCACGCTGAGCCGTAGACTAGGCCGAACTATACTTAGCCTGGTTCTCTCTTTCATTGTACTTACTTCGGCTCTTACTGCATAAACCGCGCTAACCATAGTGCGGTTTAGTCCATGCTAGCATTTTGTTACACAGTTGAACTGGCCATACTATGCTGCGACCGGACTGACTGCACGCAGAGATCGGCGACGGAACTAACTGTAGTACTCTCCCGGGCCAAGATAGCAATAAGATCTCAAGGACCGGACTAACCCAGGGCCGTCAGGGACCGGGCTAACTACCAGGCTCTGTAACCGGCCTAACTACCAGGCCTTTTTACTCTGCCCGCCGTAATGTGGCCCATAACGGCCCATTGCCCATTCCGGCCCAATTTTCATATAAATTACCCTCTCAATTGCCCCTTAATTCCATCTGCGTAGCATGATAGGGATTACCTGTCTATAAACCGAGCTAAAGTTCTAACCTTTCCAGCCGAGCTAAAAAACCCTTTAGCCTTTCCAGCCGAGCTAGAAAACTCCTAAGCCTTCCCAGCCGAGCTATCTTTATCTGGTCAAAACGTCCCTTCAGTCACAGAAACTGAATCGCTTCCCATTCTAGTGACACGTGGCAGACTCTAATTGGCTCTTCGCAGCTGTCACGCCGCCCTCGTACTCCGCAAAATTTGAACAGTTCCCGCCTTTTCCTTTGTATCAAAACAAAAAACTCTTCATTTGGATCTGCACTATTCACTTCTTCTTCTCTCTCTCTATCGTTCCTGAGCTTCTGTACTTGCTGTGTTCGTGTTCTCCTTTGTTGCTGCTGCTCCCATCTCCAGTTTTCTCCTTTTCATCTGGTAAGCATCATAACTTTATTCTATTTTCTTGTTTTTGCTTAGTCCATAGCTTTTAGGTCTGCGTTTTTGAAAAGCACTTTCATTCCACTTGCTTTTTGTTCACTTCTGGAAAAATTTAGCAATAAGAACACTTGAACACATTCAACAACCTGAGAAACACTGCTTTTTGATCCAAAATTATGATTCAACCGGACTAGAAAGTTGTTTGTAGTTGATGTTGAATTTAGGCAGACTGTCAACCGAAATAACACTGATGTTGCCCAACCAACTTTAATAAGTCAAACCATTGCTTGGTTATACCTTTAGCCGATATAACAAACCGAACTAATTCAATACTTAGTGTACTGGGGAAACCTCTACGTCGACCGAGCTATGTCTTCGGGGCTAAACCAGCATTCTTAGTTTTAATCCAAACTAAGCAAGCTGCCCCTAGAAGCTCAACCGGTCTAGAAAACCCACCTTTTTAACCGAGATACCGAACCACTCGTAGCAATCAAGCCAACAAATCCTTTGCTCAAACCGAGCTACCAAGCATCCTGCTGAAACCGAGATAGGAACCGTATCATTTCACATAACCGAAGTAGGATTTCTCTTATTTCACTTTTACTTTGTAGCACGGTCCAACGAGCTGTGCTTAACACCTTTCTTTTCCACTTTGCAGACTTAGGTTGCCCAGGCACTCCTCTGAGCGCTCAACCGAGCTACTGAGCACAAATTTTCGGCCGAACTAATTTATTCATAACTTATAAAATAAATGGGGAAGTATAGATTTTTAGTAAACACCCCTGGTGGTCTAGCCGAATTCCGCAAAGATTACAATATACCTGACGACGCCCAACTCATCCTAGCCGAACAAGATACCATTCCATGGGGAAACGAAGGCTTTGTACCCTTCACCCTTCTTTCAATAATAGAAACCGGTTTAAGATTTCCAGTCCAACCCTTAATCTGTGAATTCCTTAGACAAACCAGAATATGCCCAACTCAGCTTTCCACCAATTCTTACCGTATAATAATGGGGATAGCCGAACTAAACCGTCGAGCCGGCATTAACCTTGGCCTAGCCGAGATACTCCACCAGTACTCCATAGGCTCAAAAGATGATGGCTGGGTTTATTACCTCAGAATACGCCGCCGCCGAGAAAAAATAATAAAAGATACACCGGACAAAAACTTAAACGATGACGATTTTTTCTGGGTATCTGGGAATTTTGAAGACCACCAAGCCCAGATCCCAGGCCGAAGTATAAACTGGAACAAAGGAATCCCCGGTATAACCTACTTCGGTTTCCTTTTATGCTTCTCTTTTATTTCGGTTACCTGCTCCTGAACCGAACTAACAGTTGTCTTTTTCATGCAGATCCAGCCCATATAAATTCATTGTACAGCTACCCCAACCTTAACACTCTCCGCGCCGCACTACGATATCCAGAACGGAGTTGGGCTAAGCTGTTAAATTTTGAACCGACCTACAGATACAGCGGTCGCCGAAAAGCCAGAGTAACTGACTTTTTGTTGGAAGACGCTCCCGCACCGGACCCAACCTTGCCGCAAATCAACTTAATCCCACTGACTGCTGAAGAAGAAATGGCCAAAAGGAACAGGGTCAGAGCCCTCTTGACCGAGACAAATAGGCCTGAGGCACCACCATCCAACCAATCACAAGAAACCGTGGTGGCTCTACCATCGCAACAACCCTCCACATCACGCCGGACTAAGCGCGCCCGGACTATTGAGACAGAACAACGTTTAGTCGATGAAGACGAAACCACACTTCCACCGAGCCACCCACCAAGTCCGCAATCGGAGCCCGTTGACCGAGCTAGCTCCTCCAAATGGGCTCCCAAACTTACCTTTCAGAACCGAGACATTAAAGACATTGATTCGGTGGTTGCAGAGAAGGACCACTTACTGGCTTTCAACCTGGCCAAGAGTGTGTGTCTTCCAAAAGACATGGAGCACCACAACCAATTGAACACCGAGCTGAAGGCCATCCGGTCTTCAACGAAGTCTATGATCCTGGTAAGTAGCTCTCTTTTTTCTGTCTTTGTTTTCCAACTGTCAGTCTGGCTAAAGAGAAAGTTGCTACTCTTTTGCAGGCCATCCAGAAAAACAACATCACACACAAGAAAGTGCTGGAGCTTCGGAGAACAACAAGGCAGGCCGCGGCCGAAGCCGAAGCCAAGACCTCCGAGCTCAAACAATCCCAAGTTAGGACGGCCGAGCTGGAGGCCGAGGTAACTCGCCTAACTGGGCTAGTTACCTCGGCAAATACTAACAAACAAAAAGCTCTAACCGAAATGAAGGATAAGTATTTGCGGGAGCTGGCAAAGCTTGAAGGCATCAAAAACGCCGAAATAGAAGAGCTCAAAAAGAAAGTTGAAGGCGCCGAACTGAAAGGCTTCAAGGAGGGCGAAGCAGTTTATATTCAACAATGTGAAGCAGCAAAAGATTTGTTCTTCAAGTGTGGCTGGAGAGGTGCTGTGGAGCAGCTCGGTTGTGGTCTTGACACTGAGGTCTACAATGCTCCACAGTATTTCATTCCGGCCTCACTAGCGGAGTATGCTGCCGATCTCTAGAAACAATTTCTTGAGGCGTCTGATGACGATGATGAAAATGAGCAAACTGAAACTCCGGTTGTCAATGAGCAAACAAATGATCAATCAGATCGGTTGGAGCCAACGGCAGAAGACTTGACCATCGAAACCATGCTTCCAATAGAGACCGAGCTTCAAACCAAAACTGTTCTAACCTTTGACACCGGTGTTCGTGTTGATGTTGACGCCGATCTGGAGGATCTTTTCAACTGATTCTGTATTTTTCTTTTTCTTTGGACTTGTAACCGGGCTGCGGCCCCTCCTTTGTATTTGTTCTTAATGAATGAAAATCTTCTTTTCTGCTCAACACTCATTCCGGTTTGATCTGTATGCTTTATACTTGTAATGACTTTTGAATGACTTCTATTGCTCCAACTGTTATTTCGGTTTGCTTTCCTGTTTGAACATGCTTTTCAACTGCAATTTGAAATATTCTAGGCCGAAATACAGTATTCTGATTTTAGCTGGTCAATCTGACTACGCTTACTAGCCAACCACTCTTTAGCTGATGTAATTACTTCGGCTGAAGAGTACCAAAAGTTGGTTTGATCCAGCGAACCTATTCTTCAGCCATACCCTTACTTCGGCTGAAGAGTACAAAGAGTTGGTTTAATCCAGCCAACCATTCTTCAGCCAAACCCTTACTTCGGCTGAAGAGTACAAAGAGTTGGTTTAATCCAGCCAACCTCTCTTCAGCCATACCCTTACTTCGGCTGAAGAGTACAAAGAGTTGATTTAATCCAGCCAACCTCTAAGTTGGTTTTTCCAGCCAACTTAGAATAAAATGTTTGATTGTTCCGACCAAACGTCCTGCAGCCTGGATCCTTATCCTGGGCTTAGGAAGGGTGTTGGTTTAATCCAGCCAACCTCTCTTCAGCCATACCCTTACTTCGGCTGAAGAGTGCAAAGAGTTGGTTTAATCCAGCCAACCTCTAAGTTGGTTTTTCCAGCCCACTTTAGAATGAAATGTTTGGCTATTCCGACCAAACGTCCTGCAGCCTGGATCCTTATCCTGGGCTTAGGAGGGGTGTTGGTTTAATCCAGCCAACCTGTAAGTTAGTTTTTCCAGCCAACTTAGAATAAAGTGTTTGGTTGTTCCGACTAAACGTCCTGCAGCCTAGATCCTTATCCTAGGCTTAGGAAGGTTCGCAGTTGGTTATTCCGGCCAACTGTGTATTTTTATGCCCCTAACTCACTAACAAACTAAAACAAACTTTTACAGAAAAAAATATCTATACTGAAAAGAAAACTATTTGTTTTATTGAGAAAGGGAAAAAATTACATATACTTGAAAAAAGCTAAAAATAAAATAACTTGAGATTTGCAGTATTCCATGGCCTGGGAATTGTCTTGCCGTCCTCATCTTCTAAGTGGTATGCCCCTTTGCCTGCTAATCCAACTACTTTATAAGGTCCTTCCCAATTAGGCCCTAACTTGCCATCTCCAGGCACCAAGGTATTTCCCATTACTTTGCGCAGTACCCAATCTCCGACCTTGAACTGCCTTGGATGAACTGTCTTGTTGTATTTCCTGGATAACTCTTGTTGGTACGAGGCAATGTGAACCAGTGCTCTTTCTCTTCTTTCTTCTGCAGGTCGAGCTCTAATGCTATGGCTTCGCCATTCAAGTCTGGATCAAAATTCTCGCTTCGAATTGTGGGGAGGCCAACTTCCAGTGGGATTACTACCTCCATACCATAGGCTAAGGAGTATGGTGTTTCTCCTGTTGATCGCCGAGGTGTGGTACGGTAAGCCCATAAAACATGAGGGAGCTCTTCCGCCCACTTGCCTTTTGCTCTCTCTAACCTTTTCTTTAATCCATCCAAGACTACTTTGTTTGATGCTTCTGCCTGTCCATTTGCTTGGGGATATGCCGGTGTAGAATTGTAGAACTCTATCTTGTACTTTTCACAAAAGCCTCTGAAGATTTGCCGTCGAACTGAGTGCCGTTGTCTGATATTAGTGCCTTTGGTATGCCAAATCGAGTGATGATATTCTGCCAGACAAACTTTTTTACATCTTTCTCCTTGATTGATGCCAAGGCTTCTGCTTCCACCCACTTTGTGAAGTAGTCGGTTGCTGCAAGAAAGAACTTCCTGTTTCCTGGTGCCGTTGGAAGTGGTCCTACTATGTCCAATCCCCACATTGCGAAGGGCCATGGGCTAGTTAGATGTAGGAGTTCTCTGGCAGGTTGGTGTATTTGGTGTGCGAACTTCTGACATTTCTCGCACTTTTTGACATACTTTTCTGAATCCGCTTGCATGTATGGCCACCAATATCCTTGCGAAATTGCTCTGTATGCTAGTGATCTTCCTCCTTGATGGCTTCCGCATACGCCTTCGTGTATCTCGAATAAGAATGCTTCCACTTTGCTGGGATGAACACACTTTAGGTAGGGTCCTGAGAATGACTTTTTGTATAATGCCAAAGATGGGGAGAGCCAAAATCGCTGCGACTTCGCTCTTATTCTGTTGGCTTCTTTTTTCTCTTCTGGTAAGATGCCATCTTTTAAGAACAGGATGATGGGATCCATCCAAGAGGGGCCTAGCTCTGCGCAACATACCTCTTCTGCTTCGGGGTCTTCAATGCTTGGTCTAGGTAGGTAGTCGATCAGCAATGGATGAGGGATGGAAGTGTCTGCCATTGAGGCAAAGCCTGCTAGTTCGTCCGCTCTGCTGTTTTCCTCCCTGCCGATTTGTTCTATCCTGACTACTTCAAATTTCTTGATCTCTGTTCTGACCAATTCTTGGTATTTGGCCATCCTGTCATCCTTTGCTTCGTAGTCGCCAGATATTTGGTTTACCACCAGCTGTGAGTCGCTGTAAACCATTAGCTCGGTGGCCTTCATGAAGAATGCTGATTTGAGGCCTGCAAGAAGCGCTTCATACTCCGCTTCGTTGTTTGATGCTGGGAAGCCAAGGTTGATTGCTTGCTCCACTACTAGGCCGTCTGGAGAGATGAGGACTATGCCAAGCCCTGCCCATGCCGTTGGATGCTCCATCCACAAAGAGCTTCCACATCTCTCCAACGAACAACTTCCAGCAAGTGGAGGGATCAGATGATGCCTTGGGATCTTCCTTGCTTGTTGGTGTTTTCTTCAAGGTCCATGCTTGCTGTCTGCCCCTCACAATCTGATTGTACCAAGTCTCTTTGGTCTGCCTTGGCGTCTGGCTGAGTATCCTGTACCAGGGGTTGCGCTATTCCGGCGTCAACTTCCGTCCCTAGTTCGGTTGTTTCAGTCAGGTCGACTGGGCAGATGTGATGACTTCCTGGTGTGAATTCTGCGACAAGATCCGCCAATGCTTGAGCTTTTATTGCGGTCCTGGGTTGGAACTTGATGTCATATTGTCCCAACTCTACTGCCCACTTCAAGATTCACCCAGAAAAGTTCGCCCTTTCAAACAAAGCTTTTAATGGGAAAGCCGTGAGGACGACTATGGTGTGGGCGTGAAACTAGTGCGACAACTTCCTTGAGGCCATTATCAAGGCTAACGCCAGTTTTTCCAGTGGCAAGTACCTTGTTTCGGCGCCCAGCAATGTCTTGCTGACATAAAAGATGGCAGATGTTGGATTCCTTCCGCACGGACCAACACTGCGCTAATTGCATGCTGAGAGACTGCTAGGTACAGGAAGAGTTCCTCTCCAGGTACTGGGGTGACAAGCAGTGGTGGAGAAGACATGTATTCTTTTAAGCTTTCCAGGGCGTGGTCGCATTCCTCATCCCACTCAAACTTGGCTTTTAATGCGTGAAAGAATGGTCGTAGTCTGTCTGACGACCGGCTTATGAACCGATTGAGCGCAGCTGCCATGCCGGTGAGATGCTGCACCTTTTACTGAGTTTGGCTCTCCAGATCCTGAATTGCCTTGATCTGAGAGGGGTCTGCTTCTATACCTCGGTTGGTCACCAGGAAGCCTAGGAATTTGCCAGATCCTACTCCGAACGCACACTTAGACGCATTGAGGCGTAACTTGTGCTTCTTCAGGATCTCAAACATCTCTCCTAGGTCCTTGAGATGGTCATTCTCGTCCTTGCTCTTGACCACCATGTCGTCGATGTAAGCCTCCATTGTTCTGCCTAACAATGGCTCAAACATCTTGGTGACCATCCGTTGGAATGTTGCCCCTGCGTTCTTTAGGCCAAAGGGTATGACATTGTAACAGTACAGTCCTCTTGGAGTTGTAAAGGATGTAACTTCCTGATCTGGTTCGTGCATGGCGATTTGGTGGTAGCCTCTGTACGCATCCAAAAAGCTAAGTCGGTTGTGCCCCGCCGTTAGGTCTACCAGTTGATCTATCCGTGGTAAAGGAAAGCTGTCTTTTGGGCACGCCTTGTTGACCGTTTTGTAATCGACGCAGACACGCCACTTGCCATTCTTTTTTGGCACTACGACTGTGTTGGAGATCCATCTTGGGTAGTGTACCTCTCTGATTGCTCCTGCCTCCAGCAAGTTTCCTACTTCTTCCGCCACTATCTCGGCGTGGTGGAGTGCCGATCTGCGGGTGCGTTGAATGATTGGTCTGGCGGATGGGTGGACATTGAGTTGGTGACAGATGAAGTTGGGATCAATGCCTGGCATGTCGTATGGTGTCCAGGCAAACACTTCGATGTTAGAGGTCAAAAATTCCAGGACCTCTAATCTCTCAGTGCTGGACAGCGACGAACCGAGCAAAAAGAACTTATCCGGGTTCTTTTCATCTATTCTTACTTCTACCAAGTCTTCTACCGCTTTCTGATTAGCTGCTTTGCCGACATCTGCGAACAGTTCATTGCTTTCGGGTTCTTCCACCGAATGAACGTATCCTTTGGCAGCGCGGCTGCCGTTCACCGTGACAAAGCATTGCTTGGACATAATCTGATCTCCATAGATCTCTTCAATTACACCGGTGTCGTTGGGGAACCGCATTACTTGGTGGTAGGATGACGCCACCGATCACATGGTATGCAGCCATGTTCTGCCCAAGATGATGTTATAAGTGAAGGGGACTTTTAATACCCAGAACTCCACTTGTTTCGTCACGCTTCCTGCCTTGACTGGGAGGATTATTTTGCCGACGGGCCATTCTGGCATGGAGTTGAATCCAATCAGGAGAGATACGGTAGGTGCCAAGTCTTTATCTTGTAACTTCAACTGTTTAAAGGTGTCGTAGTACATTATCTCATATGAACTGCCTTGGTCTATCAAAATCCGCTTGACGTCAAAATCCTTGACTCGGAGAGTGACAACCAAGGCATCATTGTGAGGGCAATATATCCTTGCCAAGTCTTTATCCGAAAAAGACATGACGTTTGTGGCTTCTGTCTTCCCCTTCTTGATGGCAGGTTGGGCACTTAGTACCTCTCTTAAATGCTCAGCCTTTTTGATTGATCCTCTGAGCTCGCATACACGCTCAGGTTCGAAAACTCCATGTATCACATTGATAACGCCTTGAGGTGGGGCGTCGATTGGCATTCCGTTGGGGTTATTATGGTCCTGGGGGGCTGGTTGCGCCCCTCCTTCAATGTATTTATCCAGGTGACCTGCTGCCACCAACTCCTCCAGGTGCTGTCTCAATGGCGTGCAATTTTCAGTGCGGTGCCCCTTTTCTTTGTGGAAGGTGCACCGTGATCTTTCGTCATAGTCCTTCTGAGCTTCCCTAAGCTTGGCTGGCCATCTGACGAAAGGCTCATCCCGTATTTCACTTAGAATTCGGTAGATCGGTTTCTTGAAGACCGTGGTTATGGCAGTGCGGACTCTCAACCATCTTTTATCCTGGTCCTCTCCGTTGTCTCGCCTGCCTCGTCCGTTTTTGCTTGGACGGTCTACCGTATTGACCTTTGCTGAGGCCTTCTTCTCTGGTACTGTGGTCGTGCCAGATTTTGTTTTGGCACGTGCGCCATCCTCTTCCACCCTGATGTGCTGATGCACTCTTTCCATCAAGGCTTCCATGGTGAGGGGTGGTGTCATGGTGATTGAGTCCCTTAGTCTGTTCCCGACTGGAAGGCCTCTCTTGTATTGTGCAATGGCGAGATTGGTGGGACAGTCCCCAATCTGGTTGAAGGTCTCCCAGTAGCGACTGTTGTAGGATCTTAAGGTCTCTTTATCGCCCATGTCGATGGAAAGTAGCTGATCGATCTCCACCGGGGTTTTGGTGTTCGTTCGAAACCTTGTGACGAACGCTTCCGCCAACTGCGCCCAGGAGGCTATGCTGCCTTCTGGAAGTTTTTCGAACCAAATCAAGCCTAGGTCGCTAAGGCTAGATGGGAAGAGGATGCACATTAAAGCCTCATTTCGCCGGTATATCGCCATGACCTGGCGAAAGTGGCTCAAGTGTGAGTAGGGGTCCGTCTTTCCCTCATATGTAGTGAATTTGGGCTGAAGGAAGCCTGATGGTAGGGGTGCGTTTTCAATAGCCGGAACGAACGGTGAGGTCTACAGCCTTGCTAGTGCCTTGTCCGTTGGTTCGTAGGCAAGGCGTGGTATTGGCATTCCAACCTCGACGCTTCCATGTGTCCGAGGAGCCAACCGTTGTAAGGCAGAAACTCTGTGTGGATCGCGTGCCCTGCATCCTCCTTGCATCGTGCCTTTTCCTCGAGCACGGTTCGTAAGTCAGACGATCTGGGCAACTCCGTCTGTCTGGATCTTGTTTGGTGCATATGTGAGGGCCAATAGGTGCTTCCTTCAGTGTACGATCTCTCAGATCTCGTCCTCTCAGACCTGGAGTGACGAGTTCTGGAAGACTTGGATTGAGTGTCGCCTATCCTGAGGCTTCTACTCTCTGCTTGTGAGGGTGTGGTATTCTTACTACGATTTTTCGAGTGGCGAGGGGGCATCTTGTTTGTGCGCCCCTCTCCTGTCGCCACTCCTTTTCCCTTCACCTGGCGCTTTAGAGATTCCATGTCCGCCGCCATCCGTCGTATCAATTCGTCCTACTCCTTGACGCGATCCTCCAAAGCTTGAGGATCAATCCTCCGCCTTTGTCTTTCTGGGCTCTGTGAACGAGAGTGACGAGGGCTGTTAGTCTGCCTTTTTCCTCTTGTATCCCTCCTGGGATTCTGTCTTTGTGGCTCCAAATCCCCCATAGGAGGGATAAGAGGTAGACCTTCGCACCTCGCACCCCCTTCTGGAGTTTGTCCGTCAATGGCGGACTGTGGTAATTCTTCGTTGTGCGCCATTGATTCTTTAAAAGGAAAAGCTTGATCAAGAGGTTTGTTCTTGTCTGAATTCCCATAGACGGCGCCAATTGTGCGGGAAAGAAATAAACCTTCTCGTATAATCCTGTTGATCAAGTCTGCGTTCCTCTGTACGATGTCGCTTTATCACCTGAAAATACAAACGTGAGCTAGCCGGCGGGTGTGTGCCGGAAACCTCTCCGATGCCTAAGTCAGTAAGCTTGACAAATAGACAAAAGCTTTGTGTATTCAGAAAACAAAGTTGTGTTACCTCTCCATAGGTGATGTTTGTGAGCTTTTATAGGTTCCGTGTGGCACAATCCTAGTAGGACTTTTACTTCTCCATACAGAGTCCTGCTAGGATTCAATCCCCTGAAGGATAATTATCCTTCAGCACCCCCCCTCACTGCTTGCACCAAGTGAGATGGTTTTATCATGGTAGGACTTCCATATGACCGAAGTAAGCATGGCCACGCTGAGCCGTAGACTAGGCCGAACTATACTTAGCCTGGTTCTCTCTTTCATTGTACTTACTTCGGCTCTTACTGCATAAACCGCGCTAACCATAGTGCGGTTTAGTCCATGCTAGCATTTTGTTACACAGTTGAACTGGCCATACTATGCTGCGACCGGACTGACTGCACGCAGAGATCGGCGACGGAACTAACTGTAGTACTCTCCCGGGCCAAGATAGCAATAAGATCTCAAGGACTGGACTAACCCAAGGCCGTCAGGGACCGGGCTAACTACCAGGCTCTGTAACCGGCCTAACTACCAGGCCTTTTTACTCTGCCCGCCGTAATGTGGCCCATAACGGCCTATTGCCCATTCCGGCCTAATTTTCATATAAATTACCCTCTCACCTATCTATCCCCTTTATGTAGCCTCACCCTCATGCATAGTTTGTTTTTTCCCCCAAAATGTGCTTATCCATATAACTTTTTCTCAGTGCTCTTTGATTGTGCAAGTCATTGAGAAATGAATGGATTTGTTTTGAAGACTAATTAGCATTTTCACAAGCAGTGATCAAACCTAGACATTAAAAAATGAAAAATGATATACAAGTGAACTTTTTGGATCCATTTTCTAGACCTAGTCATGTGTCAAGAAAACGATTGATTGATAATTAGAAAATATTTAATTATCAACCAATTATCTTCTTAAGACATCACTAGGTCTAAAAAGTGGATCTAAGTTTTGGACCTGAATAGCAATACTTTTGAAAATTTAATTACAATGTTGAAATAAATCCATGGAAAAGGAATGTATATGAGAGTAGTGTAGTCAAAAGCCATTTGGGTCTTCAATGTCTATATATTCTACCAACAATAATGCAAAGTGTGAGAAGAACATAAAGAACCTGATGCTCCACTATTGTTTATGTCCTGTACACGCATGTACAGATAGAAACATGTACGAAATGAAGAATTATAAAAAAAAGAAAAAAATTAAGAAGAAAAGAGGTGCTTTTCTCACTCTCTATTTTTGGGTTGATTGATCCCCATCCGTTCCCAAGAATTTGCTACTGTATAACTGTTGTCAGTTGATTCAAATTCTTTGAAGAAATTTGATCACTAACAATGGAAGTCATGTTCACAATGAGAAGACAACTCTATTAAGGTAGAGTTTAAGGAAGTTATAGTTTTAGTTATAGGTAGGAAGGGTAAACTACCAATAGATCCTAATAGTTGAACTTAATTCTCATCAAGTCTTATTGAAAATAAGTCTCGGTAAAATTATCACTAAAAATAATTTTTTTTGTGACAATTTTTTTATATATATCGCTAAAAATTGACAATTAGTGACATTTTTGTCATGATTTTTATAAATTGTCGCTAAAACTTACAATTAGTGACGTTATTTTTGACAAATTTTTCTCATAGAACCCATTGGACAATAAGTCCACTAATTAAGACCTACGTGTAAGTACCCTTTTTAGGAAAGACTGTTTACTATAGCCTCTGTTTGGTTTGCTAAAATGATGGGCCAAAAGATAAAAAAAAAATGATTTCTTTCATATTTTTCTCCACCTAGTGAAGTTAGGTTTAAAATTACAACTTTCTCATAAATGATCACAAATCAAGAATAGAATGCAAATTAGAGCATCAAAAATTAAAGAACAAATGCTACATAAATGATCACAAATCAAGAATAGATTACAAATTAGAGCATCTAAACTTAAAGAACAAATGCTATACATTAACCAGCTTATTAGAAACAAAAATGTTGATCCTACATATAAATTTTTCTTGTTTCTCTGTTCCAAAGTTTCTTTTCACCACATGATTTCTTCACATGAAGGGTCTATTACTCACATGATGGATGCTAGTTGAGCTGTAATTGGTCTGATTTCCCATTGGTATAATATTTCAAAAGCTGAGCACAAACTCTTTTTTTAATATTGGCTTAAACCAAAAACCAACTATAAAGTGATTCTCATATTTAAATATTAGGTAAATTACACCAGTAATATTTATATTTTGGTCTTTCTGTCATTTCGATTCTTATAATTTTAATTGACTTGATTTTGACACTAAATTTATAATTTTGTCTTAATTTAGTTCAAATGATTATAATTTTTGGTGTTTTTTGACAGAAAATACGCACGTAAGTGACACGTGCCACACTTTTATAAGTAAAATTATAAAGTTGTTTAACTTAGTTAATTTCAACCAACTCGGTAAGCCATTTTCTTCCAAAAATCTTAATTGGCGTTATCAATTACACCAAATTGACACAAAATCTAAAATTAAGAGTCAAAATTAAGCTAATAGAAATGATAGGGACCAAAATGATACACATTGAATTTGATTTTCAAAGATATTGATGTTCAGAACTGCCAATTTCATTTTCAAAAGATGTTCATGTTCAAATCTACCAATTTGAATTTCATGTTCAAAACTGCCAATAAAAGGTTGCAAATGTTTCGCAAGATATTCTATTTAACAAGCCAAGAATATCAATTTGATACAATTAATCTTCACTTTAGGCTCAAACAAAAGTATAAATATCTTACCAAAGAATCATATTATTACGGGAATATGAAATTGAGGACTCTCATTTACTCAAACTGCATGTAAATAACACTTTCCCCCCCTCCCCCTCCCTCTCTTTATATAGTCTATGGGATACAAATCCTTGCTTTCGCTCCACAATAGCTTCCATATTAACATTGGGCCCAAGACGACACCGGTTGCATATTGATAACATTCTTTGACATGGTATAATGCTAGGATGACCAGTACATATGCCTACAAGTTGAATTTCTCTGCATCAACATTAAATGGTATTGAAGATGATAGCTGAGTTTCCTGCATAGCTCCAAGTAATAGCCCAAATCAGTTAAGAATTAGATAGTGCTTTCAAGCGACATTAAAATGGTGGCAAATTGTATCATTTAAGAGGATATGATGTGGGTTTTATTAAACTTGATAACAAAATAATGCTACAATACTGTTGGGGAATTTTCAAAATGGTTTTTAAAATGTATAGTTTAATTTTTGGATGGTTTTTAAAATGTATAGTTTAATTTTTGGGTGTTTTCAAAACCTTCCATATTTTTCTTTGGAAAGCTTGAAATAAGCTTAGGAACTTTGTCCCATATCGGAAAAAGAGAAAAACATGGAGCACTTAATAAAGTGCTACATGGAATATTCTTTTAAATATGGAATTATGAGGTGGAAGCTAGTGTGCATGCACACACACCACAATCCACACATGCGTGCGCGCTTGGCGTGGGTGCTTTCCTATTTGCATCGGATAGGTGCGATGACGTGGCATGGGTGACATGGAATACAGTCAGCTTCACATGGCAATGACGTTGTGTCTGTTGGTGATGAGTCAACCAATCGATCAAACGGTTGTGTGTTCGATCTGGAGCCGGTTGATCATACCCGTTGATTAGAGATGCGTGCGATCGTACGAATGAGATAGCACTCGATTGTGATCAAGTGTGATTAGTCAAGGCTTCTATTCGGTGTGAGAATGATCTGCACCGTAGATCGTCTATCCTACGATCAAATTTGATCGGATGCGATCAAGGGACATGACCATTCGATCTGGTGCATCAAGGTCTATAAATAGGCTACGAAATCAGCCATTTCATTCCATCATCGCCTACAAGGCACCATGAGGGCGCTTTCCTACTTGCATCGGACAGGTTGGAGCGATGACATGGAATACAGTCAACCTCACGTGGCAGTGACATGGCATCCGTTGGCGATGAGTCAACCAACCGATCAAATGGTTGTGGTGTTTAATCTGGAGCGAGTTGATCATAACCGTTGATTAGAGATGCGCGTGATCGTACGGATGAGATGGCACCCGATCGTGATCAGGTGTGATTAGTCAAGGCGCCTATTCGGTGTAAGAATGATCTGCACCGTAGATTGTCAATCCAATGGTCAGATCTGATAAGATGCAATCAAGGGATATGACCATTCGATCAGGTGCATCAAGGCCTATAAATAGGCTATGAAATCAGCCATTTCATTTCATTCAAAAATTCAGAATTCATTCCTGTAATTCTCTTTCTCTCTCTCTCCCTTTCCCTCTTGATTTAGAGTTTTCAATCAAGAGTTTCTTAAGCAAATTTCTACTTTTCTTACTAGTAATCAAGTTCTGCAAATTTGATTATCAGTGTCTTGGTTTTCTTGATTCTATCAAGAGTATTCTGATCTACTGTCGTCAGTGCAGACGTCGGTAGATTTGATCTTTAGATCAGGCTTCATTGTATCCTGGAGGCAAATTTGCTGTAACCCCCTGCATACCTTTTGGTGGGTGCAAATATTGTCTTCAGGAAAATGACTTAGTAACATCGCTTGAAGCACCAAATTTCTGTCCTACATAGACAAGATCATCGCCAAGTTTTGTAGACCCGAAGACCACCAATTGAAAAGTTCGAGACAATTTGCTCCAACAATCTAAAGAAAATATTTGGATATGGCAATGTCTATTCAGAAAATGACTCAAGATTTCATGAAGCTTGACCATTTTGATGGAGGAAATTTCCGACACTGGCAAAAGAAGATGCACTTTTTGCTCACCACTCTCAAAGTGGTCTATGTGCTGACTACCCCCTATCCGGTGGAGCAAGAAGATGAGATTATGGAGCAAACCTGTACCAGAACCAAATGGGAGAATGACAACTACATTTGTCGAGGACACATTCTGAATGCGCTATCACACTCTCTATTCGATGTGTATTAACATTTGAAAATGGCAAAGCAACTCTGGGACATACTACAATCAAAGTACCTCATCGAGGATGCCACCAGTAAGAAATTTCTTGTTAGAAATTTTATGCATTTTACTACAAAGCCCATTATGGAACAATTCCACGAGATCCAACATATTCTGAGTCAGTTTTGACAAAAGAATATGAACATGGATGAATCTATTGTAGTTTCGTCTATAATAAAGAAATTGCCATCTTCTTGGAAGGATGGATTTTAAGAAAACTTTGAAAGACAAAAAGGAAGATCTAACTTTAGAGGAATTTGCTCAATACCTCTAAGTTGAGGAAGAGTCAAGACTTCTTGAACGTAAAGAAAACCAATTGGCTCAGACTTCCAAGATTCACATGGTGGATGACGGCAAGAGGTTGAACAAAAAGAAGCGTAAGCGTGAACCCCAACCTGAGAAAAATGCTAAGAAGCCAAAAGGCGCTTGCTGGCACCGTGGCAAGCCAACGCACTTCAAAAATGAATGCTGGTTATACAAGAAGAAGCCAGAAGCATCAAATGCCAAGAACAAGTTTGTGGCTGTTGTATCCGAGGTGAACATGCTTGAAAATGCTGGTGACTGGTTGATTGATTCAGGAGCAACAAGGCACGTCTGCAACGACAAGAGCCGTTTCACTACTTATGAACAAGTGAGTGATGGAACAGTTTGCTACATGGGCAACTCTTTAACTGCTGCTATCAAAGGCAAAGGGACGGTGGATCTAGAGTTTATATCTGGAAAGTCTTAAGTCTTAATGATGTTTATCATGTACCTGATGTCAATAAAAACCTTGTATTTGGAAGCCTGCTTAATAAGCATGGTTTCAAGTTAGTATTTGAGTCGAACAAATTTGTCCTGTCTAAGGGTGGAATTTTTATTGGGAAGGGCTACATGTATCAGGGAATGTTCAAACTTAACATTATCAATAATACATCTATTTCTGCTTATATTGTTAATTCTTTTTCTTTATGGCATGCTCGTTTAGGTCATGTTAATACTAGGAAAATGCATGATATGGTTAATTTAGATTTAATTCCTAAGTATGACATTGATATATTTGAAAAATATAAATTTTGTGTGCAATAAAAAATTACTCTCATTCACTTTCCTAAAGTAGATAAAACCACATCTCTGCTTGAACTTGTGCATAGTGATGTATGTGACATGCATAGTACCCCTGCTAGGGGTGTTAAGAAATATTTTGTAACATTCATTGATGATTTTTTCTAAGAACTGTCATATCTATCTTTTGCATTCAAAAGATGAGGTGCTTGATAAATTCAAGATTTTTAAGACAAAAGTAGAAAATCAGTGTAATGTCAAAATAAAGAGACTTAGGTCTGATAGTGGCGGTGAATACCATTTTCCAGAATATTCTGAAAATGTTGGTATTATTCATGAGAAGTCTGCACCCTACACACCACAACAAAATGGAGTAGCTGAAAGAAAGAATAAGACATTAACAGAAATGATTAATGCTATACTTTTTTACTCCAGTTTAAGTTCTGATTTTTGGGGTGAAGTCTTGCTCACTGCCTGTCACATACTCAATAGAATTCTTCTCAAGGGAAGAAATGTTACTCCTTATGAACTTTCGAAAAACACGAAACCTAATCTTGGTTACTTGAAATCATGGGGCTGTAGAGCAATAGTCAGATTGCCTGAACCTAAAAGGAAGAAATTAGGTGAAAATGGAATTGAATGCATATTCCTTGGCTATGTTATACATAGCAAAACATATAGGTTTCTGGTAATAGAGCCCAATGGTTCAGTGGAAACAAATACCATCATTGAATCACGTGATGCGGTATTTTATGAGAATCGTTTCATAACCATTCCAAGGTTGGATTCTAATCAAGAAAATAAATAAACTCCTTTGATGTCTACAGAAGAAAGTGAACGACATGAACCCATTGAGCCTAATGAACCTAATGAGCCTATTGAATTAAGGAGGAGTGAGAGGGCTAGGACTGAGAAGTCATTTGGCCCTGATTTCGTTATTTACCTTGTAGAAGGAACTAGGAAAGCTTATTGTAAGCAAACAATGATTTCTTTAAATATGGATTCAGATCCATTAACCTTTGAAGAGGCTATGAAGTCTCAAGATGTTGCTTTTCTGGAAAGAAGCAATAAACGATGAAATGGATTCTATCATGGGTAACAATACCTGGATACTTGTTGATTTGCCACATGGATCCAAACCAATTGGTTGTAAATGGATTTTCAAAAGGAAAATGAAAGTTGATGGCACAATTGACAAGTTCCAAGCAAGATTAGTTGCTAAGGGTTTTACTCAAAAGGAGGGTATCGATTATTTTGATACATATGCTTTGGTGGCTAGAATCACCACCATTCGAGTGTTGATTGTTTTAGCCTCAATCTATAAGCTTGAAATCCTTCAAATGGATGTTAAGACCGCTTTCCTAAATGGAGAGTTAGATGAAGAAATCTACATGCAACAACCGAAAGGATTTGTTGTACAGGGGCAAGAACACAAAGTGTGTAAACTTGTCAAGTCACTATATGGACTGAAACAAGCTCCAAAACAGTGGCATGAGAAATTTGACAAAGTAATAGTGTCAAATGGTTTTAGGATATATGAATCTGATAAGTGTGTGTACAGTAAGTTTATTGGCAATAGAGGTGTAATCATATGCCTATATGTAGATGACATGCTTATTTTTGGTATTGACAATGATGTCATTGAAAGTACTAAAAGTTTCTTGTCGTCTTAGGCCTCGTTTGGGAACATATTTTTTTAGTAATTTTTTGGCTTTTTGGCTAAAATGTGATGTAAAAAAAAACTAGTATGTTTGGGATGACTTTTTGGCTTTTTACGAAAAGATGTGCAAAAAGTAGAGAGAAAAGGAAATCTTTGATTTTTTGGTATGGGTTGTTGGCTTTTTGGTTTTTTTAGTAACTTTTTGGCTAAAAAAGCCATTTGCCAAATGAGGCCAGTATGAAAGACATGGGCTTGGCTGATGTAACTCTGGGTATAAAGATCAAATGAGAGGACAATAATTTGATTATAACTCAGTCGCACTATATTGAGAAAATTCTTAAGAAATCTAATCAATATAATTGTACACCCATGTCTACACCTTTTGATTCAAATTTGAAATTGTATCCTAATACTGGAAGAGTTGTTGATCAGCTAGAATACTCAAGAGTAATACGTAGCTTGATGTATGCCATGACTTGCACTAGACCTGATATTGCATTTGTAGTGGGAAAACTTAGTAGATACATTAGTAACCCTAGTAGTGTGCATTGGCATGCTATTAACCGAGTGCTTAGGTACTTGAGGAAAACAATAGACTATGGAATAGTCTATAATGGCTATCTAGCAGTGTTGGGAGGATTCACGGATGCTAGTTGGATACCTGACCGTGAAGATCACTCATCCACTATCTCTTGGGGTTCTAAGAAGCAAACATGCATAACAGACTCAACCATGGTGTCAGAGTTTGTAGCACTGGCTTCTTGTAGCAAAGAGGCAGAGTGGCTAAGGAATCTCTTGTTAGAGATTAAGATATGGCCAAAACATATACCACCAATATCTTTGCATTGTGATAGTGAAACAACTCTATCATGGGCCTATAGTCACGTCTATAATGGAAAGTCCAGTCATATAGGAC
Organism: Camellia japonica; assembly: GCA_030407325.1. Classification (NCBI taxonomy): domain Eukaryota; kingdom Viridiplantae; phylum Streptophyta; class Magnoliopsida; order Ericales; family Theaceae; genus Camellia; species Camellia japonica. The sequence goes on from JAPPVO010000029.1 coordinate 148,340,380, forward strand.
TGAGACATAGCTGTGTTAGGCAGTTAATCACAGAAGGTGTGATTACCATTAGTTATGTAAAGTCAAGTGAAAACTTGGCCGACCCGTTAACAAAGGGACTTGCAAGGGATTTGGTGTGGAAAACATCAAAGGGGATGGGTCTTAAGCCCACTTAGCATAATCCCTCATGGTGGAAACTCGACTCAACGCTTGAAGAAACATCAAGTCTTGAGTTCAATGAGCCCAAGTACACCATATGTCGTGATTGCAAGCACTTATTTTTATTTCATTTTCATCCCTAAGTTGAAGTGTTTGGTACCTGTAATGTGAAAAGAAGAAGATGAGTTAGCAAACTCTTAACAAGTTTACAACTGAATTGTTATGGTACTGTAAATTACAGGGGTACTCTTAGTAAGCTTACCGATGTGAGTGTAGGAGGTGGTGCCGCTTTCTATGAGTCCAAAGGCTTGACTCTAGAGCGCTCATGAAATAGGATATAGACACAAGGCAAATCCACGTGTCGGTTTGTTTGTATACTTGAGTTAACTTGTACTATGCGTGAGACATGTCCGATTAGTCATATAAGATCGCTAGTTCAAAGACAAGTCTACTATGCCATCTTGACTAACTTTGAGATGTCTTCACTAAGTGAATGATTCAAATCGTAAGATATCTTCACCTATACATAATTCTGCCAAGTGAACCAAGAGTCATCATCTGGTATTTTGAAAATGGTGGGGGAATGTTGGGGAATTTTCAAAATGGTTTTTAAAATGTATAGTTTAATTTTTGGATGGTTTTTAAAATGTATAGTTTAATTTTGGGTGTTTTCAAAACCTTCCTTATTTTTCTTTGGAAAGCTTGAAATAAGTTTGGGAACTTTGTCCCACATCGGAAAGAGAGGAAAACATAGAGCACTTAATAAAGTGCTACATGGAATATTCCTTTGAATATGGAAATGTGAGATAAAAGCTAGTGTGCATGCACACACACTGCAAGGATGGTGCTTCGCACCATCCGCACCCGCACATGCACACGTACTCGCGCGTGGCGTGGGCAGTGGGCTGTGTGACGTTTAATGGCGCACTTTGAACTTAGTACGGACGCATCGGCGCAAAGCACCATGAGGGTACTTTCCTATTTGCATTGGACAACCGATCGTGATCAGGTGTGATTAGTCAAGGCGTTTATTCGGTGTGAGAATGATCTGCACCGTAGATCGTCGATCCAACGATCAGATATGATCAAACACGATCAAGGGACATAATCATTCGATCAGGTGCATCAAGGCCTATAAATAGGCTATGAAATCAGCCATTTCATTCCATTCAAAAATTCAAAATTCATTCATGCAATTCTCTCTCTCTCTCTCTCTCTCCCTCTTGATTTAGAGTTTTTAATCAAGAGTTTCTTAAGCAAATTTCTACTTTTCTTGCTGGTAATCAGGTTCTGCAGATTTGATTATCAGTGTCTTGGTTTTCTTGATTATATCAAGAGTATTTTGATCTACTATCGTCAGTGCAGACGCCGGTAGATTTGATCTTTAGATCAGACTTCATTGTATCCGGGAGGCAAATTTGCTGTAACACCCTACATACCTTTTGGTGGGTGCAAATATTGTCTTTAGGAAAGTGACTTAGTAATGCGACTTGAAGCACCAAATTTTTGTCCTACATAGACAAGATCATCGCCAAGTTTTGAAGACCCGAAGACCACCAATTGAAGAGTTCAAGACAATTTGTTCCAACAAATACTTGAATATAATCTACTATGATATCAATACATATAGTATCTTCTTTATTCAAAACAAAAAGTTGATAAATTGTGTCCTCATATTAGATTATGAATTTATAGTTTGTGTTCAAGCATGATCATGTAGAAATTGGAAAAGAAACTTGACCTGTATTAACTTGTGGTAGAATATCCTTAGGAGGCATCTTGTACTATTACTATTAGCATGCTTAATCTGCCCATGCATCTTTTCGAGTAGATTACTGTATGTTATTGTTGGGTTTTGCCTAATTATTTGATCGAAAATGTAAGTCATGGCGCCAGTCATTTCGTTTCTTGAGAAAGCCTGCATAATTGAAGAAAATAGGGATGAACAAGAGTTCACATAAAGATGAGAGTAATGGCAAGTTAGGAATGTTAATATGGTAAGACAATGTGGTTTACAATGCCAACAAAAAAATAAATCTAGCTCGCCATTTTTTGGCTTTTTCCCATTACATTTACTGAAAAGAAAATGATTTTTGTCACTGAGTAAATTTCATTGGTTTTTATTGTGTGGATCGATTTGGTAAATTTCATTAGAAAATGAACTCTTACAGTTGTATCAGCAGCAATTTGATCATCAGCACAGGCACTCAAAGAGATAGCTAGTCCACCATCTGTACTTTTCCTTACACCTGAAGTAGGTTTGTTATCCACCCACAGTTTCCTTTTGAAATCCAATGTTAAAAACAAAAACAAAAGAAAACCAAAAAAAAGAGAGAGAAGTTGTTACTATGGCCCTGTTTGGTGTAGCTGTTAAAACAGATTATAGATTATAGCTTAATATATTATAGATTATGACTTTAATCAAAAGCTGTTAATTTGTTTAGTGTAGTTGTTGGATTATAGATTTAAGTTGCTGAGTAATGTTTGTTAAATAAGCTATGAAGTAACTTTTTCAATAAACTTTTATCTTTTGTTATTCACTATTTGTCTACATTTCTCATAAATAATAATAATAATAATCTATAGTCTATTTGGGTCTTTTCTATTTCTAAAAAAATAAAATATATATATATATATATATAAGAGTATAATTGTAAATAAACATGTTCACAGCAGAAGCTGATAAGCAGAAGTAAGGGGTAAACAACTTCTCAGAATCAGTTTTTTTGAGTTAAAATAAGTTGTTAGAATCAGAAACTGTTTGAAATAAGTTTAACCAAATAGTTCAAAATACCTTTTCCAAAGCTAGAAGCTATAAATTGGCTCAAAAAAGCACAAAAAAAACCCCCTATGTTGTCGATTGTTGCAAATATCTCAAGTTCATATCTAATAGGTAGAATGTTGAATATACATGTGACCTTGTTTAAGATTTCAATTTCAAATTTTCAAATACAATTGTATATGTTCTAGTGAGAAATATCATTTTACAACTTTGGTAGTTAAATTTGTGTGTGAAACATAATGGTGTAAGATTTCTGAATAAGAACTGTATATTCAATTGTGTCATATTTACAAAGAGTTCAGCAACTTATATAACTCTAAACCTATGACTGAAAAGGAAATACAACCAATTCAAATATTTACACTACAATCTTTCTGAATTCATAATATACATATGCCAAACTGAGAATATACACAATATATTCTCACACCCTCGCTCAAAGTCAATGTGTTTTAGTAGAAAACACTGAGAGTTTGCTAAGAAGAAATTAAAACCGAGCAGTAATGTGAGTCTTGGTGAAGAAGTTCGCAAGTTGCAAAGCCGAAGAGAGAAAAGGAAGCGAGATAGGGCTAGACTGCAGATGCTGTCGGACAAAGTGATAATCAATCTCAATGTGTTTCGTCCGTTCATGGAAGACAGTATTGTGGGCAATTTGAATAGCACTGCGGTTGTCACAATAGAGAGAGGTTGGAGAAGACTGAGGGACACCTAAATCAGATAAGAGACAATGAAGCCAAACAATCTCAACAGTAGCATAAGCCATAGCACGGTACTCAACTTCGGCAGTAGAGCTAGTAACAATAGTTTGTTTCTTGCTTTTCCTAGAGATCAAGGAATCACCAAGAAACATATAGAAACCAAACGTGGACTTGCGATCAGTAACATTACCAGCCCAATTAGAATCAGTATAGGCCACCAAATCCAAAGAGGAAGTAAAGAACAATAGTAAACCCTAAAATATAGTACCTCGGAGATAGCGAAGAATTCGAACCAACGCAGCCCAATGTGTGGAGCAAGGAACAGAGATAAATTGGCTAACCACATGAACAACATAGGCAAGATCAAAACAAGTAACTGTCAGATAGATTAAGCAACCCACGAGTTCTCAATATAAAATAGGATTATCTAGAAGAACACCATCAGTAGTGTTGAGCTTTACATTAAGCTCAATGGGGGTATCAGAAATCTTAGTGTCAGTAAGACCGATACGATGAATAACCTTATTGGCATACTTGGCCTAAGATGGAAAGTAACTCTTGGGAGAAGAAGCTACCTCAATACCAAGAAAATACCGCAATGGGCCCAGATCCTTCATTTCAAAGCTGTAGAAAAGATGCTGCTTGACCTCAGATATAGTAGAAGAGTCAGAACCGGTAATGATCATATCATCTACATACAGTAATAATGCAACAAATCCAGCAGAGGTGTGGAGAAGAAATAAAGCAGAATCCTGGGCACAAGAATGAAACCCAAGCTCAGTAACAGCAGTTTGAAAGGGATCATACCAAGCACAAAGAGACTACTTCAGACCATACAAAGCACATCGAAGGTGACAAACTTATCCAGAGGAATGGTGAAGGCCAGGGAGAGGACGCATGTGAACCTCCTCAGTGATATGACCATTAAGAAAGCATTCTTAACATCCATCTGATAAAGAGGTCAAGAACGAATAGTAGCAACAAAGATCAAAGTACGGATAGTAGTCATCTTGGCAACAAGAGCAAAGGTCTCCTTATAATCAATATCATACTCCTGTGAGAAACCTTTGGCAACCAAACGAGCTTTGTAGCGCTCATGAGAACCATCAGAAATGAGTCTTAACTTTGTAGACCCATTTGCAACCAACTAGATTCTTACCAACAGGCAAAGGAACCAACTTCCAAGTACTAGTTTTCTATAAAGCAGACAACTCATCCTCAATTGCTTGAACCCAATGAGGATCCTAACAGGCCTCCTCATAAGATTGAGGTTCTGAAAAAGAGTGAATAACAGACAAAAAAGTATGATAGGAAACAAAAAAATATGTATTAGACCAACCCAACCTGTTTAGAGGATGACGCGCTTGAGTAGAATATCGGTGTGCAGCAAGATCAAAGTCGTTAGAAACAAGAGGATCAATAGCAGGGGTAGAGACAACCAGTGGAGGAGAAGCCTTGCGATGAGAATAAACTAACAATGGAGGAGGAGAAAAAGAAACTGAAGGAGGAGAAATAGGAGGAGAATATGGAATAAGCTCAGGAGGAACTATGAAGATGTACTCATCAGAAGGGACCTCAGAAAGAAACGGATCAATATGAACCAAATCCTCTTTAGAAACTGAGGCGGTGAGAGGATGAAGGTGAAAGTAAGATAGACGTTTGAGAAAGGCAACATGGCGGAAGACATAAAGGCAACAGAAAACAGGGTCATAATAGCGATAACCTTTTTGAGTGAGACTATAACCCAAAAAGACACATAGGACAGACCGGACACTAAGTTTGGTCCTATCTTTAGAAGGTAAAAGGATAAAACAAGCAGACACAAACATACGAAGGAGAGAGTAATTAATAAGTTGAGAAAACAGAGCCTCATAAGTAGACCGACCAGAAAGAAGAAAGGTAGGCATACGGTTGAGAAGAAAAGCAGCAGTAAGAATTGCCTCACCCCAAAATGGAGCTGAAATGGAGGTAGAGAGAATGAGAGACCTAGCTGTCTCAAGGAGATGATGATATTTACGCTCAGCTCAACCATTTTGGGCAGGTGTATCAGTACAAGAAGTTTGGTGAATGGTACCCAATTTGGCCAAATATTCACAGAATTCAGTTTTAGAGTATTCCCCACCCAAGTCAGACCACAACAATTTAATAGTAAACTTAAATTGTGCAGTGACCATAGACTGGAAAGTACAATATATTTGGTAGAAGCCAGACTTATGAGTCATAAGATAAACCCAAATATAACAAGTGCAGTCATCAACAAATGACATATAATATATAGAACCCCTCCTTTGGAGAAAACAGGAGAAGAGCCCCAAGCATCAGCCTGAACTAAAGAAAATGGTGTATCAAATATAAAAGTACTTTTATGGAAAGGTAAGGCTGTCATTTTGGCAAGTTTACACCCCCGACATTCAGTAAGTTCACTAGGAGAAACTTTACCCAATATACCAGATTGAGCTAAAAATCGTAAGTGATCAGCAGACAAATGCTCTTAATTAAAATGCCACAAGTAGAAAGGATTAGACAGAGAATCTAACTGCAAAAGAGGAAAAGGCAGTTAGAGAGGTTATCATAGGTAGATGTAAGCTCTCCACCACATAGAGGTCTCCAACTCTACGGTCGGTCCCAAACTGCTGCTTAGACATTTGATCTTGCACATAACAGATAGAAAAAGAAAAGATAACATCAAAACTAGAAGCATCAAACTGACTGATAGATAATAAACTGACAGATAACTGAGGAACATAAAGGACATAAGGAATAGAGACAATAGACATAACATATGGTTGGACGGACCCAATAGATATAACAGACATACCAGATCCATTAGCAGCATTGACAGAAATAAGAAAGGGAGGAAGAGTACAATTTTGAAGTAAGGAGAGATGGGGAGTCAAATGATAAGAGGCACTAGAGTAAAAATTCCAAACAAATGAAGAAATACCTAAAGAAGACCCAAGCAAACCGGAATGAAGAGAGGAAACAATGGAAGCAGACAGAGATGGCTGAGAGGTAGACAATATATGCTGAAGTTGACTAATCTGAGTAATCAAGGAAGCCAAGTCAAGATTAGGAGCCGGAGCAGATGCAATAGAACCGGCGGGCGGCTGAATGGTACTCAGAGGAGGAGTACAAAACTTGATTGGAAACGGCTGAGAAGACGAGATAGACACAGGCGAAGCAGACAAACATTCCTTCTTGGAACAATGATACTTCCAATGACCCCTTTGATGGAAGAAGGCACACTCATTAAAAGCCAGAGACATTGTAATATCCAGAAAATTGAGAGGTTTAAGTGTAATAAACCCAAAATAAAACAAAATAACCAAACCAGGGGTTCAAGTGTAAAAATCAAAAAATCTGAGGGGTCAAACTGTAATAAATCAAATGGAATGATATCAGATGGTCAAATACGACCACAACATTGCTAGAAAAAGAGAGACTGAAGCCGAAATAAACCAAGAGAGGTTGAAGCAAAGTCAAAGCCGAGATGAATCAATTAGAATGATACCAAGAGAGGTCGAGGCATAGTCGAAGAGAGATGAACTAGAAGCCGAAGTCCAAAGTCGAAGACTTGGAGCCAAAATTGAAGAGAGAACCACGAACGACAATAGCGAAGAAGAATAGTGGAGGCAGTCGTAAGACAGAGGCAGTCGGGTTGCGAGGCTGCGTTTCTGTGTTGCGACCTGAGGGAAGTTGCAATCAAGAGAGAACCACAAACGATAGTCGCTTGAGGCCTTCAGTCAAACAAGACAAACACAGAGAAGAAGAAATCGACTCAGAGACTTCTAGGGTTTTGGCTCAGAGACAGCTCTGATACCATATAAGATTTCTGAATAAGAACCGTATATTCAGTTGTGTCATATTTACAAAGAGTTCAGCAGTTTATATAACCCTAAACCTATGACTGAAAAAGGAAATATAACCAATTCAATATTTACACCACAATCTTTCCTAATTTCTAATATACACAATCACGCCAAATTGAGAATATACACAATATGTTCTCTCAAATGGACCAATGAAAAATTCAAATGCCTTTTACTGATTTTGTTAGATCACTAGTTGTGTATGAGTGGTGGGGCGTAGATGCATGTCCAAGCTTCAACCCTTCCTAAACCTAAATCCTTTGATATTGGGATATGTATCTAGAAAATAAATATAGGTATAGGGAGATGCCTTGAACACTGATATATATATTACTTAATTGTATAATATTCTTAGAAAATGTGATGTAAATTTAGAAATGCTTGAAATTAAACAGAATTTAGGGGAAATATAAAATTTGTATTTTCTACCCATATGAGAGACTAGAAATATTTTTTTCCTAACATATGTGAACTTTTCTTCAAACATCATATAAACTTAGAGGGTTAGTGTGTCTAAATAAGCATCAGAACATATCTCACACCCTTATTCTTATCATATCTGATGGACATGGGTACTTGGGGAGAAATAAAAGAGACAACCAGACTGAACTAAAATTTTTCCACCAACACAGACCGAGAACCTCCTCAAACTAGAGCTCTGTCATCTTAAATTGTTAACTACTAACTCATCTAAAAACTTTGTAAATTGGTGATCTAACAAATTGATGTTAAAGACTAGAACTAGGACTCAAAAACACTTACTGTTTTCTGTCGTAAACATGCTCTAGATCAAGGATGGTTCCGCTGTGACAGGCATCGATAATGGCATGAAGCTTGACACCTTCCTTGAGGGGCTTGACAATGGTATTATTGATTTCATTATCAAGGATCATTCCAGCAGTCATGAAATCAGAAGGACAGATAGTTTCATCGTAGCCATCGATCTCATCCATATCAAAATCAGGTTGTCGTGAACCATGCCCAGAGAAGTAAAACACCAAGGAGTCCCCCGACTTGCAGTCGGCCACAAGCCATCTCAAGGCCTTCTGCATGTTCTCCTTTGTTGGAATAAGGTTTGGGTCATCCTCCTCTTCTGCAATTTGCTTAAATTTAAATAATTAATAGATCATCTGTAAAAGAAAACATAAACATAAGACTTAAAACTTAAGAGTGGGATTTTTTTTCCTTATATTAAATTAATGTTTTTGATAATATATATATTTTTTTATCACAGAGTCAATGTTTCTGAGAAGCAAACTTATGGATGTTTTTGCTTTCTCTTTTCAACTATTGTCCGAAAGCCCATACTAAAGTTCTTACAATTAGATTTAAATATTTTTATACCTTTCATTCGATTTTTGGGAGATCGATAAAAGATTGTTCCTGACACCTCTGAATTGCAAGTGCATGCTTATAGAGAAGTGACATAACATGTTGAAGCAACTCACTAACTCAAATGGGCGCAATCTACTCTCAAGACAGTGAATGCACGCCCCTGTCGATAAGTTTTCTTTGACTTTGTATTGTTTAATTTTATGATTGCAATGAATTTATTAAATACTGTATTCTAAATTTGTGATTAATTTTAGTATATTAAAAATTCTAATTTTCACAACAGACACTAATAATCAGTTTGTGATGTATGTACAATGCTATACCTTGCAACAGAGGATCGAAGACATATGAACAGAATTCTTCATGAAGCACACTGTAGGAATCAGAATATTAACAGATGTTGCTAGAAACAAAAAGAAGATTCTGCACCAAAGCATTGTGACATGGTTCTGGTTGATCGATTTAGAATCGGTGTGCAAATTTCAAGTTTCTTGTTTTATTATCCACAAGTTTTAAATCACTCAAAAGCATGATATAGCAAAATTGTCACATATTTATATGAAGCCGATGCTGGTTCTGTTAACTGTTTGTGTTGCAGACATTCACTGGTTTGACATTTTTGGACATGGTCTCGGTCAAGTGCTTGGTAATAAATCTATTTCCTTTTGCTCATATACACTGTTAAGATTAAATGGAATTATTTACTGAATATCACACACTACTATAAAGGGCATGGATTAGAATAAATACCTGTTAGAACACAAATAGAAGTTTCAAGAAAACCAAAATAATCGGTTAGAAGAGATTTCATTCTGTTCACATCATTTATTGTTCCCTTGAGCTTGTGTTTCTTCTTTTGGTAACTGACTCCGCAAAGAACTGCCCGCTTTGGTAGATGTACACCAATATTATTAGTCATAGGATTTAGCTTTTGATCAGGCTTTGGCAATGCAGCATGCAGGCTTTTGTTTTCTTGCAATCTTGCAATCATGACCTGTATGCTTGATGTCGGCATTATCTTTTGTAGTCTGTAGACTGTTGGATCGGGAAGATTAGCCAGCCCTATCTATCCCCTTTATGTAGCCTCATCCTCATGCATAGTTTGTTTTTTTCCCCAAAATGTGCTTATCCATATAGCTTTTTCTCAGTGCTCTTTGATTCTGCAAGTCAATGAGAAATGAATGGATTTGTTTTGAAGACTAATTAGCATTTTCACAAGCAGTGATCAAACCTAGACATTAAAAAATGAAAAATGATATACAAGTCAACTTTTTGGATCCACTTTCTAGACCTAGTCATGTGTCAAGAAAATGATTGATTGATAATTAGAAAATATTTAATTATCAACCAATTATCTTCTTAAGACATCACTAGGTCTAAAAAGTGGATCTAAGTTTTGGACCTGAATAGCAATACTTTTGAAAAATTAATTACAATGTTGAAATAAATCCATGGAAAAGGAATCTATATGAGAGTAGTGTAGTCAAAAACCATTTGGGTCTGCAATGTCTATATATTCTACCAACAATAATGCAAAGTGTGAAAAGAACATAAAGAACCTGATGCTCCACTGTTGTTTATGTCCTGTACACGCATGTACAGATAGAAACATGTACGAAATGAAGAATTATAAAAAAAAGAAAAAAATTAAGAAGAAAAGAGGTGCTTTTCTCACTCTCTATTTTTGGGTTGATTGATCCCCATCCGTTCCCAAGAATTTGCTACTGTATAACTGTTGTCAGTTGATTCAAATTCTTTGAAGAAATTTGATCACTAACAATGGAAGTCATGTTCACAATGAGAAGACAACTCTATTAAAGTAGAGTTTAAGGAAGGTATAGTTTTAGTTATAGGTAGGAAGGGTAAACTACCAATAGGTCCTAATAGTTGAACTTAATTCTCATCAAGTCCAACTGAAAATAAGTCTCGGTAAAATTGTCACTAAAAATAATTTTTTTTGTGACAATTTTTTTATATATGTCGCTAAAAATTGACAATTAGTGACATTTTTTGTTATGATTTTTATAAATTGTCGCTAAAACTTACAATTAGTGACGTTATTTTTGACAAATTTTTCTCATAGAACCTATTGGACAATAAGTCTACTAATTAAGACCTACGTGTAAGCACCTTTTTTAGGAAAGACTGTTTACTATGGCCTCTGTTTGGTTTGCTAAAATGATGGGCCAAAAGGTCAAAAAAAAATGATTTCTTTCATATTTTTCTCCACCTAATGAAGTTAGGTTTAAAATTACAACTTTCTCATAAATGATCACAAATCAAGAATAGAATACAAATTAGAGCATCTAAAATTAAAGAACAAATGCTACATAAATGATCACAAATCAAGAATAGATTACAAATTAGAGCATCTAAACTTAAAGAACAAATGCTATATATTAACCAGCTTATTAGAAACAAAAAAGTTGATCCTACATATAAATTTTTCTTGTTTCTCTGTTCCAAAGTCTCTTTTCACCACATGATTTCTTCACATGAAGGGTCTATTACTCACATGATGGATGCTAGTTGAGCTGTAATTGGTCTGATTTCCCATTGGTATAATATTTCAAATGTTGAGCACAAACTCTTTTTTTAATATTGGCTTAAACCAAAAACCAACTGTAAAGTGATTCTCATATTTAAATATTAGGTAAATTACACCAGTAATATTTATACTTTGGTCTTTACGTCTTTTCGATTCTTATAATTTTAATTGATTTGATTTTGACACTAAATTTATAATTTTGTCTTAATTTAATTTAAATGATTATAATTTTTGATGCTTTTTGACAGAAAATACGCATATAAATGACACGTGCCATACTTTTATAAGTAAAATTATAAAGTTGTTTAACTTGGTTAATTTCAACCAACTCGGTAAGCCATTTTCTTTCAAAAATCTTAATTGGCGTTATCAATTATACCAAATTGACACAAAATCTAAAATTAAGGGTCAAAATTAAGCTAATAGAAATGATAGGGACCAAAATGATACACATTGAATTTGATTTTCAAAGATATTGATGTTCAGAACTGCCAATTTCATTTTCAAAAGATGTTCATGTTCAAATCTACCAATTTGAATTTCATGTTCAAAACTGCCAATAAAAGGTTGCAAATGTTTTGCAAGATATTCTATTTAACAAGCCAAGAATAGCAATTTGATACAATTAATCTTCACTTTAGGCTCAAACAAAAGTATAAATATCTTACCAAAGAATCATATTATTAGGGGAATATGAAATTGAGGACTCTCATTTACTCAAACTGCATGTAAATAACACCTTCTTTTTTTTTTTTCCCCTTCTCTTTATATAGTCGATAGGATACAAATCCTTGCTTCCGCTCCACAATAGCTCCCAATATTAACATTGGGCCCAAGACGACACCGGTTGCATATTGATAACATTCTTTGACATGGTATAATGCTAGGATGACTAGTACATATCCCAACAAGTTGAATTTCTCTGTATCAACATTAAACGGTGTTGAAGATGATAGCTGAGTTTCCTGCACAGCTCCAGGTAATAGCCCAAATCAGTTAAGAATTAGATAGTGCTTTCAAGCGACATTAAAATGGTGGCAAATTGTGTCATTTAAGAGGATACAATGTGGGTTTTATTCAACTTGATAACAAAATAATGCTACAATACTTGAATATAATCTACTATGATATCAATACATATAGTATCTTCTTTATTCAAAACAAAAAATTGATAAATTGTGTCCTCATATTAGATTATGAATTTATAGTTTGTGTTCAAGCATGATCATGTAGAAATTGGAAAAGAAGCTTGACCTGTATTAACTTGTGGCAGAACATCCTTAGGAGACATCCTGTACTATTACTATTAGCATGCTTAATCTGCTCATGCATCTTTTCGAGTAGATTACCGTATGTTATTCTAGGGTTTTGCCTAATTGTTTGATCGAAAATGTAAGTCATGGCGCCAGTCATTTTGTTTCTTGAGAAGGCCTGCATAATTCAAGAAAATAGGGATGAACAAGAATTCGCATAAAGATGAGAGTAATGGCAAGTTGGGAATGTCAATATGGTAAGACAATGTGGTTTACAATGCCAACAAAAAGATAAATCTAGCTCGCCTTTTTTTGGCTTTTTTTCCATCACATTTACGGAAAGGAAAATGATTTTTGTCACTAAGTGAATTTCATTGGTTTTTATTGTGTGGATCGATTTGGTAAATTTCATTAGAAAATGAACTCTTACAGTTGTATCGGAAGCCATTTGATCATCAGCGCAGGCACTCAAAGAGATAGCTAGTCCACTATCTGTACTTTTCCTTACACCTGAAGGAGGTTTGTTATCCACCCACCGTTTCCTTTTGAAATCCAATGTTAAAAACAAAAACAAAAAACAAAACAAAGCAAAACCAAAAAAAGAGAGAAGTTACTATGTTGTCTATCGTTGCAAATGTCTCAAGTTCATATCTAATAGGTAGAATGTTGAATATACATGTGACCTTGTTTAAGATTTCAATTTCAAATTTTCAAATACAATTGTGTATGTTCTAGTGAGAAATATCATTTTACAACTTTGGTAGTTAAATTTGTGTGTGAAACATAATGGTGTAAGATTTCTGAATAAGAACTGTATATTCAATTGTGTCATATTTACAAAGAGTTCAGCAGCTTATATAACTCTAAACCTATGACTGAAAAAGGAAATACATCCAATTCAAATATTTACACCATAATCTTTCCTAATTCCTAATATACACAATTATGCCAAATTGAGAATATACACAATATATTCTCACCCCCTCGCTCAAAGTCAATGTGTTTTAGAAGAAAACACTGAGAGTTTGCTAAGAAAAAATTGAAACCGAGCAGTAATGTGAGTCTTGGTGAAGAAGTCCGCAAGTTGCAAAGTCGAAGAGACAAAAGGAAGCGAGATACGGCTAGACTGCAGATGCGGTCGGACAAAGTGACAATCAATCTAAATGTGTTTTGTCCGTTTATGGAAGACAGTATTGTGGGCAATCTGAATAGCACTGCGGTTGTCACAATAGAGGGAAGTTGGAGAAGACTGAGGGACACCTAAATAAGATAAGAGACAAAGAAGCCAAACAATCTTAGCAGTAGCATGAGCCATAGCATGGTACTCAATTTCGGCAGTAGAGCGAGTAATAACAGTTTGTTTCTTGCTTTTCCAAGAGATCAAGGAATCGCCAACTGTTGTTTATGTCCTGTACATGCATGTACATATAATAATATGTACGAAATGAAGAATTAAAAAAAAAAGAAAAAAATTAAGAAAAAAAGAGGTGCTTTTCTTACTCTCTATTTTTGGGTTGATTGATCCCCACCCATTCTCAAGAAAATTGCTACTGTATAACCGTTGTAAGTTGGTTCAAATTGTATGAAGAAATTTGATCACTAACAATGGAAGTCATGTTCACAATGAGAAGACAACTCTATTAAAGTAGAGTTTAAGGAAGGAATAGTTTTAGGAAAGACTGTTTACTATAGCCTCTGTTTGGTTTGCGAAAATGATGGGCCAAAAGAGGGAAAAAAAAATGTGATTTCTTTCATTTTGTTCTCCACCTAATGAAGTTAGGTTTAAAATTACAACTTTCTCATAAATGATCACAAATCAAGAATAGAATACAAATTAGAGCATCTAAAATTAAAGAACAAATGCTACAAAAATGATCACAAATCAAGAATAGAATACAAATTAGAGCATCTAAACTTAAAGAACAAATGATATATATTAACCGGTTTATTAGAAACAAAAAAGTTGATCCTACATATAAATTTTTCTTGTTTCTCTGTTTCAAAGTCTCTTTTCACCACACGATTTCTTCACATGAAGGGTCTATTACTCGCATGTATCAAAGAATTTTTTCCTTGGAATCACACTACATGTTCACATTTTACACGTTACACAAACAATTGTGTTTAAATTACTTGGTTCCAACCAGTACAGAGAATTGATGCTTGATTTTTTATGTTGAAGCTAGCCAAGGATCCTCTACAAATTCATTTAATAACAAAAAAAGTTAATTTTCAAAACAAAAACCCAAGTATTTCTACCGTATCCAGTATAACTAACCGTACGAGACAATGCAACATAAATAGATAAATATCTCATAAAACAGGGAACTTTATAAACGAAAATTTCATTCATAAAACAAAATTCAGGATCTACATGTTTCCAATAGGTACTCTAATCTCTAGCAAGAAGTCAACCATAGACATTGATAGATACATAGAGACATAAATGGCAAATTTCATGTCTTGCTGCAAAGATGTAGCTGCATTCTCATGATGGTATAAATGGTGACAGAACAGTTCTTGCCACTAGGTTTACTGCATCCTCCAGAATCCTCGTTCGTGCCGTTTATAGTACAAGCATTCTTCTGCAAAAGTGTACAAGCCAACAAAGCAGTAAGAATCAACATATCAAATTTTGGAGTATTGCCACATTCCTGCCCAGGTGATGCTCAGGCCATAGGGTCTAGAGGTTATATGGGCCATAAGAAGATATAGGTTCATTTCATGTACTAATTTTGCACTCATCGACAGGTCCAGAACAACAAACCAATAATGTTAAGCTTGGAAGAAGGTTTCAACAATCTATGGAAAATTCACAATGAAACAGAGTGGGAAACACAAGATCTACACAAAAGCCTTACAAAGATTCCTACCTTCTTCCTCAGGACTCTATATTTATAGACTCTTTGTGTGATATCCCTGTTCCGTAATATGTTAATTGGTCCTTAATATGAGCATGATTATGTGTTTAATATGATTTTGTGAGCCATTATGTGAAAATATGTGGTTTTGAATTTGCTATCTGTTCACCGTAGGAATATCTGTTTGATTGTCTGCTTTGGAAATTAAATTGAAGGCCTTATCGGCCACAGAACCCGGAATTGATTGCGCCATTATGATTAGCGTAATTTTTAGAGCCTACGATGAAATTTAATTGGAAATTGATTCAGATCAGAATTAATTGATTTAATTGATAAACTAGTGCCCAATTATTTATTATTATTAAATTGGAATTAGTGGGATTTGTTGTAATAAGGCATTACACCCCCATTCCTCTCTTTAGCTTCATTTTGGCTGATTTTGAACTCAAGGAAGAGAGAGGGCCGGCTATAGAGAGAGAGAGAGAGAGAGAGAGAGAATTGTGTAATCTTGGCTCAAGGTTTGGGAAATTTGAAGATTAAACTCAAGAATTTGCTATAGTTTGGAAGATTGAGCCTCTAGGTAAGTGAATTCATGAGTTTAATATTGTGAATTGTGAATTCAAGTTTGATTATTGGTCAAGAACATGAATTAGTTTGATTATAAGAAAATTGAGTTGTATTTGTTGAATTTAAAGTCTTAGAACACATGCATGTAAGAAATTGCCATAAATTTCCATGTTTGAGCATAAAGTATGTGATCTATGTTGAGTTTGATTAATGACCATGTATTTGATCATCTCTTCACCAATTAAGTTGAGGATATTGTGTATATTTCACATGCAAGTGCAAATCATGGGAGTTTGAGTCTTGCATGTTTGAATCTAGTGTGTTGGTGATGAGTTTGAGTTAATTTGAGACATGCATGTGATTAAATTGTGAAATTGAGCTTCATTGTGTTGTAATTTGGTGTTTATACCATGTTAGAATATGTATATGTGAAGTTTGAGCCAAAATCATGCATTTGGAACCTTTGAACATCAAATTGAAGCTCAAGAACATGTTCTGGAAAACCCATAAAATTTGATGTCCGCTCGAGCGGGGAAACCGCCGCTTGAGCGTGAATTTCGTGCTCCCAGTATTTTTGCAGACTTGGATGTCCGCTTGAGCGGGTAAGTTCACGCTCGAGCGGTGAACTATGTAGACAGACCTTCAGCTCGAGCGCTAGACTTCAAGCTCGAGTGTAAATTTGATGCATCCAGTACTTTTGCAGGCCTCAAGGGTCCGCTCGAGCGGGGACTTTGTTTTCTGAAATTTGAAAAGACATTCTGAGTTTCGTTTTCCGTTCTCTTTCACTTCTAAGTACTCTTAGGCATGCATTGAGCATTGTAATTGAGTTAGAAGGATAAGAATAAAGCCTAGAGAGGAATATGTGAATTAAAGAACGGATTGAATCGGTTGTGACCCATATGTGTTATGTGATGTGTAATGTGATACCCCTGTTCCGTAGTATGCTAATTGGTCCTTAATTTGAGTATGATTATGTGTTTAGCATGATTTTGTGTGCCATTATGTGAATATATGTGACTTTGAAATTCTATCTGTTCACCGTAGGAATATCTGTTGAATAATCTACTTTGGAAATTAAATTGAGGGCCTTATCGGCCACAGAACCCGAAATTAATTACGCCATTGTGATTGGCATAATTTTTAGAGCCTACGGTGAAATTTAATTAGAAATTGATTCTGGTTAGATTAAACTGATTAAATTGATGATATATTGAAATAATATGCAAGTGGGGCTTGTTGTATGTTAGCATTACCCTCTCCTTTAACTCTTTGGAACTCAAAAATCTGAGTTAGACAATTGTGAGGGAGAGAGGGCCGGCCATAGTGAGAGAAAGGGAGGAAATTGTGCTAATTTGGCCTAAAGCTTGGAAATCTTGGAGATTTAGCTCAAGAATTGACTAGAGCTTAGAAGATCAAAGCTTCTAGGTGAGAAATTCTTGGATTATAGTTTGTAATTTTGTGTGCTCAAGCTAATTTGGTGATCAAGAGTAAGATTGAAATGAAATTGGGTTGTATTTGTTGAATTGAAGCTTAATATGTGCATGCATGTAGGAAATCACCTTGATATTGCATGTTTGAGCACAAATGTGTATAATCCATGTGAAATGTTAAAGGAAACTCATGTCTTGACCACCATTTGTGTTATCTAAGTTGAGAATGTGGCTAATTCATCACATGCATGTACAATTTGAGAAGATATGAGCTTGAATGCATGAGTTGGTTATGTTGGTGTTGAGTTTGACATATTTTGGGACATGCATGTAGATAAATCAAGAAATTGAGCTCCATAATGTTATAATCTTGCATTGGTGCCATGTTAGTATGATTATATTTGGGATTTGAGCCATTGTATGCAAGTATTGTGGCTGGAAAGTCGAAATGAAGCTCAAGAACACAATTCTGGGTTTTCCAGAATTTTGAGGTCCGCTCGAGCAGGGAACATGACGCTCGAGCGGGAAAATCGTGCTCCCAGCACTTTTTGCAGAGTTGGATGTCTGCTCGAGCGGTATATCTCACGCTCGAGCGGGGAGTTTTGTAGACAGGCTTTTTGCTCGAGCGCTCTATTCCACGCTCGAGCGTATTTTTCATGCAACCAGTACTTTTGCAGGCCTTGAGGGTCCGCTCGAGCAGGGAAGTTGACACTCGAGCGGGGACCCTGTTCTCTGAAATTTTGTATACTCGTTCTGTGTTTCGTTTTTCGTTCTCTTTCACTTGTAAGCACTCTTAGGCATATGTTAAGCATTGTAAATGAGTTAATGAGATAAGAATAAAGCCTAAAGAGGAATATGTGAATCAAAGAACGGATTGAACTGTTAGTGACCCCTTTTGTGTTCATGAAATGTGTAGGGTCAAGCTCCAGGGCAAATCCACAAGCCGATCACTGTGAGTAATATCGATATTCGAATGCTTGTGAATGTCCAATTGTTTATTCCCTTATAAGCTTTACGAGTTGCTAATTGGGATTGTGGACAAAAGTCTAACACGAATAAATGAATGGACCGAAGGTCGTTTTGACAAACATAAATGGACCAAAGGTCGTTTTGATAGAATTGAATGGACCGAAGGTCGTTTTGGTAGAAATGAACGGACCGAAGGTCGTTTTGACATATATGAATGGACCAAAGGTCGTTTTGACATGAATGAGTGGGCTGAAGGCCGTTTGACAAGAATGAACAGGCCGAAGGCCGTTTTGACATAAATGATGGGGCCGAAGGCCGTTTTGACATGAATGAGTGGGCCGAAGGCCGTTTGACAAGAATGATTGGGCCGAAGGCCGTTTTGACATAAATGAGTGGGCCGAAGGCCGTTTTGACATGAATGGAAATCTGAATGGGCCAAAGGCCAGAATGTTGAAACTACAAGTCACTTGATTTGAAATTCGTATAGTATATATCTGTTAAATAGAAATATGAATTGGGCCCAAGGCCGTTTGGAACCTGTTGTTCTACATTGTTATGTAACTTCTGTATTTGATATTATTCACTAGGCTATTGCTCTCGCTCATTCATATGTTTGTAGGTGAGCCAAGGGAAGTCCAAACCCAGCCCCAGTGAAGTCTGCCATGAACAACACGAGTTTTGGAGAGCCAGCCTTATGTCTCGCGCACGAGACCCATCCTTGCCATTTTGTTATGCACTTACGTTCTGTCTTGTTGGCAAGGACTTTGTGTATATTTGTATATAGTCTGTTATGGATTGGCTCAGTTTAGATGATCCTGTCTGTAAGGAAGTTTATGCTACTGTACTTTTGATGTGGGTTATTAACGTATATGAGTATGGTTTGTTTGATGTGCATATAAGCACGGCTCTATGGACAAAGTTTTAAATTTTTGCTTCCGTTTGGCCCTTTACTCTGTTGAGTTACGTCTATTTTGGTTTGAGGCCGTAGGTAATCTCAGGATTATTGGCCGGTTATGTCCTTAACCCATAGGGGCGGGTTCGGGTCATGACATGTAGGGTCAAGCTCCAGGCCAAATCAACCAGCCAATCACTGTGAGTAATATCTTAACAGAGATATCTGAAATATGTTGTTGTCCAATTATTTACTTCTATGTAAGTTTTATAAGTTCGTTGATTCGATTGGTGGACAATGTTTGCTATAACCGAATGGATGGGCCAGAGGCCGTTCTGACAAGAATGAATGGATGGGCCAGAGGCCGTTTTGATATGAATGGATGGGCCAGAGGCCGTTTTGACATGAATAAATGAATGGGCCGGAGGCCGTTTCGACATGAATAAATGAATGGGCCAAAGGCCGTTTTGACAAGAATGAATGGATGGGCCAGAGGGCGTTTTGACATGAATGAATGGGCCAAAGGCCGTTTCGACATGAATAAATAAATGGGCCAAATGCCGTTTCGACATGAATAAATGAATGGGCCAAAGGCCGTTTCGACATGAATAAATGAATGGGCCAAAGGCTGTTTTGACACGAATAAATGAATGGGCCAAAGGCCGTTTTGACACGAATGAATGAATGGGCCAGAGGCCGTTTCGACATGAATAAATGAATGGGCCAAAGGCCGTTTTGATACGAATAAATGAATGGGCCAAAGGCCGTTTTGACACGAATGATAGTCTGACACGAATGATAGTCTGATATGAATGATAGTCTGACATGATTGAAAGAATGGTTGGGCCCAAGGCCCGTTTGAAATGAACGAAAGGACAAATGGGCCAAAGGCCAGTTTGACATGAATGGATTTGGCCCGAGGCCGTCCGATGTGTTTGGAATCGCAGTTACTTGACACATGTACATATACTAGATAGAAATACGAATTGGGCCTCCAATGTATCTTCTTTAATCGATATTATTCACTGGGCTTTTGCTCACACTCATTCATGTGTTTGTAGGTGAGCCAAGAGAGGTCCAAACCCAGCCTCAGTGAAGTCTGTGTGGAACAACCAAGGTTTTGAAGAGTCAGCCCTTACGTCTCACGCACGAGACACGTCTTCGCCCTTTTACTATCTTATTTTATTTTGTCATGTCGGCGAGGACTTTGGATTACGTTTATATATAGTTTTGATTGGCTGACCTAGACTTGAATGATCCTGTCTGTACAGAACTTTATGTTATTGTATTTTCTAATGTGAGTTATTAATGTCTTTATGTATGGTTTGTTATGATGTGCCATGTAAGCACAGCTCTATGGAAAAAGTTTTAAATTTTGCTTCCGTTTGGCCCCTTTACTCTGATGTGTTATGTCCGGTTTGGTTTGAGGCTGTAGGTAATCTCATGATGACTGGCCGGTTATGTCCTTAACCCTTGGGGGCGGGTTTAGGTCATGACACTTTGTAGAGAGGACCCTGCTTGATTGGCACTCGAGGCTTGGTTTGGTTTGTCTCCTTTGCTTACAAATTCAATTGACTCTAAACAGAAAATACAAACTAACCAACCTTGCTAGCTCAATATCCGTCTAACACCCTAACTGATATAACTGCCAGGTCAGCTAACTACTCAGCTAGAGATCTTTTACTCGAGCATTTCTCCTTTGTTTGTATCAAATAAACTACATGTTCTGAATTTATTAGAGAATTTTAAGATATTTGACTTCACATATGGCGAAGGGAAAGAAAGATTTTGTAAAAATAAAATAATATACACATGCATACTGTAGACACCCCATTTTTGACCGTCCTAAAGACTTGGACGTCATCGATTGAGTGGTCGATGATTGCGCATGTTTGCGCTCGTTTGGAGTCCCCGGGGTTGTCGGCTGTGCGCCTTGCCTTTGATTCTTTGAACTTTCTTGGTTTTGTGCTTGTTCTAAGCTAACCCTTGGTCCCCCCTTTTGCCTGGAGGGAGAAGTAGGGGTGTAGACCACTTTTCTCCCCTGCCAGCCAGTTTTCTCCCCTGTAGACCACTTTTCTTCCCTGTAGACCACTTTTAGTGGTCGGTCGGCTAGGGTGGGTGGTCGGTCGACCAGCCTAAATGGTCTACAGCCTGCCACCACATTTTCGTTTCTTTGTAGACCCTTTTTCTCCCCTGCCAGCCAGTTTTTTCCCTTGTCGACCACCTGAGGTGGTCGGTCGACTAGGGGGGGTGGTCGGTCGACCACTTTAAGTGGTCTACGGCCTTTTTTCTGCTTTTGCAGATATTTTTGGTGCCAGCTGTTAGGCACAGAATGCATCCTCCCTACACGTGTAGGGAGGGATTCAAGCAAGCTTTGGCTTGCATATTCTATATAAGGGGAGCTCTCTCCCCCTTCCAAGAGGTTCAGAATTTTGGAGAAGAAAATATCTACTCTCTCTAGATTTCTCTCTCTCTCTCTCTCTCTCTCTCTCTATATATATATATATATATTGTTGTGCTCCATAGTGCTTAGAATTGCATTTTCTTTGCATATTTGCACACAACCTCCTAGTGAAACACCTTCACTCTTGAGCTGAGGTTCTTGGAGGTTGTATTTGAGTGATTTTGGCTTGGTTTTTCCTCAGAAGTGGTTGTTCTTGTTGTTCTTCAGTCCTATTCCCCATTTTAAAGCTTTGTTTTGATTGCATACTTAGCCACCTTTGCATGCTTCTTTTGGCTTAACCTTCAACTGAAAAAACCTTTGTTTTAAAGTGTTTTAAAAGGTTGTTTGAGGCCTTGTTTGAGTTAGGGGTGTCTCTCACTCTTTTATGCCTATTTGCTTAATTTCTTGCTATCTTTTAAAGCTATTGGGACCACCTCTTTTTGGCTTTCTTACCACTGAAACTTGGAGGAATTTCAGTGGTAGAAAGGTGGTTTTGAGATCCCAAATAGGTGGGGGTTGTCCCCCCTCCTCTTCTCTTGTTTGCATGTGTTGATGGCCCATCAAAAGAGCATGTGTTTCTACTTCTTAGTGGCTTTGTTTAGGCTCATTTTTGTGACTTTTTAGGCCTGCCTTAACTCTGTTTTTGGCTGTCTTGGTCACCTCTTGCATGCTTATTGCACTTGTAGTATAATCCTACTTGTAGCCTTGCAAAGTAGCATGTCTTTGTGCCTTGAATTTGCTTAGTTCAAGCATGTTTTTAGCCATTATTTGCCATGTCATAACTCTGTCTTGGGTTGGTTTGGTTGCCTCTTGCATGCTTTACACACTTGTAGTGCAATCTTGCTCACTAGCTTTGAGTTTCAAAGTCTCTAGCATACTTTACTTGAGTTGTTTGCATGCTTTGGCCTCATCTCTCACATGATTTCGGTGCATGTAGTGTAGACATACTCTCACATGTTTCACTCTTTCAATGCTTTTGGAGAGTTGTGCCTTATGTTTCACTTATGAGCCAATTTGTATGCACGCTTGCCTAAGCTTTTGGGCTACCATCTCTGCGTGTTTTTGACCTTATTTTACCATGTTACAAATTTAATTTTTGTTGGTGAAATCACCTCATGCTTGGTTTTGGTATGTGTAGTGTAATCCCACTCATTGGCCTTGAATGCGTCATGCTTTATGCCTCCCATTCTAGCATGTGTTAGCTCTACTCCATGCATGTTTTGGCATTATTTTGACCTGTCTTGGGACTGTTTTGAGTCATCTTGGCCCTTTGGGGCTTGCTTGATATGGTTATGGTGCAAGTACCTTAGTTAGTCTTGAGTTTTGAGCACCCTACTATGCTATATTTGTGATGGTTGCATGTTTGGGCATCGTTTAACATGTTATTTTAGAGCATTGTAGACACCCCATTTTTGACCGACCTTAAGACTCAGACGTCATCGATTGAGCGCTCGGTGATGACGCATGTTGTGCTCGTTCTGAGGTTACAGAGTCTCGGCTGAGAGCCTTGCCTCCAGACTTCGGGACTCTTTTGTGCTTTGCCTCGGTTTGCGAACCAGGCTCTGTTTTCTGTTCCCGAAGGGAGGGAGAGGTCTCGTAGACCATCTCTCAGTGGCCGTAGGCTACTTTTCGTGGTCGTAGACCACTGTTCCCGTTTGGAGACCAGTTTCTGATTTTCGAAGCCGTCGGCCGTGCGCCTCGGTTCGGGACCGCTTAACTTTCTCCGTTTGCTCCGGTTTTTGGCACACACCTTGTTTCCTCTCTCTAGAGGGACACTGTGGCCCAGGAGACCACCTTCGTGGTCACACGCCACTTCCGATGCTTAACAGTCAGTTTTCGGGGCACTCGGCTGCGCGTTTTGGCCCCCGAACCCTCGTTTTGCATTCGTCTTGGTTCATTTTTGGCATGGACCTTGTTTTCATTGTTTGGAAGGTGGTACAAGGGTGGGAGACCACCTTTTATCTTGGAGACCACCTTTTCTCCCGCCGGCCGATTTTCTTGTCAGGAAGCTGGTCTCCCTCACTTTTGGGCCACAATTGCTGGTCTCCCACTACACCATTAGCTTACATTCAACTGGGAGACCACCCTAGGAGGCTGCCGACCAGCTTTTGAGACTTGGCCCTTTTGACCTGGTCGGCCAGCTCCCATCAGTCTTGTCTCTGTGAGTTGTTGCCAGCTGTGCCAGCTGGAAGGCACAGAAAAGATCCTCCATACACGTGTATGGAGGATCTTCAAGCTTGGTTTTAAGCTTCTTGGAGAAGCTTTAGCCTACCTTGTCTATAAAGGAAGGCCTCCCCTTCCTTGTAGAGGGTTCAGAAAATTGTTTTAAGGCATAGCATACATATCTTTTTCTATCTCTATATGTTGGGTTCAAAAAGTGTTAAGTTCTTGCCCCTTTGCACACCATCTCCTAGCCTAACCCCTCTAACACCAACCTAAGCTTCTTGGAGGCCTTTTTCAGAGGTTGAGGAGCTATTTTTTTTGTTCCAGAAGCTGCTGGAGTTGCTGAGCTACAAGGGTAACACCCTATTCCATCTTTAAGGCTTTATTTTGCTTCATCTTTTAGCCATACTTACAAGCATATTTGAGCTTTGGTGTAAACTGAAAAAAGTCTTATTTTGAGGCCCTTAACATGTTTGTTTAAGATCATTTCTCTGTTGGGGGTTATCTACCCCCTTGCATGCTTCATTTTGCCTTATTTTGAGCCATGCATTCGGGCCTTTGCATTGACCTTTGTTTGGCCTTTTAGCCACTGAAATCCAGTGGATTTTCAGTGGCTAGCATGCTATTTTGAGTGCCAAAATCAGAGAGGGGTGACCCTCTCACCCCTTGTCTTGTTTACTAGCATATTTGGCCTAACAAAGGAGCCCTTATTTTCATGCTTAAAAGCCATGTTTCAGGCCATTTTTGGTGGCTTTTAAGACCTGCATAGGCTCTGTACAGAGCCCTTTTTCTGTTTTGGGTGTCCATCTTGCATGTGTAGAACAACCCTCTTTATAGCCTATCAAAGGAGCCTATCATTCTTGCATGCATAGACCATGTTTCAGTGGGTTTTTGGGCTTTATTTGGCATGTCATACCTCTGAATTTTGCTGGTTTAGTGGCCTCTTGATTGCCTCACATGCTTGTAGTGCAAATCCTCTGTACTAGCTTACATTGCATGCTACTTTGGCCTTTGATTCCAGCACTTTTTGGCCATGCCTTAAACTGATTTTGTGCATGTTTTGGACTGCCTTAGCTCTGTTTTTATGCCTCATGGTTGAATGATGCTTGCTATGCATGGTTGTAGTTCAATACCCTTGCCTAGCTTTGAGCTTTGGAGCCTATTGCATGCTTATGTTGAGGTGTTTCCATGTTTTGGGGCCATTGTGCATCATATTTCAGAGCTTACATATATGCCATATTCCCATGTTTTCCACTCTTTAAATGCGTTCGAGAGTTGTGCTTGTATGCCTCGTTTTTGGACCATTGCATGAGCTTCATTTCCATGCTTTTTGAGCCATCATTTTAGACTATTTTCCCACTGTCTTGGACTTGCATAGGGACTGTTTGGGGCTGGTTGGGTCATTTTAGCATTGCTTTGTGTACCTCTAGTGTAATGCACTTCACTAGTTTCGGTATCCGGGCCATCTAGCATGCATTGTGTGAGGTGTTTACATGATTCGGGACCATCTTGCATGTCATTTCAGAGCTAGAAAATGTGTGATTGCATGCCATATTTCATCCCTTGCCATGCTTTGGAGAGTTGCATTTGGTGCCTTAGGTTTGGTCCCTTGCATTTGTGCATGTTTGCATGTGTTTTTGTTGCCTAATTTCATCATGCTTGGCCACTGATTTGAGTGTGGCTGAGGCCCATTTATTTTAGTTTAAGTCCATCTTGCATTGTGTATGCCGTGTCCATGTTGTCACATGCTTGATTGTCGCATTGTATATGCCTTGATTATGCCTTTGTGTATGTCCATCGTCATATGTGCGTTGTGTATGCCATATAGCGTCATGTGCATTGAGTATGCCATTCGTAGTTCATAGCATTGCGCATGCTAGTTGCACCTTTGCATGTCTTAGTTGCATTTCGCTTAGGATTGCATGCTAGTTATTGCACTGTGTTTGCATGCCATGCCATTCTAGTTGTTGCATAGTGTTTGGAGTAGGGTTTAGTCCAAACACGGGAAACGAGGGACGTTTCGTACTCAAAGTGACGAAACGTGCTTCGATTCCCGGTCGCCTACACTCTTGATTACCCATGATGGAGTTTAGGCCTTATCGTGTTCATTTGTGCATCTATTTCACATTGAGTCATGCAATTCGACTCCTCGGCCATCATGCATCGAGATGCGTGATTGGTGGCACGAGGATCGAGGACTACACTCCCTAGAGCTTGTGCAATGATGGGGAGAGTGGCCATGCACACATATGTTGAAAATACTTTGCCATGTCCCTTTCTCGCTCTCTGTTGTAGCAAACCGAAAACCAGCAACAAAAACTAGTCAGCAGCCTTCTGGAGCTTTGTACAGTATTCTGGGACCAGTTGCAAACAGAGGCAAATCGGGGCATCGTGATGGATTTCCCGACAAGGCGACTTGAGCATGCATGCATCCCTATCATTCGGAATAGAGCTGAGGCAGTCCATTTTGTTTAATTTGCATGCTAGTTTCCTTACTTACTTAGTTAATTCGTTAATTAATTAATGTTGTGTAATAATTAGTTTAATTAGCTTAGATTAGCTAGTTTATTCTGTACTATTCATTCGGACCCTCCGAGAGAGGGCAATGTTGTAATAAGTGTGCGTGTGTGTGATGTATGTCTTCCAACCCCACGTCTTTCTCCCTTTTATTTACCAGCTTATGATGGTTAGTTTTAGGGCATGTTTCAATTAGCATCTATATGTTCGCATGTTTGCATTCATTCATCTGTATTGCATGCACCGGGCTTGGCGCATCATACTAACTGCATTGTATTTCAATTCCGAGTTGAATACGTGTATCAGTTGTTGCATCTCATATGCCATCTTAGAATAGCCGAGCCTATCTTAGTTGCATTCTTGCATGTGTTGCATTAGGCATTCTTAGCATAGTTAGGATTCATGCATGATTTCTAATTAGCTTCTTTCTTTGGCTCGGAGTACTCGGTAAGTGTTTATGCTTTAGCATCCTTGCATGTGTGTGAGTGACTGCCATGATAGCATGCTTACCATGAGGCTATGTGCTTATGTGATATAACTGCCTGAATGCCTGTGGGTGAAGGTTGGGTTGCTTGAGTTGGAATAATTCGTCGAAACCCGTGTTTTAGCCTACTTGCGAGTAGCAAACTTCGATCCATTTTCAAAACAAACGGATATGCGATGCTTTGTTCCAACTTAGGCAATCCAGTCTATACTTGTATGTTGTGCGCATCACATAGTAATTCTAGGCTAATAACTGGAATAAGAGCACATAATATTTTCAAAACTCGATATCATGGTTAGTAGAGGCCGATCTTTGATTGGGTGAGCGGGGGTGCTCACGAAGTGACCTTCCCCAATCGTACCAAAGTTCCTGAGCCGAGGCAACTTTGGTGATGACGGACACGTGGCCTTAGGCACGAGTCAGGGTTTTCTAAATTCCCCCAAAATAAAATATTTAGGTGGCGACTCTGTATCTGGCAAAGCAGTCCATGTTTGGCACTTCTTTCTAAAAATCTGTTTTTCAAAACGATTTGCCGGATTTGGACTCTTTGGTGATTTATCGGTCTCGCATTTCACTTTGCGGGATTAGATTTAGAATTGTGACATTTGAGTCCGAACTATAGTAAGCCTAATGAACAAAACGGGATTTCTCCTGGGACATTCGGGGATGTCTACAAGCATGTACATGTGTCATGTTCTCACTTCTTTCATTCCTTGAGAGCTTTTGAGAGTTGTGTCTTTGTGCATTGTTAATGAGCCATCAAATGAGCATGTTCTCCTTGTATTGTATGCCTTGATCTTAACATATTTCAGCCACTATTTTGGCATGTTCGACATCTGTCTGGGGTTGGTTTGACCATTTGAGATTGATAGTGCATACCTCATGTGTAATATGTTTCATTAGCTTTGATGCCTTAGCTTTTAAACATGCCATGCATACATTGCTTACATGATAGAGTCTTGCGCATGTCACTTTAGCATTGAAGGTTGATTATCTTTTTTGCGTTGTGTGTGTTTGGATTGGACGTTAATCCAAACATGAGGAATGTCGCACGTTTCATACTCAAAGTGATGAAACGTGTAGCATTTCTTGGTCGCTAACCTTCTTGATCAAGCATGATAGAGGTGGAGGCCCTTATGTGATTATTTGTGCATTCATTGACATTGACTTGTGCAAACTTGGCTTCTCGGCCATTGTGCATTGCGATGCTCGGTTGGTGGGCCGAGAGTCGAGTACCGCACTCCCTTGAGCTTGAGAAATGATAGGGAGGGTGGTTGTACACACATATCTTGCAAATACACTGCTATGCCCTTTGTTGTTCTCTGTTGCAGTAAAACTGGAGCTTGGCAAATTAACTGGTCAGCCGACCTCAGTAGGGGTGGTCGACCGACTACTTTTTCTGGTCTACAACTAGTTTTTTTGGTCTACAGCCCTCTTTTCTGGTCGGCAGCCCACCAGGAGGTCCCCATGTTGGAGCAGAAGCAATCTGGAAGTTAGTACACTTTTCAGAGATCAAATCAAATGCAAACAGAGGCAATTCTGGGCATAGCAATGGATTTCCGAGCGAGGCGATCTAGCATGCATGCACCCCTCGCCCTGAGGACCTCTTTTAACTGCTTTAGCTGCTTCACTTAGTTAGCTAATTCGTCGGTTTTGTGCTTAATTAATCGATTTGTTTTGTAATAATTAGTTTAATTAGCGTAGCTAGTTAGCTTATTATTCGGACCCTCCGTCGAGAGGGCACAATGTTGTAACAAGCGTGCGTGTGTATGTGCATGTCTTCCAACCCTACGTCTTTCTCCCTTTTATTTACCAGCTTTTGATGGTTAGTTTTAGGGCATGTTTCAATTAGTATACTTATGCTTTGCATACGTGCATCATTCATTCGTATTGCATGCATCGGGCTCGGCGCATCATTTAAACTGCATTGTACTCCAATACACTTACTTGAATACGTGTTTCAAAGCATGTTATCAAGTGTTGCATTCATATGCCATCTTAGCTAGCCAAGCTTATTTTAGTTGCATTTTGCATGTGTTGCATTAGGCATCTTGTATAATTAGGATCATGCATTGATTTCCGTTTTGGCTCGAAGTACACTGTAAGTATTTATGCTTTAGCATCCTTGCATGCGTGTAAGTGTTGCCATGTTTAGCATGCTTGCCATGAGGCTATGTGCTTAACTGCTATAACTGCATGAATGCCTATGGGTGAAGGCTTTATTGCTTGAATTGGAACAATTTATCGAAATGTGAGTTTTAAGCCCACTTGATAGTGGCAAAATCATGTTTTTCTAAGCCCACTTGAGGGTGGCAAATCCGCTTTTTAGCCTACTTGCGAGTAGCACTTCCAAACCATTTTTCGAAAAACAAACATGAGATGTTTTGTTCCAAATCGAGTGATTTACTCTATACTTGTATGCTGTGCGCATCACGTAGTAAGTTAGCTAAATAACCGGAATAAGAACACATGTGTTTTGAAAAACAACATATCATGTTAGTAGAGGCCGATCCTTTGATCGGGCGAGCGGGGGTGCTCATTTCAGGACCTTCCCCTCTCGTACCCAAGTTCCCGAGCCGAGGCAACTTTGGTGATGACGGACACGTGGCCTTAGGCACGAGTCAGGGTTTTCTAAATTTTCCAAAAACAAAATATTTAGGTGGCGACTCTGAAATCTGGCAAAACAGTCCATGTTTGGCGCTTTTTTATTCAAAATCGATTTTCCAAAACAATTTTCCGGATTTGAACTCTTTGGTGATTTATCAGTCTTACATTGCACTTTGTGAGATTAGATTCAGAATCGTGACAAGAGTTCGAACTGTAGTAGCTAGAACTGCAATTCGTGCCCTCTCCGAAAGGGGGGGCGTGCGGAGCAAGTTTGGGCGGTATACACATACACACTACAAAAGTTTTCCAACCATTTCGTCTACACGAATTAATGAGTGAGTTAGCTAGGAAAACAACATTCCTATCAGCTATGAGTTTATGTTAGTGACATTTGCAATGATAATGACCAATGTTGCTACTATGCTACCACTGCTAAACACTGATTTAGCATAACTTAGAGTGACCAATCAATATGTTGGGAATTCAGAAATAAATGTTACAATGACTTGCACAAGTTACTATCAGTATATCTATGGATATACAATCAGTCCAAGCTCCAATTCATAACAAGCTAATAATCAATTACTTAAAAGGTTCAAAATTTAACCACCTGACAGGACTTGAGCTTCAAAGTAATAGGGGAAGAGCAACATTGATTAAAGATGAGAATTCATGGACAAACCACTGTCTAGTACGTTGAGCTGCCTAGATATTTTGGCTTTGCAGGTTGGACACATAAAACCAACAGAATCTGATTGAGTTTCGGAGTCAACGGCCTCGTGGTTGAACTCTGTTCTGCACCATACACACACAGTTGTAAACTGAAGTCTACCAGCAATGTTTAACATGACGGCCTCTGTTTCAAATCCAGCAAAAGAATTGAACCCCTCTTCCATTCCTTCATCATTTGCCAGATTCATGGTTACCTCGGGCAGAGATGGTGATTCTTGCCCATTCACAAAATTGAATTTTTTGGGTTCTATTTCATCCAACCTCAAATCGTCAAAGGCAGTTACATTGTCAAGCTTCTGATCAACTGTGCAGAATTCATTTTCTCCCTGTCAATATACACAACAAAATAACAATTAATTCCTCAAAAATAAAACAGAAAAAGGAGATATGTCCTACTACCATATTTCTAGAAAGTATCAATAAATGACTAGGTCTTTACCTGACATGGTATAAGTTTGCTTACATAAAGTACAAAAACAATAAGCAAAAATAAATAAATAAAAATCGAGCCTTTATTTCCCATCCAAGTACATTTACAACTTTCCATTTTGAAAATGCTCATGATATGCAACTCAAGAAGAACAAAACACTAAACCCTTCGTTCTGATTTTTATTGATAGGCCAGTGAGGTCAAGATTACTATCTAATACAGAAACAATTTGATAGAAGTATTTGCGCTTTCTAGTCTCTTAGGTAGTTTGGAGAATCACCAAAGGACAAGGACACTAGCCCAGAGAAGACACAAATAACAATTATTACATTGTTATATCTAAATATGCTCAACATTTGAACTCTTTACAGCCACATAATTTATGCAGCTCAGAATTATACCTTATTTGAGATGGTAGTCAACAAGGGAAAGCAGGGCAGTGATTGCACCACTGGCATTGAAGAGTCAGCAACCTCACTCTGACAAACATTTTCTTCAACAATTTGACCTGAAGTCCCTGTTACTACATCATGAATTGGTGTAAGTTGGCTATTTCCAAAACCAATTTCTTGCTCACTGTTTCCATGCTTTTCCACTTGATCGAGTTTTGGATGGTCAGAAGTGTTGGTGCAAACCACAGCCAAATTATTCTCAACATGAGAAATATGATCACTGTTCACCCTTTATCAGTCATTATGTACTTGCCGTCATGCTGGTTAAAATCTAGATCCTGGAGCTCTCGTAGTCATGCAATCTTCGTTTTCCAGTTCATTAGGACCAGAATCCGAGCTCAATTTATGGTCAGAATTTGCAGCATGGGTTTCTGGAACAATTGCCACTTTCTGTGTATTAGGAGAGGAACCATCATTGGTTTGATCATTAGGCTCAGCAGTGGAAGTTTCTAAAATGGAACTTTGTGCAATTTGAATCTGTACGGGGGCGAAATATCCTCTGCTTTCTGTACTGGCTGGACTCCAAGCTTCTCGTGACGGCGTCTAATCTGGCAACACAGAAACGGTGAGCTGCCCGGCAGTGGTTTGCCGGATAGACCCTCCGACAATCAAGTCCATGATCACCGGTGAGGAAAGCGAGTCCCAACCACCGGAGGCAACCGGGGGAACATTTTCAACTCTCGCCGGACAGAAAGAAGGTGCTGTGCTGGCTCTGGCCAGCGAACAACCAGCTGGCTGGCCGAAGAAGCGGCCAAGGAAGGATCTGACCGGTCAACATCTGGTGGATAAGGACTCCACCGAGCAAGCTTCGACAGATCTCGGGGATCAGACTGAACAACAAATTAGCGGGCCATCCAAGAGCCCAAGTGCCCCCCCGGTCTGGTCGCCAGAATTCAAATATAAGGGCCGTGCTGTTTCTGCAGCAGACTCTGTCTACGCGGACAATGACTACTCGCTCGATTTTAACATGACCAAGGGGTTGATCTTGTCCGCCGACATGAAAAAACATGACGAGCTTTCCGACCTGAAGGTCCTCTGCTCGACGGCGAAATCCATAGTACTGGTAAATTGTCACTCTTTTTTTTTTTTTTTCCAAGTCGTTGCCCTGTTTTTGCTCGGTTTTCTTAATGCTAACAATCTTTCGCTTGTTTGCAGGCCGCGCAAAAGAACTATCTCGCCCATGAGCGCATGATCGCCGTGCGGCAGAGTCTGCGCGATGCCATCACTGAGAACAAGGCCCAAGCGGCCGAGGTAGCGAAGCTTAAGGCTGCGCAGGAGGCAGTTGTGGCCGAGCGAGATGACCTCAGCCAGAAGGTTGATCGAGCTGAAGCGGACAAACAGCGGGCCGTGAAGTCAACGAAGGCCCGGTACCTCGCCGAGCTGAGGAAATTGCGCGATGCCCATAAGGAGGAGAAAGAAAAGGCGGTCGACGACGCCGAAGATAGGGGCTATGCTCAAGGCGAGAAAACGTATGAACGGCAAGTGCAGGCGACCAAGGACATCTTTTTCCAGTGCGATTGGAAAGCTGCCGTGGAGAAAGTTGGCCTTGGTCAAGACGCTGATATGTTCCTGAATCCACCTGCTGCCTTCATACCGCACTACATGCAGGCTTATGTGACCGCCGCGCAGAAGAGGCTCATAGAGGAGGCCAGAAAGGAAGCCGAGGCAGAAGCCGCCACCGCGCAACAAACCGAGCAAACTTCTCCTAAAGCATCTCAAGATGCGGAAGATGAAGTGGCCGATCGGGAGGTTGCCGCGGTGGAGGGCGCTGGCGATGAGGCAGAAGAAGGCTTGCCTGAGCACACTGCGGTGGTCGCCGAGCAAACTGTGGAAGTCGCCGAGCAGACGGTCGACCTTGAATTGGATTGAAGATGTTCTCTTCTATTTTCCTTGCTTTGTTTTTTGTTTCTTTTCTTTCTTTTTTGAATGTAACCGGGCTAGGCCCCTCACTTGTAATGCATTTCCTTAATCAATGAAATTTGAACTTTTTGCTCGTTTATCTTCTATTTCTGTTCGGTTGGCACGTGCATAATTTCTTCATTCAAACTTTAATGCATCACAACTGGTACGTCGGCTATGCCGCGCAATATGCCAAGCTTATCAGAATTTCTTCAACTTAAATGTTCGCGAATCAACTGGTAGTTCGGTTCTTTGATTTTTCGAATGAACCCAAAAATTTTCATTCGGCCGAGCAAAAATTACCACTGCCGTTTTGGCTTTGACAACACTTCAAGTCTTGTGTTTGGGCGGGCAAAAATCAGCTCGACCTAAAGGAAGTTGGACAAATCACAATTATTTCACTTCGGCCGAGCAAAACCAGCTCGGCCTGTATATTGGACAAAACACCAATATTCCGACATGGCCGAGCAAAATCAGCTTGGCCTTGGAGTTGGATAGAACGTCAATATTTCTTTTCTCCGAGCAAAGTCAGCTCGGCTTCTTGTAAGTTGGACAAGGCACCAACATATCGCTCGGCCGAGCAAAGCCAGCTTGGCTATTATTAGTTGGACAAAACACCAACATTTCTTTTTGGCCGAGCAAAATCAACTCGGCCTTAACATTGGGCAAAACACCGATATTTCATCTAAGTTGGTCATGACGCCAACATCCCAATTGGGTGAGCAAAAACCAGCTCGGCCCTTATGTGAATTGGACCATACGCCAATCATGTCGTTGGACAATACACCAACTGTTTGTGCGGTCCGCTTATATACCGGCGAGAGAAAATCAATCCGGTCCCATTCAGGTCGGTCTCTTTGCCCCTGGCATCCTTAGTGGCTTTGTATCCTTGCGGTGTCATTGTACAGAAAGATGTAATACAAAGCAACAAGAGGGCTATTTTTTATTACAAAAAGCAGTGCTATACTGACATCAAATGCCAAAAGGCTAAAGGTCTAGAAAGCTAAGCAATAAAAGCAATTACATCTTAAAAGTAAAAGATCTTAAGGTTGGCTGCATTCCACGGTCTGGGGACAGCTTTGCCATCTAAATCTTCCAGATGGTATGCCCCTTTGCCAGCGAGACCAGTCACCTTGTACGGTCCTTCCCAATTTGCCCCGAGCTTTCCTTCGCCTGGGACCACCGTGTTGCCCAGCACTTTTCTTAAGACCCAGTCCCGATCTTGAACAGCCTCGGGTGCACGGCCTTTTGTATTTCTTGGAGAGTTCCTGCTGATAGGCCGCTATGTGGATTAGTGCCCGCTCCCTTCTCTCCTCGGCAAGGTCTAGCTCCAATGCTATTGCTTCATTGTTCAAATCTGGCTGGAAGCTTTCAGACCGGATGGTTGGCATACCATTTCCAGTGGGATAACGGCTTCCATGCCATAGGCCAAGGCAAACGGAGTCTCTCCGGTCGACCGTCTTGGCGTAGTGCGGTATGCCCAAAGTACATTGGGAGTTCTTCAGCCCACTTCCCCTTGGCCTTCTCAAGCCTTTTCTTCAGCCCGTCCAGGATGGTCTTGTTTGAGGCCTCTGCTTGACCATTTGACTGAGGATAGGCCGGCGTTGAATTGTAGAATTCGATCTTCAGCTCTTCGCAAAATCCGCGGAAGAGTTTCCCATCGAATTGAGTGCCGTTATCTAAGATGAGGGCCTTTGGTATGCCAAAGTGGGTGATAACATTTTTCCAGACAAACTTCTTCACATCCTTTTCCTTTATGGTCGCCAGTGGCTCGGTCTCAACCCACTTGGTGAAGTAGTCAGTGGCAGCGATGAAGAATTTGCAATTGCCCGGTGCTGCTGGGAGTGGTCCAACAATATCCAACCCCCAAAGCGTGAACCGCCAAGGACTTGTAAGGGGGAGCAATTCTCTAGCTGGCTAGTGGATCTGGTGAGCGAACTTCTGACATTTTTCATACCTGCGAACGTATTTCTGCACGTCTGCCTGCATGCACGGCCACCAATAACCCTGGGAAATTGCTCGGTAAGCCAAAGATCTGCCTCCAGTATGGCTGCCGCAGATGCCTTCATGGATCTCATAGAGAAAAGCTTCCACCTTGGCGGGGTGGACACACTTCAGATACGGCCCGGTAAAAGACTTCTTATATAAGGCTTCGGACGGGGAGAGCCAAAACCGCTCTGACTTGGCCCGGATCTTGTTGGCCGCCTTCTTTTCTTCCGGTAGAACTCTATCTTTTAAGAAGGCGATGATGGGATCCATCCAGGAAAGACCCAAGTCGGTGCAAAGTACCTCGGTCGCTTCTGGTTCCTCAATACTTGGCCGAGGTAAGAATTCTATCATCAAGGGGTTAGGAAAAGCTGTCTGAGCAGAAGCGAGTCCGGCCAATTCATCAGCCGTGTTTCTTCTCGGTTGATCTATTCCACTCTTATGGCGTCGAACTTCTTGATCTCTACACGCACCAGGGTCTGATACTTGGCCATTCTTTCATCCCGTGCCTCATACTCCCCTGAGACCTGATTGACCACCAGCTTGGAATCGCTGAATACCATAAGGGCTGACGCTTTCATTCTCAATGCGCTTCTTAGCCCGGCAAGGAGGGCTTCATACTCCGCCTCATTGTTGGAGGCAGGGAAGCCGAGCGTAATTGCCTGCTCGATAATCAGCCCGTCCGGAGAAGTCAGTACGATACCTAGCCCGGCCCCATGCCTGTTGGATGCCCCATCGACGAAGAGCTTCCACATCTCGCCAATGAACAGCTTCCAGCAATCAGAAGGGTTCTGGGAGCCTCTCAATTCCAAGTCTCTGATCGGCTCATTCGGGTCTCTTTCCTTGTCCCGGTTGAGTCCGTCTTCTAATGAGTTACCCGGTTTCGCTAGTTCGGACACCTTTTGCCCTTCTTTCACTTGTGAGCCAACACTTGTCTCCATTGCTTGATCCATGGGTTGTACTAAATCCGCACCAGCCAAATCAACCGGGAAAACTAGATGCGTTCCAGGGGCGAACTTCGCCACAAAGTCTGCGAGAGCTTGAGCCTTGATTGCGGTGCGTGGGCGGAATTTGACGTCGTATTGTCCCAACTCCACGGCCCATTTCAAAATTCTCCCAGTAAAGTCTGCCTTTTCAAAGAGCACCTTGAGTGGAAATTCGGTTAGCACAACTATTGTATGGGCATGAAAATAGTGTGCCAGCTTTCTCGACGCCATCATCAGGGCCAGCGCTAATTTTTCCAGCGGAAGATATCTCGTCTCGGCCGGGAGCAGAGTTTTGCTTACATAGAAAATGGGCAGGTGCTGGATGCCTTCAGCGCAGACTAGGACGGCGCTCACCGCATGTTCAGAGACTGCCAAGTAGAGATACAATTCTTCGCCCGGCCGAGGTGTGACTAAGA
This sequence comes from Camellia japonica, assembly GCA_030407325.1. Taxonomy (NCBI): domain Eukaryota; kingdom Viridiplantae; phylum Streptophyta; class Magnoliopsida; order Ericales; family Theaceae; genus Camellia; species Camellia japonica. Next base: position 148,376,837 of record JAPPVO010000029.1, read on the forward strand.
TAGGGGCTGAGGAGAGGTACACTTTTAAGTCTGCCAGTGCACGGTCACATTCGTCGTCCCAGAAGAACTTGGTCTTCAGAGTTTTGAAGAAGGGCCTGCAACGATCTGAAGATCGGCTGATAAATCTGTTCAGCGCGGCTGCCATCCCGGCAAGATGTTGCACGTCCTTCGTGGAGTTTGGGCGCTCCAGCTCTTGTATAGCCTTGATCTGTGATGGGTCGGCTTCAATCCCTCGGTTTGTGACCAGAAAACCCAGAAACTTCCCGCTGCCGACTCCGAAGGCGCATTTGGAGGCATTCAAATGAAGCTTGTGGCATTTAAGTATAGCAAACATCTCTGCTAGGTCGGAGAGGTGTTGAGATTTCTCCTTACTCTTCACCACCATATCGTCAATGTAGGCCTCCATGGTGCGGCCCAACAGTGGGGCGAACATCTTTGTCACCATCCGTTGAAAAGTTGCTCCGGCGTTTCGACTTTATAGCAATACAACCCTCTGGGAGTAGTGAACGATGTGATCTCTCGGTCCGGTTTATACATGGCTATCTGGTGGTAGCCGCGATACGCGTCCAGGAAGCTAAACCTTTGATGGCCAGCAGTTAAGTCCACCATCTGGTCAATTCGAGGGAGGGGGAAGCTATCCTTTGGGCAAGCACGGTTGACCGTCTTGTAGTCAACGCAGACTCGCCACTTACCATTCTTCTTCGGAACCACCACCGTGTTGGATATCCATCGAGGGTATTGCACCTCTTCTATGGCCCCAGCTTCCAGCAGGTTCTTCACTTCCTCTGCCACTACCTCGGCATGGTGCAAGGCTGAGCGGTGTGTCCTTTGGATGACTGGCCGTGCATTGGGAAAGACATTCAACTGATGGCAAATGAAGCTCGGGTCGACGCCAGACATATCGTAAGGCGTCCACGCAAAAGCCTCCAAATTGGAAGTCAAGAAGTTGACATAATCTAACCGCTCGGCGCTAGACAAAGATGATCCCAAGAGGAAGAACTTAGTTGGGTCGTTCTCGTTGATGCGCACTTCCACCAAATCCTCGACCGATTTTTCCTCGGCCTTTCTTCCTACGTCTTCAAGGACCTCCTTTCCCTCGGGTCCCTCAATCATCTGGACGAACCCCTTGGCTGCTCGGCTGCCATTTACTGCAACGAAGCATTGTTTTGCCATCACCTGGTCTCCCTAAACTTCCTCTATTTGTCCGGTTGGTGTCGGAAAGCGCAAAACCTGATGGTAAGTCGACGCTACTGCCTACATGGCGTGCAACCAACCCCTGCCCAAAATTAAGTTGTAGGTGGATGGGACCTTGAGCACCCAGAATTCCACTTGCTTCATGACTGAACCCGCTTTGACCGGCAATATGATCTTCCACCGGCCACTCTGGCTGTGAGTTGAATCTAACCAAAGGAGACGTTGCTGGGGCCAAGTCCTTGTCCCCCAGCTTCATCTGCTTGAAGGCGTCATAATACATAATTTCGACCGAACTCCCCTGGTCGATCAAGATTCTCTTGATGTCAACGTCTTTGACGCGAAGAGTTACCACTAGGGCATCATTGTGGGGTATCTGGATCCTTTCCAAATCCTTGCTCGAAAAGGTAAGGATATCTTTCTCCTCGGTCTTCCCCTTCTTCACAGCGGGCTGAACGGAGAGCACTTCCCTCATGTGCTGGGCCTTCTTGATCATCCCTCTCAGCTCGTAGACCCTGGCCGGTTCAATGATGCCATGGATGACGTTGATTACACCTTGTGGCACCGCGTCTAGGGCGGCTAGGCCGTTTGGTTCGGTTTGTCCTGATGGTGCGGCCTTCATATCCCCATCTATGTATTGGTCAAAATGCCCGGCCGCCACTAATTCCTCCAAGTGTTGTTTGAGCGGCAAACAATCCTCTGTTCGGTGCCCCCGTTCCTCATGGAAGGTGCAGCGATATTTTGAATTGAAGCCTCTCTGCGCACTCTCCAACTTGGCCGGCCAGCGGACAAAAGGCTCGCCTCGGATCTTGCTCAAAATACGGTAGATAGGGATTTTAAAGACCGTGGTGATTCCAGTCCGCGCCTTCAATTTTCTCTTGGCATCTTCCACTGCGTCACGGGGAGCATCGGCTCGGTCGTTTCTGCGACCTTTGTTTCTGTCATCGTGGTTTAGGCCACGACGTTGATCTTTTGACCGGTCATTTGGGCGGTTATCCTCTTGCCCGACCGAGTGAACTTTCCCTGCCACCTTTCTGTCCCCCGCGACCGGATTAGCCTTCTCGGTCGCAGAGGCGACATCTTCCTCCACACGGATGTGCTCATTGATCCGCTGCATTAAGGACGCCATAGTGGTGGGCTGGTGCATCGTGAGCGAATCTTGCAGCCTATGTTCGACTGGGAGACCCCGCTTGTACTGAGTGATCGCCAGATTGGTAGGGCAGTCGAGGATCTCGTTGTAAGTTTCCCAGTACCTCACATTGTATTCCTTCAATGAACCTCCAGATTCCATCTTGACGCCCAAGAGATGGTCGACCTCCTTCGGTGTTCGAGTGTTGGTTTTGAATCTGGTGACGAAGGCTTCCGCTAGTTGCTGCCACCCCTCGATACTCCCCTCCGGGAGCCTTTCGAACCACTTCAAGCCCAGCTCTCCCAAGCTTGCTGGGAATATGAGGCACATCAGGGCGTCATTGCGCCAGTGGCCAGCCATTACTTGCTGGTAATGACTCACGTGCATGTACGGATCCGTCTTGCCGTCGTACAAAGTGAACTTTGGCTGATGGAATCCGGCGAGGAGTGGCGTACTCTCGATCTCTGGAGACAACGGCGTGGCTGTTAGTCTTGCCAGCTCTTTGTCCACCAGCACAGGGACCAGCACTCTGGGCACCGGCATCACCACTTCTTCGCTACAACGAACTGGAACGCTCAACCTCTGCAACGCCGGCACTCTCTGAGCCTCTCGATGGCGCGTTCTCTCTTCCAACACATCCCTGAGGTCTCTGGAACGGGTGGAGACAGAGTATTGCGACGTCGACGACGGGCGAGAGGGACGGTAAGTGCTGTCGCGAGTGAGGGATCTGCCCTCTCTTGGGTCAGAATCTCCAACCCCATAGTTCCTGGTGATGGAGAGAGAATGAGTACTCCCCTAGCGGCAACCGCTAGAATGCGGGGACGGGGTGCGCTCACTGAGGTTGCCCTCTCCAGCAACACCCTTCCCCTTAATCTGGCGTTTCAGCATCTCCATCTCCGCCGCCTTCTTGCGAATGAGGGCGTCCTGGTCTTTGAGTTTGTGCTCCAGGCGCTGCGCACGGGACTCCCCCCGCCGCCGACGGCCCTCTGGACTCTTCGAGCGATCAGTACTCCTCCCACGTTTGTCTCGCGCACCTCGCGAAGAAGTTTCTAAGCCCGCCATGGTTGGGACATTCGGGGGGCCTTCTCTCTGTCGGACAGACTCTGGTGTGACACCATCGATGACAGATAGTGGAATTTCGTCGTTGTTAGCCATGGAAATGGTCGAAGAAGCTCGAAGAACAAGGGTGCAGTATCAAAAAATTCCCACAGACGGCGCCAATTGTACGGAGGCGAAATATCCTCTGCTTTCCGTACTCCCTGGACTCCAAGCTTCTCGTGACAGCGTCTAATCTGGCAACACAGAAATGGTGAGTTGCCCGACGATGGTTTGCCGGATAGACCCTCCGACGATCAAGTCAGATCATTTGAGAAAGAAAGAGGGTGTTAGGGAGAGAGAGAGTGTATTTCCAATGGCGCAAATTGCTTACCTCTAACGTTCATCTTCCCCTCCTATTTCTAGGATGGCCATGCAGCCTCAGGATTGTGCGCGTACTACCTTTGTTGTCCTTCCCTGGACAGGTGGCAGTGCTCGCCCCTCACCACCTTACGCGTGTAAAGGTCTTGTCCTTCAACCAGTACACACAGAACTGCCCAATGATATTGACGCGTGCTTGGAGCAGATGTCCTCTCCCTCACGCCATTGGCCCAGGTGGCACACATAACCGGATTACCATGACCGGCCTATCCCTTGTGGAGAGTTGCCACCACACGTAGCACAACCGAGCTGTGTCTCGCCGACCTATCCCTCCAGGTAGAAGCGAAAGTCCGATTCCCATGGCCGAGATACTCTTAACCGGTCCATCCTGGTTGAATGGTCGCGCGGCGTACCGGCCTCCCCCTGTTCTACCTTTGTTCTTGGTTATATGCAGTCCGTCCATCTCGGCTAACCGGTTAGAGGCATGCCGGTCCTCGCCCCGTCCTCAGTCTAGCCCGGGCTACCCTTAGCTCGGTTATCTCACATCACCGTGTGCCTGGTCAAATGTCTGCAAGGTCATAGCTCGGTCAGGCCTTAGATCGTGCCTGGCCGGCAAACCTCTTTGGCCGTGCAAAGGAAGCCGAAGGGCCGTGTTAGGAGAGAAAACAGCTTGGCGCCGTTCGGTTTGTCACGACCCGTGTCACCGTAGCTCGGCTGTATCAACCGGTGCAAATCTCCCCTCTCAGAATCAAAGCATCCATTTTAGTGATCCTTGGTGGCAACTCATCCGGAGATGGAGATTCAGTGCATTTCAGAAGAGTAGCCTGACCTGGCAGTTCTTCAGAACTTCTGACACAGTTTCTTACGTGGATTCGCACATGACCATTGTAACTCCGCCTTTCCTGAAATACCTTGTGACAAACCTGGCATTCATACTTTCCGTCTTTAATTATCACACCTTTCTGATGGAGATCGAACCAGAGGATTTGTTCTTTTGTAATAGAGAAAATCACAGAGAATTGTATCCCTTTATTATAATCAATAAAATTAATTCTTTGTGCATTTATTTCGTGTCTTATTTGCAGCTATGAAATTTGTGTTTACACTCACTTTGATCCCTATACAAGTGTCGATGTCCCTCTTCTGTTACTTCATTTTTAAATTTTTAACAAAATCCAGTCATATGACAAAACTATGACTACGAAATGAGGGTAAGAGAAAAAAATTATCCATGTTTTTTGCCAATATACTTTGTTCTACGTGACATGAGAGTTATATAATACAATATATATATATATATATATATGTTCGTATGGTAAAAATAGGATGAAAAGGCAAAGAAGTAAAGCTTTTGAAATAAAAAAAAAATGCGACAAAAAAATCAAAAAGAAAGAAAGATGAATAGACAGAAAACTGTGTTACCTGAAAAACAGAGTTTTGTGATTCCAATTTATGCAAAACCCTAGTTTATCTTCTTAATTGTTCACAATCTGCATTTTGTTTTAGCGTAATATAGTCATATTTTGATGTAAATTTTGGAATAAAGTGTGTATTGGTGAAAAATGTAAATGATTTTTATTTCTTACTCTCATGTCGTAGTTACATTCTTATTACATGATTAGATTCTGTTAAATATTTAAACAAGGGCAAATTACACAAATAGTCCCTATAGTTTGGGGTTTGTGTCACTTTGGTCCCTGACTTTTCAATTGTGACACATTTGACCATAAATTTTGAATTTTGTTTCAAATAAGGGCAATTGAATATATAATTAGATTTTTCAAGAGTAAAATTGTCAATTTGATAAAATATAAACTAATTTGACAAAAATAAATGTCAAACAAATATTTTTGAATTTTTAAAAATTATTTCTACCTGCTAAAAATAAAATTATGTAAAATTGATAAATCTTTTAGACATTTATTTATTTTTTTTACCAAATTAATTTTTATTATGTGTTTGGATGATGATCATGTAAAATTAATTTTAAAAAATTAATCATGTAATTTTTATTAATTTTACAAAATTTTATCATTGGTAGATAAAAATAATTTTAAAAAAATAAAAAATATTTTTTTGACATTTATTTTTGTCAAATTAGTTTATATTTTATCAAATTGACAATTTTACCCTTGAAAAATCTAATAATATTTTCAATTGTCCTTATTTGGAATAAGATTCAAAATTCAGGATCAAATGTGTCACAATTGAAAAGTCATGGACTAAAGTGATACAAGTCCCAAACTATAGGGACTATTAGTGTAATTAATCCTTTAAACAATTGAGTAACAGAAAGGGGACATTGACACTTGTATAGAGATCAAAATAAGATTTAACCAAAAATATAAGATTGACTGTCACAATTTCATATGCAAAAACCAAAGTGGGATTTGACTAGAAGTGTAGGGAGTTGATTATCATAATTTCATGTGTAGAGGCCAAAGTGAAATTTAATACAAAATGTAAAGATGCAAAGTGTAATTTATCCAATAAAATAATAGAAAAGTAAAAAACATAATGGTATCCGACATGTACACGCCATTATCTTAAAAATGTCCATGCTGGTTTGATTATCAGTCAATGATTCGTTTCGATAACTTACCAAAATAAAAATTTTCCTCCATATAAAGGCCCTGTTTGGTAGAGCTGTGGGAAAGTGCTTATAGCTTATGCCTAAACAGCTTATAACTTATAACTATGAACATAAGCTGATTTCTGACTTATAAATTAAGCATCTCCTGCCCCACTCAAAGAATAAGCTGATTTCTGACTTCCAAAAAGCTATAAGCTATAAGCTATAAGCTAAACCAAACACATCAAAATAGCTTAAATTAAGCTGAAAGCTGAAATAAGTAGCTTTTAAGCTGCACCAAATAGGCACAAAGTATTAGGTTTGACGACTATTCAAATGCTCTTTACTATCCACAAAGTTTTATGAGAATGAAAGGACTAAAAGGTTTTTGCAAACATTTCTTTGCCCTGCCATTATGTCAAATGATGGATGCTAGTTGAGCTATAAGTGGTCTGATTTCCCATTTGTATAATATTTCAAAAGTTCAGCACAAACTCTTTTTTTGATATTGGCTTAAACCAAAAACCAACTATAAAGTGATTCTCATATTTAAATATTAGGTAAATTACACAAGTAATTTTTATACTTTGGTTTTTATGTCATTTTGATTATTATAATTTTAATTGACTTGATTTTGACACTAAATTTATGAGTGTCTTAATTTAGTTCAAATGATTATAATTTTTGGTATTTATTGAAAGAAAATACGCACATAAATGACATGTACCATACTTTTATAAGTAAAATTATAAAATTGTTTAACTTAGTTAATTTCAACCAACTCGATAAGCCATTTTCTTTCAAAAATCTTCTTTGGCGTTATCAATTATATCAAATTGACACAAAATTTAAAATTAAGGGTCAAAATTAAGCTAATAAAAATGATAGGGACCAAAATGATACGCATTGAATTTGATTTTCAAAGATATTCATGTTTAGAACTGCCAATTTCATTTTCAAAAGATGTTCATGTTCAAATCTACCAATTTGAATTTCATGTTCAAAACTGCCAATAAAAGGTTGCTAATGTTTTGCAAGGTATTCTATTGAACAAGCCAAGAATAGCAATTTGATACAATTAATCTTCTCTTTAGGCTCAAACAAAAGTATAAATATCTTACCAAAGAATCATATTATTAGGGGAATATGAAATTGAGGACTCTCATTTACTCAAACTGCATGTAAATAACACCTTTTTTTTCCCTTCTCTTTGGGGGTGTTTGGGAAGAAAATTTTTAGTCTGGTTTAGGCTAAAATTCAAAAAAAGACAAAATAGACTAAAATAGTTAATAAGACAAAATGTCACATTAAACCCATAATTATTTCACTTTTTCTCTCACAAACATCACATCCAACTATAAAAAAATCTAATCATCTTCCCAAACACAAAAATTTTAGCTTATTAAAATAGCCGAACACTAAAATAGCCTATTAAAATAGTAACTTCTCAAACAACCACTTTATAAAGTCGATTGGGTTACAAATCCTTGCTTCCGCTCCACAATAGCTCCCATATTAACATTGGGCCCAAGACGACACCGGTTTCATATTGATAACATTCTTTGACATGGTATAATGCTAGGATGACCAGTACATATGCCTACAAGTCGAATTTCTCTGTATCAACATTAAATGGTGTTGAAGATGATAGCTGAGTTTTCTGCACAGCACCAAGTAATAGCCCAAATCAGTTAAGAATTAGATAGTGCTTTCAAGCGACATTATTGTATCAATTAAGAGGATATGATGTGGGTTTTATTCACCTTGATAACAAAAAATGCTACAATACTTGAATATAATCTACTATGATATCAATACATATAGTATCTTCTTTATTCAAAACAAAAAATTGATAAATTGTGTCCTCATATTAGATTATGAATTTATATAGTTTGTGTTCAAGCATGATCATGTAGAAATTGGAAAAGAAGCTTGACCTGTATTAACTTGTGGCAGAACATCCTTAGGAGGCATCCTGTACAATTACTATTAGCATGCTTAATCTGCTCATGCATCTTTTCGAGTAGATCACCGTATGTTATTCTAGGGTTTTGCCTAATTATTTGATCGAAAATGTAAGTCATGGCGCCAGTCATTTCATTTCTTGAAAAGGCCTGCATAATTCAAGAAAATAGGGATGAACAAGAATTTGCATAAAGATGAGAGTAATGGCAAGTTGGGAATGTCAATATGGTAAGACAATGTGGTTTACAATGCCAACAAAAAGATAAATCTAGCTCGCCTTTTTTTAACTTTTTTCCCATCACATTTACTGAAAGGAAAATGATCTTTTTCACTGAGTAAATTTCATTGGTTTTTATTGTGTGGATCGATTTGGTAAATTTCATTAGAAAATGAACTCTTACAGTTGTATCGGCAGCCATTTGACCATCAGCACAGGCACTCAAAGAGATAGCTAGTCCACCATCTGTACTTTTCCTTACACCTGAAGTAGGTTTGTTTTCCACCCACAGTTTCCTTTTGAAATCCAATATTAAAACCAAAAAAAAAAGAGAGAAGTTGTTACTATGGCTCGTTTGGTGTACCTGTTAAAACATATTATAGATTATAGCTTAATAGAATATAGATTATGACTTTAATCAAAAGCAGTTCATTTGTTTGGTGTAGTTGTTGGATTACAAATTCAAGTTGCTGAGTAGTATTTGTTAAATAAGCTGTGAAGTAACTTTTTCAATTAACTTTTATTTTTTGTTATTCACTATTTGTCTACATTTCTCATAAAAAAAAAAAAAAAAAAATCTATAGTCTATTTGGGTCTTTTTCTATTTCTAGAAAAATAAAAAATAAAAAAATCTAAGAGTATAACCGTAAATTAACATGTTCATAGCAGAAATTGATAAGTAGAAGCAATGGGTGAGCAGCTTCTCAGAATCAACTTTTTTGAGTTAAAATAAATAGTTAGAATCAAAAGCTGTTTGAAATAAGTTTAACCAAACAATCCAAAATAGCTTTTCTAAAGCTAAAAGCTTTAAGCTGGCTCAAAAAAGCCCAAACAAACACCCCTTATGTTGTCGATCGTTGCAAATATCTCAAGTTCATATCTAATAGGTAGAATGTTGAATATATATGTGACCTTGTTTAAGATTTCAATTTCAAATTTTCAAATACAATTGTGTATGTTCTAGTGAGAAATATCATTTTACAACTTTGGTAGTTAAATTTGTGTGTGAAACATAATGGTGTAAGATTTTTGAATAAGAACTGTGTGTATCAATTTTCGACCATACTGCCAATCAAGCACTCAGCTGGAGAACACTAGCAGAATAGATTAAGCCCGAACGACCTGTCACAAAAAGAAGAGATTCCGGCGGCGGTTCGTCCACCCGGGAGCACTCCGACGATCAAGTCAGTTATCTCTCAAAGATAGCAAAAGTGCTTAACTCACTATTCAGAGCATAAAAGCATACAAAAAGCATACCTTAGACCTATAAGGGTGCCTCTCTTTTATAGCCAACACAAACCTAGTCCCAATAGAAGCCTAGCTTCAATGGACTTAGGATTACTGCTAATCTTGGACTCCCAGTAGGATTGGGATAAACTCACTAAGAGTCTTATCTTTACCCAAATTGAAGTCCTCTCTCATTTTAGGACTCTTGTCCCTGATTCGCTTATCCCGGACCCGGTATCTTCGCAGATAACCTCGGCCTAGCCGAGATGATCTCGGCGTCATGACCAGGACACGTGGCACCTCGGCTGGCACTTCAGTGACACCTCGGCCACGTGTTGTCATTCAAAAATTATGTCCCCACAACTGCCCCCTAGGTTCTATTACCTTGGCATCCTGAGGTGATGGAACCTATATCATTCATTCCTTTAATCATGAGCCCGATTTAACTTTAGCTTGTAAATTTTTCTTAAAATTTCAACAAGTGTTAAACATGTCCTCGGTTTAACTTCAATTTGTAAATTTTTCTTAAAATTTCAACAAGTGTTAAACATGTCCTCGGTTTAACTTCAACTTGTAAATTTTTCTTAAAATTTCAACAAGTGTTAAACCTGACCTCGGTTTAACTTCAACTTATAAATTTTTAAAATTTCAACAAGTGTTAAACATGTCCTCGGTTTAACTTCAACTTGTAAATTTTCCTTAAAATTTCAATAAGTGTTAAACATGACCTCGGTTTAACATTAACTTGTAAATTTTCCTTAAAATTTCAACAAGTGTTAAACATGACCTCGGTTTAACTTCAACTTATAAATTTTTAAAATTTCAACAAGTGTTAAACATGACATCAGTTTAACTTCAACTTGTAAATTTTTAAAATTTTAACAAGTGTTAAACATGTCCTCGGTTTAATTTCAACTTGTAAATTTTTAAAATTTTAACAAGTGTTAAACATGACCTCGGTTTAACTTCAACTTGTAAAGTTTTCTTAAAATTTCAACAAGTGTTAAACCAACCTTAACTTGTAAATTCCAACTCCCAAGCATCATTCTCCAGCCCTCTTTGGTGCACTACTTCTAGTGTCATTGTGAGTCCTTTTGGACCTCCCTCCATTGGTAGTGTTGAAACAGAGTTCCTTCCCCTGAACATCCTGATGTTCTTTGCTGCAAGTTTCTTTTGTTCGACGTGTCTTTTGGGATTCTCCATGCCCGACCTCCCGCGAAGGCCGGTGAGAATGTCCCTTAGTCCCGCCATGCTGAGGGACTGCAGGAACCGTTTTCTGCCCCCCTTTCTTGGCCGCTGGAATCGGCGTATCTTGTAGCAGGAACAGTGGCTGCATGACGTTCTGCATCATGAAATTGACGACCGTTTGCAGGTCCACCAATTTGTCCGCCATTCCCTTCATCTTGTCGTCCTTCTGCAGACATCTATCTTTCCATACTTGGAGGTCGTCCTCGTTATAATACCCGCTTCGGTCTGATTTCTTCGGTACGCCGCCCTCCTGGCGGACGTCCTTTCCTCCGTGATTCTTATCACGAGTCTCTTCGTTGCAGTTGTTTTCTTCGATGTCAAGGTCAATATGTTTCCCACTCTCAGTAGGGGTGTCGTCCCCAACCTTCTCTTTCTGTCTGTCGCTGGCCATCTATTCTCCTTTCGTTTCCATAGACAGTGCCAAATTATGTGTGTCAATTTCCGACCACACTGTCAATCAAGCACTTAGCTGGAGAACACTAGCAGAATAAATTAAGCCCGAACGACCTGTCACAAAAAGAAGAGATTCCAGCGGTGGTTCGTCCACCGGGGGCACTCCGACGATCAAGTCAGTTATCTCTCAAAGATAGCAAAAGTGCTTAACTCACTATTCAGAGCATACCTTAGACCCATGAGGGTGCCTCTCTTTTATAGCCAACACAAACCTAGTCCCAATAGAAGCCTAACTTCAATGGACTTAGGATTACTGCTAATCTTGGACACCCAGTAGGATTGGGATAAACTCTCTAAGAGTCTTATCTTTACCCAAACTGAAGTCCTCTCTCATTCTAGGATTCTTGTCCCTTATCCGCTTATCTCGGATTTCGGTATCTTCGTAGATAACCTCGGCCTAGCTGAGATGATCTCGACGTCATGACTAGGACACGTGGCACCTTGGCTGGCACTTCAGTGACACCTCGGCCACGTGCTATCATTCAAAAATTATGTCCCCACAAGAACCGTATATTCAATTGTGACATATTTACAAATAGTTTAGCAGCTTATATAACTCTAAATCTATGACTGAAAAAGGAAATACAACCAATTCAAATATTTACACCACAATCTTTCCTAATTCCTAATATACACAATCATGCCAAATTGAGAACATACACAATATATTCTCACACCCTCGCTCAAAGTCAATGTGTTTTAGTAGAAAACACTGAGAGTTTGCTAAGAAGAAATTGAAACCGAGCGGTAATGTGAGTCTTGGTGAAGAAGTCCACAAGTTGTAAAGCCGAAGAGATAAAAGGAAACAAGATAGGGCCAGATTGTAGATGCTGTCGAACAAAGTGACAATCAATCTCAATGTGTTTCGTCTGTTCATGGCAGACAGTATTGTGGGCAATCTGAATAGCACTACGGTTGTCACAATAGAGGAAGGTCGGAGAAGACTGAGGGATACCTAAATCCGATAAGAGACAACGAAGCCAAACAATCTTAGCAGTAGCATAAGCCATAGCACGGTACTCAACTTTGGCAGTAGAGCGAGTAACACCAGTTTGTTTATTACTTTTCCAAGAGATCAAGGAATTGCCAAGAAACATATAGAAACCTGACGTGGACTTGTGATCAGTAATATTACCAGCCCAATTAGAATCAGTATAGGCCACCAAATCCAGAGAGGAAGTAGAGGACAATAGTAAACCCTGAAATATAGTACCTCAGAGATAGCGAAGAATTCGAACCAATGCAGCCCAATGTGTGAAGCGAGGAATAGAGACAAACTGGCTAACCACATGAACAACATAGGCAAGATTAGGACGAGTAACCGTCAGATAGACTAAGCAACCCGCGAGCTCTCAATATAAAATAGGATCATCCAGAAGAACACCATCAGTAGTGTTAAGCTTTACATTAAGCTCAATGGGGGTATAGAAATCTTAGTGTCAGTAAGACCGGCACGATGAATAACCTCATTGGCATACTTGGCCTAAGATGGAAAGTAGCTCTTGGGAGAAGAAGCTACCTCAATACCAAGAAAATACCGCAATGGGACCAAATCCTTCATTTCAAAGGTACGGAAAAGATGCTGCTTGACCTCAGATATAGCAGAAGAGTCAGACTCAGTGATGATCATATCATCCACATACAGTAATAATGCAACAAATCCAGCAGAGGTGTGGAGAAGAAATAAAGCATTGTCCTGGGCACAAGGATGAAACCCAAGCTTAGTAACAGCAGTCTAAAAGCAATCATATCAAGCACGAGAAGACCACTTTAGACTATACAGAGCACATCCAAGGTGACAAACCTGTCCAGAGAAATGGTGAAGGCCAGGGGGAGGACGCATGTAAACCTCCTTAGTGATATGGCCATTACGAAAAGAATTCTTAACATTCATCTAATAAAGAGGCCAAGAACGAACAGCAGCGATAGAGATTAAAGTACAGATAGTAGTCATCTTGGCAACATGAGCAAAGGTCTCCTCATAATCAATACCATACTCCTGTGAGAAACCTTTGGCAACCAGACGAGCTTTGTAGCACTCAAGAGAACCATCAGAAATAAGTCTTGACTTTGTAGACCCATTTGCAACCAACTAGATTCTTACTAGCAGGCAAATGAACCAACTCCCAAGTACTAGTTTTCTATAAAGCAGACAACTCATCCTCAATAGCTTAAACCCAATGAGGATCCTAACAGGCCTCCTTGTAAGACTGAGGTTCTGAAAAGAGTGAATAGCAGACAAAAAAGTATGATAACAAGCAGAAAAAACATGTATTAGACCAACCCAACCTGTTTAGAGGATAACGCGCTCGAGTAGAATATCGGTGTACAGTAGGATCAAAGTCGTCAGAAGCAGGGGGATCAGCAGCAGGGGCAGAGACAACCGATGGAGGAGGAGCCTTGTGACGAGAATAAACTAACAACGAAGGAAGAGAAGATAGAATAAGCTCAGGAGGAACTATGGAGATGTACTTATCAGACGAGACCTTAGAAGAAAACGGATCAATATGAACTAAATCCTCTTTGGAAACTGGGGCGATGAGAGGAAGAAGCTGAAAGTAAGATAGATGTTCGAGAAAGACAACATGGCAGGAGACATAAAGGCAACGGGAAACAGGGTCATAACAGTGATAACCTTTCTGAGTGAGACTATAACCCAAAAAGACACATAGGACAGATCGGACATTAAGTTTGGTCCTATCTTTACAGGGTAAAAGGATAAAACAAGCAGATCCAAACATACAAAGGAGGGAGTAATTAGTAAGTTGAGAAAATAGAGCCTCATAAGGAGACCGACCAGAAAGAAGAAAGGTAGGCATGCGGTTGAGAAGAAAAGCAACAGTAAGAACTGCTTCACCCAAAACGGAGCCGAAATAGAGGCAGAGAGAAGGAGAGACCTAGATGTCTCAAGGAGATGACGGTGTTTACGCTCAGCTTAACCATTTTGGGCAGGTGTATCAGTATAAGAAATTTGGTGAATGGTCCCCAATTTGGCCAAATATTCATAGAATTCAGTTTTAAAGTATTCCCTGCCCAAGTCAGACCACAACAATTTAATAGTAGACCTAAACTGTGTAGTGATCATAGACTGGAAAGTACAGTATATTTGGTAGAAGTCAGACTTATGAATCATAAGATAAACTCAAGTATAATAGTTCCAGTCATCAACAAATGACACATAATATGTAGAACCCCCTTTGGTGAGAACAGGATAAGAGCCCCAAATATTAGTGTGAACTAAAGAAAATGGTATATCAAATATAAAAGTACTTTTATGGAAAGGTAAGGCTATCATTTTGACAAGTTTACACCCTCGACATTCAGTAAGTTCACTAGGAGAAACTTTACCCAATATACCAGACTAAGCTAAAAACCGTAAGCGATCAGCAGACAAATGCCCTAATCTAAAATGCCACAAGTAGAAAGGATTAGACAGATAATCTAATTTGAAAAAGAGGAAAAGATAGTTAGAGAGGTTGCCATAGGCAAATGTATGCTTTCCACTACATAGAGGTCTCCAACTCTATGGCCAGTCCCAATCTGTTGCTTAGACATCTGATCCTGCACAGAACAGATAGAAAAAAAAAAAGATAACATTAAAACTAGAGGCATCAAACTGACTGATAGATAATAAATTGATAGATAACTGAGGAACATAAAGGACAGAGGAAATAGAGACAACAGACATAACATACGGTAAAACAGACCCAATAGATATAATAGATATACCAGACCCATTAGTAGCATTGACAGAAATAGGAAAGGGAGGAAGAGTACAATTTTGAAGTAAGGAAAGATGGGGAGTCAAATGATAAGAGGCACCGGTAAAAAAATCCAAACAGACGAAGAAATACCTAAAGAAGACCCAAGCAAACCTGAATGAAGAGAGAAAACAATTGAGGCAGACGGGGATGGCTGAGAGGTAGACAATATATGTTGAAGTTGACTAATCTGAGTAGTCAAAGAAGCCAAGTCAGGATCAGGAGCCAGAGTAGATGCAATAGAACCGGCGGGCAGCTGAACAGTACTTAGAGGAGAAACGCAAAACTTGATCGAAAACAGCTGAGAAGACGAGGTAGACACAGGAGAAACAGACAAACTGTAACAACCCCGACCTATGATTAACATTAATCTATGATTAATTATGCCTAACAGTAATTAAGGAAGGAATTCTGAATTAATTTGCATGTGTGTATTGCATTATCTGTGTTTATATCTATTTTGCGTAGAAAGATCTGTTCGTGTCTTAATTCGATCTGCGAATTGAAGGCCTCATCGGCATTCGATACAGAAATTGATTTGATTTATGTATTAATTAGAATTTTTAAAATTTTATGGTAGGTCCAATTAAAACTCATTTCGGAACGATTAAATAAGATTAATTTAATCCCACTTAGTTGCCTATGACTTAAACTAATTAAATACCATTTTTTTTATTTGAGCCCCACTCATCTTCCCTTTCCTTCATTTGATTATACACTCTTGAGCCTATACAAAAATGTGAGAGAGATGGAGGGAGAGAAGAAATTGGAGCTCAACCAAGGGTTATGCTAGAATTGTTGAAATTGGGAAGATTTAGCTTGGAACCTTAGGGTGCTTATCATCTAGATCTTACTTGAGAGGTTGAGGTATGAATTCAACACTTAGATTATATAATTGTGATGTTAAAACATGAATTCATGAGGATTAAGTTGAGTAATTTAGGATGAACAAAAAGAATGAAAGAACATAGATCATATCATGTATGCATGCATGTTTCATAACATTTTGAAGTTGATTTCCAAGAATTCCCTCATGCATGTCTTGAATTCACTTTGATTGTGGGTAAATATCAAGTTTTATGTTGTTTGGTAGCATTTGATCATGTTTTGAAGTGAGTAAGTACAAGAGAGTTCATGCATGTTATATTCTTGAATATTCATAAAGTTTAAGTTGAAATTTTGTACAATTAGCATGTCTTCGGGCCATGATTTCTTGAAATGATCCTTTAAACATGTTGTTTTATGAGTTTCTAAGTGTTTTCTCAAGTTTTGGCCCAGAAAAATGAAGTTTGATGTTTTAATGTTTGAGTTTGAACTTGAAGATCAATTTGGAAATTCCAGAAATTTAATCCACGCTCGAGCGGGGGAGTTCACGCTCGAGCGAGCACTCTGAGTACGTGCACTTCCGCTCGAGCGACGTGAGTCACGCTTGAGCGTGAAATGCATGTTCCTAGAAGTTCATATGTTTTACAGTCCGCTCGAGCGAAGGTCTGAGTCTCACGCTCGAGCGGAGGTCGAGCGTCCGTCGAGCGTGAAAATCATGCATCCAGTACTTTTTCGAAGATTACAGTATGCTCGAGCGAGGAAAGTCGCGCTCAAGCAGAGCTTTGCATTTCACACGTCCTCTCGAGCGTGGACCCTGTTTTCAGCAAGTTTTGGAAAATGTTTTCAAGTGCATTTTTGTATCCTCATTCTATCCTAGGCATTCCTAGGCCATGATTAAGACTCCATAATGAGGTTAAAAGCTAGAAACACACTAAGAACAATTAAGTAAGTTATGTGCATTTTAAACTTGTGTTTCAGGTGTGTGTGTTTGTTATGTGTTCGTGTAGGTCGCGTGCCGTAAACCGTTTGATTAGTATGCTCTGTCTGTCTGCACCCGAAGCCAACTGTGAGTAATAGCATAGTAAAGCTATGTTCAACTTTATTTATTTTCTGTATGATGAAATCATATTTGTTTTCTGAAATGCTACGTTCTGTACAATGAATGATTGTCCAATTTCTGACATGTATTCGTGGCATCCTTAACATCATGTGATATATGTTAGCTGTTACCCGGTATCGGAGGTTCCATTATGGAACTTAATATATCTGCACTCTGTTACCCGTACCGGAGGCTCCATCATGGGGCTCAGCATGTTTATTCTCTGTTACCCGGATCTGGAGTTTTCTTTATGGAACTGGTTATTCATAACCACCATATGTTCTGTATCTGTTCTGTTAGCACTAATGGATGTACCACGTATATTTAAGCATGAACTCTGATTTTCGTGTATGATTTGATCAAGAATATGAATATGAATCTGAATTATAATTTCTGAATCTTTAAGGACATCATTCATTAAAACCCTTTACTCCGTTATTATTCACACGCTTCCGCTCACTATTTATTTTATGTATGTAGGTGTGCCGGCACGTGATCAGGGCCAGAGTTGACGGCCTATGCTTTAGTTTCTTTTGTCAGCCAACCCTTGCGCCTCCCGAGGAGGTTCCAGATGAAGTCTAGTCTTATGGCTATTTTTGTAATCAATGTAGACTTTGTTGTTGTTAAAGTCGAGGGTGAGATTTCGACGTGTACGTCTAAGTGTGTTATGTAAATACTATATATGCTGACTTCACCCGTAAGTTTATAAAGTTTCAAGCTATTATGTCCCATGTATGTCATCACAGCTCATTGGACCTTGTTTATTTTATATATTTGCTTCCGCAGCCCCTATCTATATGCTAATCGGTTATGAAGCCTTCGGTAATCCAAGGATTACTAGCTGGTTACGATACTAAACCCATAGGGGCGGGTTCGAGTCGTGACACAAACATCCCTTCTCGGGACAATGATACTTCCAATGACCCCTTTGATGGCAGCAGGCACAATCATTAAAAGCCAGAGACATCGTAATAACCAGAAAATTGAGAGGTTTAAGTGTAATAAACCCAAAATAAAACAAAATTGTCAAACTAGGGGTTCAAGTGTAAAAACCAAAAAATCTAAGGGGTCAAACTGTAATAAATCAAATAGAATGATATTAGATGGTCAAATACGACCAAAGCATTGCCAGGAAAAGAGAGACTGAAGCCGAGATGAACCAAGAGAGGTCGAAGCAGAGTCAAAGCCGAGATGAATCAAACAGAATAATACCAAGAGAGGTCCAAGCATAGTTGAAGAGAGATGAACTAGAAGCCGAAGTCTAAAATCGAAGACTTGGAGCCGAAATTGAAGAAAGAACCACGAACGACAATAGCGAAGAAGAATAGTCAAGGTAGTCGTGAGACAGAGGCAGTCGGGTTGCGAGGCTGCGTTTGTGTGTTGTGAACTGAGGGAAGTTGCAATCAAGAGAGAACCACGAACGACAGTCGCTTAAGGCCTTCAGTCAAACTAGACAAACACAGAGAAGAAGAAATCGACTCAGAGACTTCTAGGGTTTTGGCTCAGAGACGGCTCTGATACCATATAAAATTTCTGAATAAGAACTGTATATTCAAAGAGTTCAGCAGTTTATATAATCCTAAACCTATGATTGAAAAAAGAAATACAACCAATTCAAATATTTACACCACAATATTTCCTAATTCCTAATATACACAATCATGTCAAATTGAGAATATACACAATATATTCTCTCAAATGGACCAATGAAAAATTCAGATGCCTTTTATTGATTTTGTTAGATAACCAGTTGTGTATGAGTGGTGGGGTGTAGATGTATGTCCAGGCTACCCTTCCTAAACCTAAATCCTTTGATATTGGGATATTTATCTAGAAGTTAAATATAGGTATGGGGAGATGCCTTGAACATTGATATATATATATATTACTTAATTGTATAATATTCTTAGAAAATGTGATGTAAATTTAGAAATGCTTGAAATTAAATAGAATTTAGGGGAAATATAAAATTTGTATCTTCTACCCATATGAGAGACTAGAAATATTTTTTTCCTAATAAATGTGAACTTTTCTTCAAACATCATATAAACTTAAAGGGTTAGTGTCTAAATTAAGCATAAGCATCAGAACATATCTCACACCCTTACTCTTATCATATCTGATGGACATGTGTACTTGGGGAGAAATAAAAGAGAGAACTAGACTGAACTAAACTTTTTCCACCAACACAGACCGAGAACCTCCTCAAACTAGAGCTCTGTCATCTTAAATTGTTAACTACTAACTCATCTAAAAACTTTGTAAATTGGTGATCTAACAAATTGATATTAAAGACTAGAACTAGGACTCAAAAACACTTACTGTTTTCTGTTGTAAACATGCTCTAGATCAAGGATGGTTCCGCTGTGACAGGCATCGATAATGGCATGAAGCTTGACACCGTCCTTGAGGGGCTTGACAATGGTGTTATTGATATCATTATCAAGGATCATTCCAGCAGTCATGAAATCAGAAGGACAGATAGTTTCATCGTAGTCATCGTTCTCATCCATATCAAAATCAGGTTGTCGTAAACCATGTCCAGAGAAGTAGAACACCAAGGAGTCCCCCGACTTGCAGTCGGCCACAAGCCATCTCAAGGCCTTCTGCATGTTCTCCTTTGTTGGAATAAGGTTTGGGTCATCCTCCTCTTCTGCAATTTGCTCAAATTTAAATAATTAATAGATCATCCGTAAAAGAAAACATAAACATAAGACTTAAAACTTAAGAGTGGGATTTTTTTTCTTATATTAAATTAATGTTTTTGATAATTTTAATTATCTGTGAATGTAATATTAATTTACGTAGTAAATAAAAAATATATAATATATATTTTTTTTTATCACAGTGTCAATGCTTTTGAGAAGCAAACTTATGGATGTTTTTGCTTTCTCTTTTCAACTATTGTCTGAAAGCCCATACCAAAGTTCTTACAATTAGATTTAAATATTTTTATACCTTTCATTCGATTTTTGGGAGATCGATAAAAGATTGTTCCTGACACCTCTGAATTGCAAGTGCATGCTTATAGAGAAGTGACATAACATGTTGAAGCAACTCACTAACTCAGAAGGGCGCAATCTACTCTCAAGACAGTGAATGCACGCCCCTGTCGATAAGTTTTCTTTGACTTTGTATTGTTTAATTTTATAATTGCTATGAATTTTTTAAATACTGTATTCTAAATTTGTGATTAATTTTAGTATATTAAAAATTCTAATTTTCACAACAGACACTAATAATCAGTTTGTGATGTATGTACAATGCCATACCATGCAACAAAGGATCCAAGACATATGAACAGAATTCTTCATGAAGCACACAGCAGGAATTAGAATATTAACAGATGTTGCTAGAAACAAAAAGAAGATTCTGCACCAAAGCATTGTGACATAGTTCTGGTTGATCGATTTAGAATCAGTGTGCAAATTTCAAGTTTCTTGTTTTATTCTCCACAAGTTTTAAATCACTCAAAAGCATGATACAGCAAAATTGTCACATATTTATATGAAGCCGATGCAGGTTCTGTTAACTGTTTTTGTTCTTTTTGGCAATCCTTGCAGACATTCACTGGTTCGACATTTTCGGACATGGTCTCGGTCAAGTGCTTGGTAATAAATCTATTTCCTTTTGCTCATATACACTGTCAAGATTAAATGGAATTATTTACTGAATATCACACACTACTATAAAGGGCATGGATTAGAATAAATACCTGTTAGAACACAAATAGAAGTTTCAAGAAAACCAAAATGATCGGTTAGAAGAGATTTCATTCTGTTCACATCATTTATTGTTCCCTTTAGCTTGTGCTTCTTCTTTTGGTAACTGACTCCGCAAAGAACTGCCCGCTTTGGTAGATGTACACCGATATTATTAGTCATAGGATTTAGCTTTCGATCAGGCTTTGGCAATGCAGCATGCAGGCTTTTGTTTTCTTGCAATCTTGTTTTCCAACAAAAGCATAAATGTCCCTTGGGGACGGTTTCACATGCTTTGGTTGAAATCAGAGATTCACAAGATTGGCATACAGTGTTTTTGGAGTCCGGTGTTTCCATAATCTTGTTGTGGCAGCTACCACATGAAATTTCTCTAGTGTTCATTGTTTTTGGTTTCGTTTGTAAGGCAAGGAGGCAGAGCAACAAAGAGGATTGAATTTATGACGCCGACATGGTGAGGTATAATAGAATTTTACAAAATCCAACCAACCGAGGAGCTACTAAAATGGGATTTTACTAGTGAGCTGTTTTTAATTTTGTTCAACAAACTTTTTCTGCTATTTTTAAGTTTTATTCTATAGCACTATATAAAGTGTGAAGAACTAGATACCCTATGTTTAATTTATTTATTTATTTTTATTTTTAAGAGTGTTCACATTGGCAATTGATCTTTGGATATTAAGCAGATCATTTTAAGCACCATTTTGGTAATGAATGTCAAAAAAGTGAACATTAAATATCTTTTTCCCAGGAAAATTGCTAAAGAAAATCCCACTTCATAGAATCTGATCATTTTTCCTTAATCATATTCTTTCTCAGCTGTTAAAGTCCAATGACAGTGCTTTGAATATCATGACCAGTATGCTTGATGTCGGCATTATGTTTTGTAGTCTGTAGACTGTTGGATCGGGAAGATTACCCAGCCCTATCTATCCCCTTTATCTAGCCTCATCCTCATGCATAGTTTGTTTTTTCCCCCAAAATGTGCTTATCCATATAGCTTTTTCTCAGTGCTCTTTGATTCTGCAAGTCATTGAGAAATGAATGGATTTGTTTTGAAGACTAATTAGCATTTTCACAAGCAGTGATCAAACCTAGACATTAAAAAATGAAAAATGATATATAAGTCGACTTTTTGGATCCACTTTCTAGACCCAGTCATGTGTCAAGAAGATGATTGATTGATAATTAAAGAATATTTAATTATCAACCAATTATCTTCTTAAAACATCACTAGGTCTAAAAAGTGGATCTAAGTTTTGGACATGAATAGCAATACTTTTGAAAAATTAATTACAATGTTGAAATAAATCCATGGAAAAGGAATCTATATGAGAGTAGTGTAGTCAAAAGCCATTTGGGTCTGCAATGTCTATATATTCTACCAACAATAATGTAAAGTGTCAGAAGAACATAAAAGAACCTGATGCTCCACTGTTGTTTATGTCCTGTATACGCATGTACAGGTAGAAACATGTACGAAATGAAGAACTAAAAAAAATAAATAAATAGGAAGAAAAGTGGTGCTTTTCTCACTCTCTATTTTTGGGTTCGTTCTCAAGAAAATTGCTACTGTATAACCGTTGTAAGTTGATTCAAATTCTTTGAAGAAATTTGATCACTAACAATGGAAGTCATGTTCACAATTAGAAGACAACTCTATTAAATTAGAGTTTGAGTTTACAGCCTCTGTTTGGTTTGCGAAAATGATGCCCCAAAAGATTATAAAAAAAAGTGATTTCTTTCATATTTTTCTCCACCTAATGAAGTTAGGTTTAAAATTACAACTTTCTCATAAATGATCACAAATCACAAATCAAGAGTAGAATACAAATTAGAGCATCTAAAATTAAAGAACAAATGCTACATAAATGATCATAAATCAAGAATAGAATACAAATTAGAGCATCTAAACTTAAAAGAACAAATGCTATATAGAAACAAAAAAGTTGATCCTACATATAAATTTTTCTTGTTTCTTTGTTCCAAAGTCTCTTTTCACCACACGATTTCTTCACATGAAGGGTCTATTACTCACATGTATCAAAGAACTTTTTCCTTGGAATCAAACTGCATGTTCACATTTTACACATTGCACAAACAATTGTGTTTAAATTACTTGGTTCCAACCAGTACAGAGAATTGATGCTTGATTTTTTTATGTTGAAGCTAGCCAAGGATCCTCTACAAATTCATTTAATAACACAAAAGTCAATTTTCAAAACAAAAACCCAAGTATTTCTACCGTATCCAGTATAACTGACCGTATGAGACAATGCAACATAAATAGATAAATATCTCATAAAACAGGGAACTTTATACACGAAAATTTCATTCATAAAACAAAATTCGGGATCTACATATTTCCACTAGGTACTCTAATCTCCAGCAAGAAGTCAACCACAGACATTGATAGATACATCGATACATAAATGGCAAATTTCATGTCTTGCTGCAAAGATGTAGCTGCATTCTCCTGATGGTATAAATGGTGAAAGAACAGTTCTTGCCACTAGGTTTACTGCATCCTCCAGAATCCTCGTTCGTGCCGTTTATAGTACAAGCATTCTTCTGCAAAGTGTACAAGCCAACAAAGCAGTCAGAATCAACATATCAAATTTTGGAGTATTGCCATATTCCTGCCCAGGTGATGCTCAGGCCATAGGGTCTAGAGGTTATATGGGCCATATGAAGATATAGGTTCATTTCATGTACCAATTTTGCACTCATCAACAGGTCCAGAACAACAAACCAATAATGTTAAGCTTGGAAGAAGGTTTCAACAATCTATGGAAAATTCACAATGAAACAGAGCAGGAAAAACAAGATCTACACAAAAGCCTTACAAAGATTCCTACCTTCTTCCTCAGGACTCTATATTTATACTCTTTGTAGAGACGACCCTGCTTGATTGGCACTCGAGGCTTGGTTTGGTTTGTCTCCTTTGCTTACAATTCAATTGACTCTTAACAGATAATACAAACTAACTAACCTTGCCAGCTCAGTATCCGTCTAACACCCTAACTGATATAACTGCCAGCTCAGCTAACTACTCAGCTAGAGATCTTTTACTCGAGCATTTCTCCTTTCTTTGTATCAAATAAACTACATGTTCTGAATTTATCAGAGAATTTTAAGATATTTGACTTCACATATAGTGAAGGGAAAGAAAGATTTTGTAAAAATAAAATAATATACACATGCATACAGGGTTTATGTTAGTGACATTTGCAATGATAATGACCAATGTTGCTACTATGCTACCACCGCTAAACACTGGTTCAGCATAACTTAGAGTGACCAATCAATATGTTGGGAATTCAGAAGTAAATGTTACAATGACTTGCACAAGTTACTATCAGTATATCTATGGATATACAATCAGTCCAAGCTCCAATTCATAACAAGCTAATAATCAATTACTTAAAAGGTTCAAAATTTACCCACCTGACAGGACTTGAGCTTCAAAGTAATAGGGGAGGAGCAACATTGATTAGAGATGAGAATTCATGGACAAACCACTGTCCAGTACGTTGAGCTGCCCAGATATTTTGGCTTTGCAGGTCGGACACATAAAACCAACAGAATCTGATTGAGTTTCAGAGTCAACAGCCTCATGGTTGAACTCTGTTCTGCACCATACGCACACAGTTGTAAACTGAAGTCTGCCAGCAATGTTTAACATGACGGCCTCTGTTTCAAATCCAGCAGAAGAATTGAACCCCTCTTCCATTCCTTCATCATTTGCCAGATTCATGGTTACCTCGGGCAGAGATGGTGAATCTTGCCCATTCACAAAATTGAATTTTAGGGGTTCTATTTCATCCAACCTCAGATCATCAAAGGCAGTTACATTGTCAAGCTTCTGATCAACTGTGCAGAATTCATTTTCTCCCTGTCAATATACACAACAAAATAACAATTAATTCCTCAGAAATAAAACAGAAAAGGAGATATGTCCTACTACTATATTTCTAGAAAGTATCAATAAATGACTAGGTCTTTACCTGACATGGTATAAGTTTGCTTACATAAAGTACAAAAACTATAAGCAAAAATAAATAAATAAAGGGTAAATTACATTTACCTCCCTTGAGGTTTTTGACAAATACAGGGACCTCCCCTGTGATTTCAATAATTACAGTAACCTCCCTTACTTTACCTGACAATGTCAAGATTCCCCCATTCCATCTATTTTGCACAAACGATGTTTGTAGCCTATACAAAATGACTATATTACCCTTGCTTTTGCCTACGAAAAGGCAAAAATGCCCTTGGAAGAGAAGTCAATCTAATAAGAGCTTTCACTCCTCATCAAATCTGCCAAAGAAGCCGAATCCTTCAAGTCCGACTGCGCCGATCTCACTAAGCAGGCTGACCTCCTCTCCCTCAAGCTCTGATCCGCCGTTTGCCTCACCACCACGACCACGACCATGGCCCAATCGTTTCTTTACAAGCGCCCCATCCGCTGCATAGCCCCAGATATCTCCAAAACCTTAGAACAAGCCCTAACCTTATTCCGCAATTGCAAGCAGAGTGGCGTTCTCTGGCAGGTGTTTGCCATCACCACCAGTGCCAACTTCCACAAGGTCTCCAGCCTCCTAGAATCGTCCATCGCTGACATTAGCTAGCTTCTCTCCATCGCCAGCAACGACCCATCCTAGCCATGCTCTGGTCCTCTATCGCCTCCGTCCAAATGGGATGTCTCCTCCATGACCGCCAACAACCTGGCCTCCTCTCACCCGCAACAATGATCGTAACAAGAAGATGATGGTTGAAGAAGGTAGAGTTGTACCCTTGCTGAAGGTTGTTGAATTTCCCCTGATGCTCAAATGGCTGCCTACATTGTTTTTTTCTACTTAGTTAATGATTAGGACACAGGATTTGATCCATTGCTCGCGAACTAGTTGTACCCTTAATTGTTAAGGTTTACATTTAAAATGTTTGTGAATTTTGTGATTCCAATAAGAACAGAGATATATATAATTACAATATACAAAGGTATTATGTAAGGTTTTTGGGGGATAGTAGATTCTGAAACTGAAAACAGAGCATAGGAAAAATTGCAGATTTTCCAGGAAAATTTAGAAAAGGAAAAATTGAAAAGGAAATGAAAAAGAAAATCTACATAGAAATGAAAGGAGAAGATTGTGTATATATTGATATATAGTGAGACAAAGAAAACAACTCTCTCTCTCTCTCTCTCTCTCTCTCTCTCTCTTGCCTTGCTCTCTCGCTGGAGCTAGCTATACCCTTAATTGTTAAGGTTTACATTTAAAATGTTTGTGAATTTTGTGATTCCAATAAGAACAGAGATATATATAATTACAATATACAAGGATATTATGTAAGGTTTTTGGGGGATAGTAGATTCTGAA
Organism: Camellia japonica; assembly: GCA_030407325.1. Lineage (NCBI taxonomy): Eukaryota > Viridiplantae > Streptophyta > Magnoliopsida > Ericales > Theaceae > Camellia > Camellia japonica. The sequence goes on from JAPPVO010000029.1 coordinate 148,403,037, forward strand.
ACTGAAAACAAAGCAGTGTGAAGATTAGGGAAAATTGCAGATTTTCCAAGAAAATTTAGAAAAGGAAAAATTGAAAAGGAAATGAAAAAGAAAATCTATAGAAATGAAAGGAGAAGATTGTGTACATATTGATATACAGTGAGACAGAGAAAACAACTCTTTGTCTCTTTGCCTTTCTCTCTCTCTCTCTCTCTCTGCCTTGCTCTCCCGCTGGCTTCTTCATCTTCTTCACATAGATCAACCTTCTTCACGTTGCTTATTATGGTCTCTCTCTCTTCTTTCTCTTAAGAATTCAATGTGTATTGTGAATGTAGCTGATTAGGGATTTTGTGAACAAAGGGCATTTTCATTTTTTCACAGGCAAAAGGAAGGGTAATATGGTCATTTTGTATAGGCTATTAACGCCGTTTGTGCAAAATAGACGGAATGAGGGAATCTTAACATTGTCAGGTAAAGTAAGGGAGGTTACTGTAATTATTGAAATCACAGGGCAGGTCCCTGTATTTGTCAAAAACCTCAGGGGAGGTAAATGTAATTTACCCATAAATAAATAAATAAAAATCGAGCCTTTATTTCCCATCCAAGTACATTTACAACTTTCCATTTTGAAAATGCTCAGGATATGCAACTCAAGAAGAACAAAACACTAAATCCTTCGTTCTGATTTTTATTGATAGGCCAGTGAGGTCAAGATTAGTATCTAATACAGAAACAAGTATTTGAGCTTTCTAGTCTCTTAGGTAGTTTGGAGAATCACCAAAGGACAAGGACACTAGCCCAGGGAAGACACAAATAACAATTATTACATTGTTATTGTGAGAATATGTGTTCTCCTAGGATTAGGAATAAGTGTCCTATACCTATTAGACTTCTATATATCTCAGTAATGTATTCACGTAGGATTAGGAATTAGTGGTACTCTATATAAATGATGTATGTATTCTTTGTTCAATCAATTCAAGACTAATATACAGTTTTATTCAGAAAACTTACATGGTATCAAAGCCATCACCATTACTCTATGATTCAAAACCCTAGCACTATCACCATTGCTCTTTGATTCGTGCTCTCTCAGATTCACTGGTTGTGTTCAACTTGGGTGGGTGACCCATCTGTTCCTAATTCGAAGTTGCGATTGCTAGTCGAAGCCGTGTTTGCTAGTCGTCGCAATACTCTCAGTGCGTCGACTTGGTGCTTCGAGTCATCTTCTCTCGTTTGGGTCTGATCGTGCTCGCGAGGCAGCAAGGGCTCACTTTCGCTCTGCTTCGCTCACTCTTGTCTGGGCCTGATCGCCTTTGAGTCTGATCGCCTTCGAGTCATCTTCTGTTCTTCAACTTCGTTCTCTGTCTCTCTCACGAAGGTCCGCTCTCTTTCTCTCTCGGTGGTGTCGTTTTCGGCAAAGCCTCTCTCTAGCTCAGCTTGGCTTGATTTACTCTTCTATTCTATTGGTTCTGGGTATTTACACTTGAAGCCCTAATTTGTTTTATTTATACTTCGACCCATACCTGTGTTTTATTACAATGTCAGACACTAAAATTCAAGCCATTAAATGTAAACTCACTGGTGGCAATTATGCCTATTGGGCCAGTGTTATGAAGAATTTTCTTCTTGGTCAAAAAAAATAGGGCAATGTTTCTAGTTCTGCTCCTCGTCCATTGGACCCGAAGGTAGAAGGGTATCTGTCTTCCTGTGACACTTGAGATTGTGATAATGCCCAAGTTCTAACCTGGTTTCATAACTCTATGGATGACCGTATTGGAATGATGTTTTCCAAGTACAGTACTGCCAAGGAAGTGTGGGATTATTTACTCGGTGTTTATCAGCAGTCCAACTTTGCCAAGCGGTATGAGTTGGAAACAACTATTCAGAGTGCTCGTCAGCGAGATCAAACTATTCAGGACTTTTATATTGAGATGACAGGTCTCTGGGATCAGTTGGCTCTTATGGAACCACCTAGTCTCAAGATACTAACTAGACGCTTATATTGAGTTTCGGGAACAGGGTCGTTTAGTCCAGTTCTTAACAGCTCTCTTTTCTCAGTATGAGGCTATTCGAGGTGGCATCCTTTACCGATCTCCTCTCCCCTCTGTGGATGCTATTGTTCGTGAACTCCTCTCCGAGGAAACCCGTCTTAAGACGGCCAGTCAGACTTTGCCTCCTTCTGTGTTCTTGGCTCTTACCAAGCCGCCCTTGTTATCAACCCCTCCTCCTCATCAGCTTCAAGCCACTGCGAAACCCAAGAGAGGACCATTAGGGCCAGATGAGTGTGTTTTCTGCCATCAGAGGGGTCATTGGAAGAACAATTGTCCCAAAAAGGGACATCAGCCTGCTCCGTCTTCTCAGACACAGTTCCACAGTCCTACTTCGGGTACTTTCCGACCTCCTGCTGCTTACACTGCATCTACTCCGGCTCCCGATCCTGACTTGGCTTCCCTGAGTGCTCAGGTTGCACAACTTCAGCATATCCTGTCCACCTCTCAGTCATCCCCATCTGCCTCCGCTCTTACCTCTCTTCATTCAGGTTTGCTTGGGTCCTCTTCAGATATCCCTTCTTCTGTCTGGATTTTTGATTCTGGTGCCTCTCATCATATGACTCCTCACCTTTCCTTACTTCAAAATTGTATTCCCCTACCCATTCCTATTACTATTAATACTGCTAATGGATCTGGTATGTCTGTTCTATCTGTTGGGTCTGTCTTACCCTCTGCCATGTCTGCTGTTACTATTCCTTCTGTTTTTTATGTTCCTTAGTTATCTGTCAGTTTGTTATCTATCAGTCAACTTGATGCGTCTGGTTTTGATGTTATCTTTTCCTCTTCTGTCTATTGTGTGCAGGATCGGGTGTCCAAGAAGCAGATTGGGACCGGTCGTAGAATTGGAGATCTCTATGTGGTTGAAAGCTTGCATCTCCCCTTATCCACCTCTCTAGCTGCACTTTCCTCGTTTCAATTAGATTCTCAGTCGAGTCAGTTTTACTTATGGCATTCTCGTCTCGGTCATTTGTCTGTTAACCGCTTACGATCTTTAGCTCAGTCAGGATTGTTGGGTAAAGTTTCTCCTAGTCAAATTGATGAATGTCGGGGGTGTAAACTTGCCAAAATGTCAGTTTCTCCTAGTCTATTGTTGGGTACATTTATTTCTGTTTCTCCTTTCTCTCTTGTGCATACTGATGTCTGGGGACCCTCTCCTGTTCTTACTAAAGGGGGTTCAGTATATTATGTGTCTTTTGTTGATGATTGCACCCGTTACACGTGGGTTTTGTCTTATGACTCATAAGTCTGACTTCTACCAGATATATCGTACTTTCCAGTCTATGGTCACTACATAGTTTGGATCTACTATTAAATTGTTGCGGTCTGACTTGGGTGGGGAATACTTTAAAACTGAATTCTGTGAATATTTGGCCAACTTGGGTACCATTCACCAAACTTCTTGTACTGATACACCTGCCCAAAATGGCCGAGCTGAGCGTAAACACCGTCATCTTCTTGAGACAGCTAGGTCTCTTCTTCTCTTTGCCTCCGTTCCAGCTCCGTTTTGGGGTGAGGCAGTTCTTACTGCTGCTTTTCTTCTCAACCGTATGCCTACGCCCCTTCTTTCTGGTCGGTCTCCTTATGAGGCTCTCTTTTCTCAACTTCCTAATTACTCCCTTCTTCATGTGTTTGGGTCTGCGTGTTTTGTCCTTTTACCCCGTAAAGATAGGACTAAACTTAGTGCCCAGTCTGTCCTATGTGTTTTTTTGGGATATAGTCTCACTCAGAAAGGTTATCGCTGTTATGACCCTGTTTCTCCTCGCCTTTGTCTCCCGCCATGTTGCCTTTCTCGAACGTCTATCTTACTTTCAGCTTCCTCCTCTCACCGCCCCAGTTTCCAAAGAGGATTTGGTTCATATTGATCAATTTCCTTCTGAGATCCCATCTGATGAGTACATCTCCACAGTTCCTCCTGAGCTTATTCCATCTTCTCCTCCTGCTTCACCTCTGACTACTTCTCCTCCTTCGCCTTCTCCTCCTTCTTCTCCTCCGTTGTTAGTTTATTCTCGTCGCAAGGCTCCTCCTCTACTAGTTGTCTCTACCCCTGCTGCTGATCCTCCTGCTTCTGACGACTCTGATCCTGCTGCACACCGATATCCTCCTCGAGCGCGTCATCCTCCAAAAAGGTTGGGTTGGTCTAATACTTGTTTTTCTGCTTCCTATCGTACCTTTTTGTTTGCTATTCACTCTTTTGCAGAACCTCAGTCTTACAAGGAGGCCTGTCAGGATCCTCATTGGGTTCAAGCTATGGAGGATGAGTTGTTTGTTCTACAGAAAACTAGTACTTCGGAGTTGGTTCCTTTACCTGCTGGTAAGAATCTGGTTGGTTGCAAATGGGTCTACAAAGTCAAGACTCATTCTGATGGTTCTCTTGAGCGCTACAAAGCTCGTCTGGTGGCCAAAGGTTTCTCCCAGGAGTATGGTATTGATTATGAGGAGACATTTGCTCCTGTTGCCAAGATGACTACTGTCCGTACTTTGATTTCTGTCGCTGCTGTTCGTTCTTGGCCTCTTTATCAGATGGATGTTAAGAATGCTTTTCTTAATGGCCATCTCACTGAGGAAGTTTACATGCGTCCTCCCCCTGGTTTTCACCATTCCTCTGGCCAAGTCTGTCGTCTTCGGCGTGCTCTATATGGTCTGAAGCAGTCTCCTCGTGCTTGGTATGATCGCTTTCAGACTGCTGTTACCGAGCTTGGGTTTCATCCTTCTGCTTTCGACTCTGCTTTATTTCTAAGACATACCTCGGCTGGTTTTGTTGCTCTCTTACTATATGTAGATGATATGATCATCACTGGCTCTGACTCTTCTGCTATCTCTGAGGTCAAGCAGCATCTCTGCCGCACCTTCGAAATGAAAGATCTGGGACCATTGCGGTATTTTCTTGGCATTGAGGTGACTTCTTCTCCCAATGGTTACTTTCTGTCCCAGGCTAAGTATGCTAACGAGGTTATCCATCGTGCCAGACTTACTGACACTAAGCTGTCTGATACTCCCATTGAGCTTAATGTAAAGCTCAACACTACTAATGGGGTTCCTCTACATGATCCTACGTTATATCGCGAGCTTGTGGGTTGCTAAGTTTATCTGACAGTTACTCGCCCTGATCTTGCCTATGCTATCCATGTGATTAGTCAGTTTGTTTCTGCCCCTCGCTCTACACATTGGGCTGCTTTGCTTCGGATTCTTCGCTATCTTCGCAGCACTATCTTTCAGGGCTTGCTGTTCTCTTCTACTTCTTCCTTAGACTTGGTGGCTTATGCTGATGCTGATTGGGCTGGTGATGTTAATGATCATAAATCTACTTCTGGTTTCTGTATGTTTCTTGGCGATTCCCTAATTTCTTGGAAAAACAAGAAACAGACTGTTGATGCCCATTCTACTGTCGAAGCTGAGTATCGTGCTATGACTCATGCTACTGCTGAAATTGTCTAGCTTCGTAATCTCTTATCTGAGTTGGGCGTCCCTCAATCTTCCCCGACCTCTCTCTATCGTGACAACCAAAGTGCTATTCAAATTGCTCATAACACTGTCTTCCATGAACGGACAAAGCATATTGAGATTGATTGTCACTTCGTCCGTCAGCGTCTGCAGTCTGGCTTTATCTCGCTTCCTTTTGTCTCTTCGGCTCTGCAACTTGCTGACTTCTTCACTAAGACTCACACCATTGCTCGGTTTTGATTTTTTCTTGACAAACTCTCAGTGTTTTCTGCTAAAACACCTTGAGTTTGAGCGGAGGTGTGAGAATATGTGTTCTTCTAGGATTAGGAATAAGTGTCCTATATCTATTAGACTTCTATATATCTCAGTAATGTATTCATGTAGGATTAGGAATTAGTGGTACTCTATATAAATGATGTATGTATTCTTTGTTCAATCAATTCAAGACTAATATACAATTTTATTCAGAAAACTTACAGTTATATCTAAATATGCTCAACATTTGAACTCTCTACAGCCACATAATTTATACAGCTCAGAATTATATTTATACCTTATTCGAGATGGTAGTCAACAAGGGAAAGCAGGGCAGTGATTGCACCACTGGCATTGAAGAGTCAGCAACCCCACTCTGACAAACATTTTCTTCAACAATTTGACCTGAAGTCCCTGTTACTACATCATGAATTGGTGTAAGTTGGCTATTTCCAAAACCAATTTCTTGCTCACTGTTTCCATGCTTTTCCACTTGATCGAGTTTTGGATGGTCAGAAGTGTCGGTGCAAACCACAGCCAAATTATTCTCAACATGAGAAATATGATCACTGTTCACCCTTTTGTTATCAGTCATTATGTACTCGCCATCATGCTGGTTAAAACCTAGATCTGGAGCTCTCGTAGTCATGCAATCTTCATTTTCCAGCTCATTAGGACCAGAATCTGAGCTCAATTTATGGTCAGAATTTGCAGCATGGGTTTCTGTGACAGTTACCACTTTCAGTGTATTAGGAGAGGAACCATCATTGGTTTGATCATCGGGTTCAGCAGTGGAAGTTTCTAAAATAGAACTTTGTGCAATTTGAATCAAAGCATCCATTTTAGTGATCCTTGGTGGCAACTCATCCGGAGATGGAGATTCAGTGCACTTCAGAAGAGCAGCCTGACCTGGCAATTCTTCAGAACTTCTGACACAGTTTCTTACGTGGATTCCCACATGACCATTGTAACTCCGCCTTTCCTGAAATACCTTGTGACAAATCTGGCATTCATACTTTCCGTCTTTAATTATCACACCTTCCCCGATGGATGAACCAAGTCTATACCTCCTAGTAGTCCTCTGGTGAACTGACATCAGATGCTTTAAATATGTATTCTTTTCATCGAAGGACAAATTGCATTTGTAACACTCAAAAAGATCCCGTACTTCAACATCGGGCAGATTGTCAATCTCCATTAAGCTAATTTCCATCTCCTGTACATTAGGCATGGATGAACTGGGTAACATTGAATTGGGAATCATGTCTTGCTTTAAATCATCATTCTGGCGAACAAAACCTGCATGCTGTTGCAGATCCCATGATTCTAATTGCACAAAATTCTAATAGGACCAAACTGCCAAGACATAATTTACTTACATTTTCAGAAGCCAATCCAAAGACCTGCTGATTGTTGCCCCCCATCTGATCCGATGGCTGACTAGCATCATTAAGTCCAAAATAAGACTGCAAATATGAAGCCGCCTCTTTGCAGGATACAAACTGTTGTCCACTAGGGCTGAAAAATACCAGGTAAAGAACAATATTTCAGGCCCAGCAATCAAAGGAGAGAGAAGGAAGGCATGGGGGGAGCATGTGAGAGTACAACAATGCATAACAATACAGCCAATATGCACAAAACAATATTCAAGGAAGCAAATCAGTTATAATGAAACCAAGTCTAATATTTGAAGAAATCATTCCCATTGTGAAATAAGAGATTAGAAAGACACTAGAATTTGGACCCACGCAATGCATGGCAGTTCATTTTGCTCCTCTTTTATTTTTGCAAAACTTCATAATATGAACTTTAATTTCAGTTCAAATTGAGATGTGGTTAAGGTAGGCTGTTGAAATCATCAGGAGTTTTCTATGAACGTGGGTTATGGGTTGATATTTTTTGTTTAAAAAAAAAAATAGACATAGGAGCCATCTTATGGCACGGCCGCATGGGGTTTTTGGATAAAAAAGTAGTGTGACTAAGCTACAAAAATGTGTTCACACCAAATAGGTTGTTCACATTATATAATAGTATAAATGACACAAACTTTGGGTAGCTCCTTCACAATTGCATTTTCTCAGCAATTGATATAAACAATCCTGCTCTAGAAGAATGCCAACACTAAAATAGTCCAAGAATTAAATCTTTAAGTACTTTTACTCTTGGTTGAAATACGCACCCATCTACCGACAACATGAAGTGCGTTTTGATTTCTAAGACCAGCAATTGCAACAAATGTAAACATTTCTATAGGATAGGAACCAACCAGAGAAGATTAGCTAAAATTACTTAAAAGAGTCATACACAGTGCACACAGCTACCCAATATATCAGTCTCAGTTTAACAATAAGATAACTAAATACATGTGCTTTAAACAGTTTCTTTTTCTTTTTTGATGGGATTTTTCATACAGTTTCTGAGTAACATCACATGATTATATAATAATTCGAATTGATTATAGCATACCAAAACATATATATATAATTGTGTGTTGTGTGTGCATTGCATATATATATATATATATATATGTGAAGCTACCAGTGCAAATTATCAAGAGAAGACCACCTTATGTATCTGCGGCAGTAGACGGAAACCTGGCCTTCTCTTCTCTTGAGGCCAAGCAAAAGCTTCCAACCGATCGGCAACGAGTCACCGAACTCACTGGCATCAACAATTTTTCTCTTCTTCCTCCTACTACCCCACTGTCCCTCAAAGTTCCTCAAAAACCCCAAAACCTCCTCTTCCTTCTCCAACCCAACAGTTCTCCTCCTCAATTCCGCTCCATACAACTCATCCCCATTTTCCAGTGCCCTAAAATCAACCACCACTCCATTCTTATTCACAATCTCCAATTCAATCTCACCCCCGTTCTCCATATCCTTCGGCTTCGGTTTCCGCCCTCTCTTCCTCTTCATCTCACCCGAATACACCACAATTTGCATGTCCGGCGGCGGAGGAACCGACTCGGGGTCGCCGGAAACAACCGATTGGGGCGGCGGCGTGAGTAGAAATCTGTCTGAATTTTCGATTTTATTGGCGGTGGTGATGAGTTGTTTGAGGAAATTGACAATGGATTTGTTCTCGGCGTGTTCGGGGTCGTCGGGGCCGAGGGAGGGAGGGGGTCTAGGGTTGGGGAGGAGGCCGGGGAGGCGGCTGCGGTGGACTGCGGCGGCGGAGGAAGAGGAGGAGGAGTCGAGGCGGAGGCGGGAGTAGGTCTGGCGGCGGCTGCCGGCGCTCTCGTTGAAGACGGCGCGGTCAATTTGGGGGGAGATAATGTCGTCGGTGCGGCGGAGATCGAATGCGGCGGAGGAGCAGAGGGATAGGGCATGGAGTTCCGACTGGCTGAGTTTGCTTATGTCGATGTGAGTTAGGGATTCTAGCTTGGGCCCACAGGGTGGTGGTGGTGGTGGTGGTGGTGGTGTTTCAGTGGTGATGGTGGTGGGTACGGTCACCATTTTCTGGGTGTTGTGCGGCGGCGGTGGCGGTGAAGAGTAGAGTAGAGTAGAGTAGAGTAGAGCAGAGCATATATATATATATATATAGAGAGAGAGAGAGAGAGAGAGAGAGGTGGCAGTGGGCAAGAGATGCACAGGTGGTTCTTTTGTCTGTCTGAGCAAGGGAATATGTAGAAATGTTGGGGACTAGGAATTTTGTTTTATTTATTTTTTTCAGCATTTTATGAGTTTTTGTTTTATCCGTGAGTTACCCATTTCAATTTTAAATTTTAAATTTTCAACAATGGCCCAACATTTTTATCAGTTTACCTAAATTTTATTTTAAAATATTATTAAAAAATTTATTCTTTATTTTAAAAATTACTTTTTCATTTTCTTTTTTCAACAGACTTTCTATTCTTTTTCTATTCTATTAAAATAATAAATTTAATTACCTTTAAATTTAAATATTTTTGTAATAATAAAATAATGAAAATAGATGCCAACTAACTCTGCAATTTCAGACAGTGGGCTCTTACTAAAATTGTGGAAATTTTGAAACAACGTCATTAATTTTAGTTGAGGCAATAGGGCAGTTACTGAATTGTAGAATTTTTCAAACAATAATGGTCAATTTTTCAATAGCCTATCGGTCATGTTTTTTAAATTATATAAATAGTACTATTTGCTCTTCCCATTTCAATTTGAAGCCAATTTCTTTCGAATTCATTCTCTAAAATTTTTCTATGGCTCGTAATCGTGTAATAAATATGATTATTAATGATGAAGACTCTTATGATCAGTTAGAGATATATACAGTGATTGCAATGGAAGAAGAACGACTTGAGAGACAATCAAGCTCACGTGGTGGTTCTGTTGAAGGCCGCAAATGTATTCGACGTGATTTTGGTCAAGGCCATGAAAGGCTTTTTCTGGACTATTTTGCTGAATTACCTGTATATCCCTCCAATTTATTTCGGAGGAGATTTCGGATGCGCCGCTCTCTTTTTCTCCAAATTCAATTGGCAGTAGAAACACATCATCTATACTTCGTCCAAAAAAAGAAATGCTGTTAGAATGCTCAGTTTATCTTCTCTTCAAAAAATGACTGCTGCACTTACGATGCTTGCTTATGGAATAACAGCTGATTATATGGATGAATATCTGAGAATCGAAGAAAGCACCGCATTGAAGAGTTTGAAAAAGTTTGTTAAAGCTATTGTTGTAATTTATTCTGATAAGTACTTAAGGTCACCAAACAACGATGATATTTCTAGATTGCTAGCAGTTGGTGAAAGTCGCGGTTTTCCTAGAATGTTGGGGAGTATAGATTGTATGTACTGGAAATGGAAAAATTGTCCGACTGCGTTAAGCGGAATGTATACTGGTCATATACATGAACCAACAATTATTTTGGAAGCAGTGGCGTCGTATGATCTTTGGATATGGCATGCATTTTTTGGGTTACTAGGATCTCATAATGACATTAACGTTCTATAACGATCTCCTGTATTGTCACAACCTAAACCGCCCCTATAAGTTTAGCGTTGTAATCGGCCAGTAATCCTTGGATTACCAAAGGCCTCTTAACAGAACAACATATAATTAGGGGCTGCAGAAGCAAATAGATAAAATAGACATAGTCCATAGAGTTGTGGTGACGTATATGAGACACTAATTTTCAAAACAAACTTACGTATATACTTGTGACGTCACAAACACATAAGTCATACATCATCCATTTACACAAGTATAGCCAAATGGGGACTTAGCCCAAAGTATGGATGAGCAAAACAAACAAAAATATCTGCAGCGAGGTCACAAAATGGGACATCACAAAAAGGAACCTCCCCGAGAGGCACAGTAGCTGGTTAACCCAAGACTCCAGGTAGCAGCTTAGACCTAGTCATGTGTCTGCTCACTTACATACATAATATAAATAGTGAGCGAAAGCCAGTGAATAATAACAAGGTAAAGGGTTTCAATGAATCATGTCCATCACAGAGTCAGAACTCAGAGTTTATATTAGAAACGGATCCCTTTCATAAACAGATTTACATTCTTTCCAGAATTGTTAGCAAGTATATGTGGTACATCCATTTAGCTATCACGACATATCACATTTTGCATAGTCGGTACCGACAACCATAAGGGTTCATATCTTGCGCGCAAGTAACCATGGTATTGTTACCCCTAGGCGAGGGCCATGTGAATATAGGCCTCGGTATTGTTATCCCCGGGCAAGGGCCACGTGAATATAAACCACGGTATTGTTACCCCCGGGTGAGAGCCACGTGAACTAAGGATGCTACAAATACATTTCAGAAAAAAAAAATAGGCATTCATTCATGATTCACAAATAACATTCCAAATGGCAGTTCAGAAAACAAATCTTATTACTTCATACAGAAAATAAATAAAGTTGAACATAGCTTTACTAAGTTATTACTCACAATTAACAGATGGCTTCAAGGCAAACAGGTAGAATGGGCAAATGAGACTTCTTGTGGCACGTAACCGACACAGTTACAGAATGAACACGTATTGAATTACACACCCGAAAACATTAACTTAATTCTTTTTCATCTTGGTGTGTTTCTACTTGTTATCCTCATTATGGTGTCTTAATTTTGGCCTAGGAATGCCTAGGATGCAATGAGGATGCTAAAATGTACTTGAAAACACTTAACAAAAATTGTTGAAAATAGGGGTCTCGCTCAAGCGGACATGCAAAATGCGAGTGGTCGCTCGAGCGCACATTCCTTCGCTCAAGCGGTCTGTAAACTTTGCAAAAGTGCTAGTTGCTTGATTTTTTCGCTCGATGCTCGTTCGACGCTTGCTCGAGCATCAGACTCATGCCCTCGCTCGAGCCTAACTTTTGTCGCTCGAGCGGTCTGCAAAACTCGTAAATTTCTGGGAGCATGCATTTTACACTTGAGCGGACTCATGGTCGCTCGAGCGAAAATGCAAAAATAAAGGTGGTCGCTCGAGCGCATGATTTGTCGCTCGAGCATGGAAGTAGAATTCTGGAATTTCCAAAATTGCTTACAAGCTTCAAATTCAACCCCAAAGCTATAAATTATGGTTTCTTAGGCCAAAAACTTAAGGAAACTCTTGTAAACTTGCAAAACATCATGAAGTAAGAATCATTACTCAAAATCAAGGCCCAAAAGCAAGTGGATTCTTCGAATTTAAACTTGAATTATGAGTACACACACCATGCATGTATTGACTTGGGCTCAAAATTTCCAAAACATAGTCAAATGAGATAAGAGGATGTAAAACATGATGAATTCCTACAACTAAGCTCAATTTATTACATGCATCAGAGAATTTCTTAGAACACATGCTCCAAATGCAATGAAATGCACATGCATGTACGAATTGATCTTCCTTTCTATTTCTCAAGCTTAATTCTTACATCTCTTAGCTCAATTCTCTTGAATTCATGTATGAACCAATTCAATTACAAAACTAAAGGTTTGATTTCTTACCTTAGGTGTTCAATTAGGTCTAAGATGCTTAATTCTTTAAGCTAGGAGGTCAAATTTTCAAAGTTCCTCCCAAATGCTAGTTTCCTTCCGTTGAATTTAAACTTCTCTTCACTCCTTCTCTTGTCCCTCACATTTTTGTCTAAAAAATGATCAAGAAAAGATGAGTCTAGGTGGTGTGGAGGCCTTATATAGGCTCAACTAATGAAGCTTAATTAGTTTGAGTCAAAGATAACTAAGTGAGATTATTTTATTCTATTTTATTCGTTCCGAATCGAATTTCAATTGAACCTATCATAAAATTCTAAAAATTCTAAATAACATGTTTACTAAGTCAATTTCTGAATCGGATGCCGATAAGGCCTTCAATTTGCAAACCGAGACGAAAACGGAAACAAATATTTCTACGTTAAATAAATATAAACAGAAATAAGGCAACACACACATGCAATTTAATTCAGAATTTCTCTTAATTATTGATTAAGCTTATTTAACCATGTATTAACGTAAATCAAAGGTCGGGGTTGTTACAGTCTTTCCTCCTTAAAGAGTTTGGTCCTCCAAGCTCGAATTACCTTCGTTTTGGAAAAACACCGGGTCCAGAGGGAACAAATCTGGGTATCTCTTCATCATATCCTCTTCTATCGCCCAAGTTGCATAGGTCTCTCCATGGTTTTGCCAGTCAACTTTCACTAAAGGAATTTCCTTGTTTCTCAATCTTTTGATTCGGCAGTTAACGATCTGTATTGGCCTCTCTTTGTATGTATAATCATCTTTCAGAAGTACATAAGTCGATTCTATCACATGGAGCGGGTCTTATAGGTAATCTTGAAGCATTGAAACATGAAAAACGTTGTACATATGCTCCATCACCGGAGGTAAGGCTATCCGGTACGTTACTGAATTAATCTTCTCGAGAATTTCATATAGCCCAACATATCTTGGTGCCAACTTGCCTTTCACCCCAAATCGCTTCTGACTTTTCATTGGAGTTACTTTTATGAACACATGATCACTAACTTCATATTCCCTATCTCTTCTCTGAACATCCGCATAACTCTTTTGATGGCTCTATGCAGTTTTTAGGCATTGTTGAATCAGTTTCACTTTCTCAGTTGTTTCTTGCACAAGTTCTGGTCCCAACAATGGTCTATCACCTACCTCAACCTAACAGATCGGAGATCGGCATTTCCTACTATACAAAGCTTCGTAAGGAGCCATACTGATACTTGAATGGTAGTTGTTATTATACACAAACTCAGCAAACGGTAAGTACGTATCCCAACTACCTGAAAAGTCTAGAGCACACATCCGTAACAAGTCTTCCAATGTTTGAATGGTCCATTCAAATTGGCCATCTGTCTGTAGGTGATAAGCACTGTTTAGCCTCAATTCAGTTCCCAGAGCTTGCTGTAGACTCTACCAGAATCTTGAAGTGAACTTAGGATCTCTGTCAAATACAATAGATACTGGCACGCCATGCAATCTCACAATCTCATTAACATACAAGTTAGCCAACTTATCCGCATTATACAATGATTTAATAGGTAAAAAATGTGTGGATTTAGTTAAACGATCAACAATTACTCAGAAAAAATCCATACCTCGAGAAGAGCGAGGTAATCCCACAATGAAGTCTATAGTAATATGTTCCCACTTCCATTCCGGTATTGTTAGTAGTTGTAGTAATCCAGCGGGTCATTGATGTTCAGCTTTAACTTGTTGGCAATGTAAACATCTAGCCACAAAGTCTACAATATACTTTTTCATTCTAGGCCACCAGAAATTCTGTTTCACGTCATGATACATCTTTGTATTCCCCGGATGCATGGCAAATTTGGAGTTATGGGCTTCAGTCATAAGGCGTTTCCTCAAGTCAAAACAGTCTGGTACACAAAGGCGACCTTGAAATTTCAACACATTATTCTCAAGTATAAACCCAGGCCTTGGCTTTGAGTTGATTTCATCCACAATCTTTTTTAGGAATGAATCTTGCAGTTGCTTGTCTCTTATCTCTTCAATAATTACGGGTTGGGCAGATATAACAGCTAGAATTCCACCATGTTCACGCAAAACCACTTCAATCTCATTCTTTTCCAAGTCACATAGCAATTCATTCTAACTGGTGAGCAAATATGATAAATTCCCAATGGATTTTCGGCTCAACACATCCGCAATAGTATTTGCCTTTCCTGGATAATATAGAATTTGTAAATCATAGTCTTTGATCAATTCTAGCCACCTTCTTTGTCTCATATTCAGTTCTTTTTGGGTAAAAAAGTATTTTAAGTTTTTATGGTCAGTATACACTTCACGAGGTACTCTGTATAGATAATGGCGCCAAATTTTCAAAGCAAACACCACAGCTGCCAGTTCAAAATCATGAGTCGGGTAATTCTTTTCATGTAGTCGGAGTTGCCCAGAAGCATAGGCAATCACCTTACCATTTTTGCATTAATACACAACCCAAACCTTTGTAGGATACATCACTGTAAATTTGAAACCCATCAGTACCATTAGGTAAAGTCAAAATCAGTGCAGTCACTAATTGTCACGACCCAAACCCGCCCCTATGGGTTTAGCACCGTAACCGGCCAGTAATCCGAGATTACCGAAGGCCTACTTAACAGTAATACAGTAAAACAGAGTACAGGGGCATGGCGGAAGCCAATACAGTAAATAAATAATGTCCAATGAGCTGTGACAGTCTGCATGCAAAAAGACTTTTCATACACGTATGTACAATCAGGCCAAGTTTGGGAAGACTAAATAAGTGCACTTTTTGTCTTTTTGAACAAAAAAAGTGAGATTGAAAATATGGATATTTGGGTTAACTTTTTGACTTTTTATGGAAAAATGTGTAATAAAAAATTGTGAAAATTAGTTTTTAGAGGAAAATTTGAATTGGGAGTTGTGCAGCCGTAATTGTTGACTTTTGGTTAATAGTGTTAACTTTTTAACTTTTTGAGTAACTTTTTGACTTTTTGGCTTATTTGGGAGTACCCAAACTTGGCCTCAGTGCAAAACAGTATGTACAACATTCACAGTCAGTCAGGACAGGGACTTAATCCCTGTTAAAACAGTACAGTACAGTGCTATCAGTCTATACAATATTACAAACAGATACAGAGACAGACGGGGGAAATTAAAACACCCCTAAGCCATAGCTTGACAGGCTTGGAACCTCGCAGTGAGGCACAGTAGTTGGCTTGACAAAACTGGAGTTTACCCCGACGCTTCTAGCAACGGTCCGGTGCCTGTATACCTACATATATATATGAGCAGTGAGCTAAAGCCCAATGAATAACATAATGCGTAAAGGGGTTTAGAATGAATGTCCTTCAGTATTGAAAACAGTCGTTTCAATCAGTATATCAGTTGTTCAGTACAGTAAACAGTCATATGTGGTACATCCATTAGCATAGCAGTACAGTAAACAGTAGGTCTAAAAAGACTGAACAGTACAGTAGGTCTTGAAAGACCTAACAGTCAATGATGGCCATCATAACAGTAAACAGAAGTTCCAAATAGGAACAGACAGAGATCTCTGTAACAGTAGCAGTAAATAGTAGTTGCTAAGGATGCCACAATACAGTTTAGAATATAGGACATACATTCATTCAGTTAACAGTATCGATTCAGAAAGCAGTTCAGTTAAATAGTCAGAAAACATTCTCAATTGAACATATCGTTACACAATTGTTACTCACAGAGTTCTAGGCTACAGTAAAGCTAGAGCGCGTCTCCAGTCGTCAACTTTACACAGTTTACAGAACGAACACACACTAAGCTACACAGTTGGGAAAGATAATAACTTAATCCCTAATTGCCTCGGTGTGTTCTACATCTATATCCTCATTAAGATGCCTTAAACTAGGCCTAAGAATGCCTAGGATGGAATGAGGATGCAAAGATGCACTTTAAAGCATTTTTCAGAATTTTCAGAAAATAGGGGTCTCGCTTGAGCGTGGCTTTCTACGCTCGAGCGGACATGCAGACAAAGGAGCTCCGCTCGAGCGTGACTTCCGTCGCTCGAGCGGACTGCAAGCTACAGTGAAAATACTGGATGCTCAAAATTCACGCTCGACGGACGCTCGACCCTCACTCGAGCGTGAGACACAAGTCATCGCTCAAGCGTGAACTCTCTCGCTCGAGCGGACTGTAAGCTCATGCAAAGTACTGGATGCACGCATTTCACGCTCGAGCGTCACTTTACTCGCTCGAGCGGAAGGCATGATCACAGAGTGTACGCTCGAGCGTGGAGTTCCTCGCTCGAGCGTGGGTCCAAAATCTGGAAATTCCAGATTTGAACCTCAAGCTCAAAAGCAAGTTTAAATGTACTAAATTCGATCCTCTTGGGCTAAATTTCTGGAAAACATTTATAAACACATAGAATAACATGTTTCACAACTCAATTTGTAAAATCAAAGCCCAAGGGTAGTTTAATTAAATCCATTTTCAAACCCAATTTCATGAACAAGATGAAAATGCAACATGCATGAACTCAAATCATTTCAAAGCTTTAAATACAAGCTCAAATGAGCTAACTCTTACAAAAACAGGATGAAATCATGGTCTATAATATAAACATGAACATACATGCAAGATTTCTATGAAATCAAACCTCACAATGCAAGGATAAACACATGCATGCATGAATTCTAACTCAAATCAACATATGAAGCTATTTCATGACTCAATCCACTGAATATGACATGAATCATGTAAGAACAAGCCCAATTCATAAACAAGAGGGTAATTACACTACCTTAGGTCTAGAATTAGAGGTATGGAAGCTTAATTGTAATCCTCTCTTCAATCTTTCAATTTCAAGCAAATCTCCAAGTTTGAACTCAATTCTCTCACTCTTGGTCGGTGGTGCTCAAGAAATGGCTAAAGAAATGTTTTGTTTAGATGTATAATAAGGCTCAAGTATGTGTTGGCTAAGTGGCCCACTCAATGGCATCATGGTAAATAAGTCCAACTATGCAATCTAGCTTATTTTAATCAAATTTAATCATACTAAATCACATTTCAAATAAATATGCCATAAAATCCTATAAATTCCAATGAACACAGAACATCAATCAATTTCAGATTTGGCCGCCGATAAGGCCTTCAATTTGCAGTTTAAACATAAAAACATGAATAGATAATTTGGCAATCAACAGATAGAATGCAATTTAAACAGATATACTCAATCAATCAGTTTCGGATTTCAGTCAGTCAGTTCAGTATTTCAATCAATTCAGTTATCAGTCATAATCAGTCTCAGTTTAGCAGTAATCAGTAATTAATCGGTAAGCAGTGGTAAAGGTTGTTACACTAATCTGGTTTTCAACTCTTGAAAAGTTGATTCACGCTGATCATTCCAATTAAATGATACATTTATGTGTCAAAGGCACGGCAAGTTTTGAGAAATCTTTCACAAATCTTCTGTAATAACCAGCAAGCCTTAAAAAACTTCTAACTTCTGATGCGTTGGTTGGTCTTGGCCAGTCGACAATGGTTTCAATTTTCTGTGGGTCTACTGATACACCATCCATGTTGATCACATGTGTGATAACCCTATTCCGTATTATGCTAATTGATCTTTATTATGAGTGTGATTATGTGTTTGATATGATTTTGAGTGTCATTTATATGAATATATGTGGTTTTAAATTTCTATCTGTTTGCTGTAGGAAAATCTGTTCAACTTACTGTTATAAACTGAAAAATTAAAGGCCTTATCGGCCACAGAAACCGAAATTGATTGCGCCATTATGATTAGCGTAATTTTTAGAGCCTACGGTGAAATTTAATTGAAAATTGATTCGGATCAAATTAAATAGATTAAATTGATAAAATAGTGCTCAATTAATTAGTGTTAATGGAATTTGATTAAAAGAGGCTATAAAAGGGCCATTATACACCCACATTCCTTTAGTTTTGAGCTCAAAATCAGATTTTACACTCTAGAGAGGGAGAGGGTTGGCTCTAGAGAGAGAAAGAGGGAGAATTGTGCAATTTTGGCTCAAGGCTTAAGAATTGGAAGTTAAACTCAAAGAACTTGAGTGTTTGAAGCTCCTAGGTGAGTAATCAACTCTAATTTATGAGTTGAGTATGTAATTTTGTGAATTCAAGTGGTATGGTAGCTCATGGCAAAGATTGAGTTGAATATGAAGTTAGAATGCACATGCATGCATGAAATTACTATGAATCACCATGAATTGCCATAAAATTGCATAAGCTAGCATGAATAATGTTGAACATGGAAAATTGGGCACCAATCTTCACATGCATGCATAATTTTCATGGGTTTCATAATAATAAGTGTCATTTGTAAGATTTGAAATAGAAATGAAGTCAAAAATTGACATGCATGTTTGATTATTGAAGATATGGAGCTTATATGAGGTTTGAATGCATGAGTTTTGATTACACAAAAGAAATATTGAATAATTTGAGAATGTGACCATGATTTTGAATAATTGGCCTCATATTGCTTACATCCTCATGTTATATATTGTGTCTCTATGTTTTTGGACCAAAAACATGAATGTTGGACCTTTAAATATCAAGGTTGCACTTGAAGAACAATTCTGGAAAACCCAGAAATTGGCATGTCCGCTCGAGCAGGGAAAGCGCCGCTCGAGCGTGCAATACGAGCTCCCAGAAATTTTTGCAGACATTGATGTCCGCTTGAGCGGGGAAATTCACGCTCGAGCGGGGAGCCATGTAGTGTGACTTTCAGCTCGAGCGTCCGAATTCACGCTCGAGCGTAAAAATGAGGCAACCAGTACTTTTGCAGACCATGAGGGTCCGCTCGAGCGGCGGAACCCACGCTCGAGCGGGGAACCCTGTTTCTGAAATTTTGTAAAGATGTTTCGTGTTTCATTTTCCGTTCTCTTTCATTTCTAAACACTCTTAGGCATGCATTAAGCATTGTAAATGAGTTAAAAGGATAAGAACGAAGCCTAAGAGGAATATATGAATTAAGAACGGAATGAATCGTTTGTGACCCATTATGTTCATGAAATGTGTAGGGTCAAGCACGAGGGCAAATCCACCGGCAGATCACTGTGAGTAATATCTTAATAGAGATATTTGAAGTATGTTATTTGTCTAATTGCTTATTTCCATATTAGTCTTATGAGTTTGTTAATTTGAATTGTGGACAAATATCTATCATGCCATATGGTTGGGCCAAAGGCCGTTGGATACAAATGAATGGGCCGAAGGCCGTTTGACATGAATGGTTGGGCCGAAGGCCGTTTGACATGAAAGGTTGTGCCACAGGCTGTTTGACATGAAAGGTTGGGCCAAAGGCCGTTTGACATGAAAGGTTGGGCCACAGGCCATTTGACATGAAAGGTTGGGCCGAAGGCCGTTTGACATAAATGATTGGGCCAAAGGCCATTTGACATGAATGATTGGGCCAAAGGCCGTTTGACATGAATGAATGAGCCGAAGGCCGTTTGACACGAATGAATGGGCCAAAGGTCGTTTGACACGAATGATTGGGCCAAAGGTCGTCGGACATGAACGATTGGGCCAAATGCCGTCGGATATGAATGAATTGGGCCCGAGGCCATTTGATGTGTTTGGAACCGCAGTCACTTGACCTATATATATATATACTAGATAGAAATATGAATTGGGCCCAAGGTCATCTGATGTATGTTGTTCTAAATACCGTTCGTGTATCTTCTTTATTTGATATTATTCACTGGGCTTTCGCTCACGCTCATTCATGTGTCTGTAGGTGAGCCAAGGGAGGTCCAAACCCAGCCTCAGTGAAGTTTGTGTAAAACAGTCAAGGTTTTGAAGAGTCAGCCCATACGTCTCATGCACGAGACTTGTTTTCTCCCTTTTGCTTTTTTTTGTTATATTATTTTTTTTATCATGTTGGCGAGAACTTTGGATTACGGTTGTACATAGTTTTGATTGGCTGACCATGACTTGAATGATCCTGTTGTGTAAAGCTTATATGTTAACTTTCCTCGATGTGAGTTATTAATGTATGTTTGTGAAATATTACGACGTGTCATGTAAGCACAGCTCTATGGACAAGAGTTTGAAATTACTTCCGTTTGGCCCCCCTAACTCTGTTAAAATATATCTGATTTGGTTTAAGGCCGTAGGTAATCTCGTGATTACTGGCCAGTTATGTCTTTAACCCATGGGGGCGGGTGCGGGTCATGACAACATGTCCCAGAAATACTACACTGTCAAGCCAGAATTCACATTTGGACAATTTGGCATATAACTTATTCTCTCTCAAAATCTATAAAGCATTTTCAAATGACTCTCATGCTCTTCCTAGCTTTTGGAGTAAATTAAAATGTCGTCAATAAACACAATTATAAACTCATCTAGAAATTGTTTAAAAACCCTATTCATCAGGTCCATAAAGGTTGCGGGTGCATTTGTTACCCCAAATGGCATGACTAAAAATTCATAGTGCCCATATCGAGTTTTAAATGCTGTTTTCTCTACATCTTCTACCTTGACCTTTAATTGGTGATACCCGGATCTAAGATCTATTTTGGAGAACACTAGTGCTCCTTGTAGTTGGTCAAATAGGTCGTCTATTCAGGGTAAAGGGTATTTGTTCTTGACAGTTACTTTGTTCAACTCCCGATAGTCAATACATAGTCTCAAAGACTTGTCTTTCTTTTTGACAAACAACACTGGGGCTCCCCAAGGTGAGGTGCTCGGACGGATGAATTTCTTGTCTAAGAGTACTTGAAGTTGGACTTTTAGTTCTTTCAGTTCAAAAGTTGACATTCTATAAGGAGTCTTGGAGATAGGTTGTGTTCCAGGTATTACATCAATAGTAAATTCAATTTCCCTATCAATTAAGTCCCCGGGTAAGTCATTAGGAAACACATCAGGAAATTCACAGACTATAGGTATTGTTTCCACATTAGTACTATCCGAAGACTCAGTCAACACACAACACAAGAAGCCTTGACAACCTTTTCTTAACAATTTTTTGGCTTTCATGAATGAAATCAAGTATGGTGGAGGAACTACTCCATTCCCAGTGTAAATAAGCTCAAGCATACCAGGTGGACGAAATACAACAGATTTATTTACACAGTCAATAGATGCACAATACTTCGTTAACCAGTCCATACCCAATATGCAATCAAAGTGGTTAATGCTCAAAGGCGGCAAATTAATGTACAACATCATATCACCAATCAAAACATCACATGCCGGATATACATATGCACATACCATAGAATCCCCAGATGGCGTAGATACAGACAATAAATAATTCATGCATTCTAAGGATCTAGTTAATTTCTGAGAAAAAACATGCGATACAAATGAGTGTGTAGAACTAGAATTTATCAAGACATATGCATTCTGGGCACAAATGGAAATTACACCTGATACAACAGAGTCGGTGTTCTGTATATCTCCAGGCACTAGTGTGAACACTCTTCCTTGCCCAACGTTTCATTGTCAACGTTACCCCTGGCATTAGTTCTTGCATTTGATCTTGCTGTAGAAGCAAACCCGGCTGAACTTGCCGCAGGACGGTTAAGCTCACTGGATCTTATCGAGCAATCCCTAACCATGTGGCCAGTTTTGCCACACCGGAAACACACACCTGATGCACGGTAACATGCACCTTTATGCTTCCATCTGCAATCAGGGTAGTTTGGAATAGATCCGCTACTTTGACTAGAGTTACTGGAAGATCCTGTGTTTTGCTTCTTAAAAAATGATCGGCCCTTCTTAAAATGGAATCCGGATCTTTTACTTTTACATTCTGTGGTTGGAGTTATAGCTTGTTTCTTAGTTGCTATTATGGCTTCTGCCATTAATGCCCTATCAAGCACTTCTACATAAGTAGGCAATTCATGACGCCTACTCAATCAAATATTTCCAAGTCTAGTCCTCCCTCGAACTTTAGTGCTTTCTTATAATCTGTGTCCACCATGTGAGGAGCAAATTTGGCCAACTCGATGAACTTAGCCTCGTACTCAGCTACGGACATCTTCCCTTACTTAAGTTCTTGGAATTCAAAAACTTTTCGGTCCCTGAGGCATTGGGGAAAGTACTTGTTGTAGAATATCTCATTGAATTGTGCCCATGTCATGTCCCCGTTGTTATTTTGAACCAACAACCACCATCTCTGAGCTTCATCCTTTAGGGTGTAGGTAGCCAAAAGTACTTTCTGAGTTGCAGAGCAAGGGAACACTTCAATTAACTTTTCCATTTCTAGTAACCAGGTTTTTGCCTTCAATGGTTCAATGCCATCCAAGAAGGTCGGCGTTTTCATTTTCATAAATTTCTAAGTCAAATTGATGATGTCATTATTGTCCGGTTCAACTAGTACTGGTGGAGGCGGAGGAGGCAAATGTTGTTGTCTTAGTTGCTGCGTCATTGCTTCAATCAAAGCCACAAGCATCTGTTCCATTCTGTTCATTCAGGCCTCAGAAGATTCACTTGTATCATTTCCCCTTGCATTCTCCATGTTGCTATAGAGACACCAAGTAATAATAAACATAGGAATAATCTTGTTTATCTCTTTCAATTTTATTTGTCTAGATTCAAATTTAGTTTTCATATTTATAAAGATTACCACACACTCACACATGCTGATGGAATGCCCCTACTTCTTACTAGGACATCCTAAGCTCATATGGACTCGTGTGTGCGGTAGAACATGTGCTTTGATACCACTCTGTCACGACCCAAACCGCCCCTATAAGTTTAGCGTCGTAATTGGCCAGTAATCCTTGGATTACCAAATGCCTTTTAATAGAACAACATATAATTAGACGATGCGGAAGCAAATAGATAAAATAGACATAATCCATAGAGCTGTGTTGACGTATATGAGACAGTAATCTTCAAAACAAACTTACGTATATACTTGTGACGTCATAAACACATAAGTCATACATCATCCATTTACACAAGTATAGTCAAATGGGGACTTAGCCCAAAGTACGGATAAGCAAAACAAACAAAAATATCTGCAGCAAGGTTACAAAACGGGACATCACAAAAAGGGAACCTCCCTGAGAGGCACAGTGGCTGGTTAACCCAAGATTCCAGGCAGCAGCTTAAATCTGGTCACATGCCTGCTCACCTACATACATAATATAAATAGTGAACGGAAGCCTAGTGAATAATAACAAGGTAAAAGGTTTCAATGAATCATGTCTATCACAGAGTCAGAAATCAGAGTTTATATCAGAAACGGATCCTTTTTAGAAACATATTTACATTCTTTCCAGAATCATCAGCAAGTATTTGTGGTATATCCATTTAGCTATCATGACATATCACAATTTGCATAGTCGATACCGACAATCATAAGGGTTCATATCTTGCGCGCAAGTAGCCATAGTATTGTTATTTCCAGGCGAGGGCCATGTGAATATAGGCCTCGGTATTGTCACCCCCGGGCAAGGGCCACATAAATATAAACCACAGTATTGTTACCTCCGGGAGAGAGCCACATGTATTTTGGCCATGGTATTGTTACCCCCGAGCGAAGGCCACGTGAACTAAGGATGCCACAAATACATTTCAAAAAAATTGACATTCATTCATGATTCACAAATAATAGTTCAGAAAACAAATCTTATTACTTCATACAGAAAATAAATAAAGTTGAACATAGCTTTACTAAGTTATTACTCACAATTAACAAATGGCTTCAAGGCAAACAGGCAGAATGGGCAAATCAGACATCTTATGGCATGTGACCTACACAGCTACAGAATGAACACGTACTGAATTACACACCTGGAAACATTAACTTAATTCTTTCTCATCTTGGTGTGTTTCTACTTCTTATCCTCATTATGGTGTCTTAATCTTGGCCTAGGAATGCCTAGGATGCAATGAGGATGCTAAAATGCATTTGAAAACACTTAGCAAAAATTGCTAAAAACAGGGGTCTCTCTTGAGTGCAACTTTCTTCGCTCGAGTGGACATGCAAAATGCGAGTGGTCGCTCGAGCGCACATTCCTTCGCTCACGCGGTCTGTAAACTTTGCAAAAGTGCTGGTTGCTTGATTTTTCCACTTGATGCTCGCTCAACGCTCGCTCGAGCGTGAGACTCATGCCCTTGCTTGAGCGCAACTTTTGTTGCTCGACCGGTTTATAAAACACACAAACTTCTGGGAGCATGCATTTTACGCTCGAGCGGACTCATGGTCGGTCGAGCGGAAGTGCAAAAATAAAGATGGTCGCTCGAGCACAGGATTTGTCGTTCGAGCGTCGAAGCATAATTCTGGAATTTCCAGAATTGCTTCCAAGCTTCAAATTCAACCCCAAAGCTGTAAATTATAGTTTCTTGGGCCAAAAACTTAAGGAAACTTTTGTAAACTTGCAAAACATCATGAAGTAAGAATCATTACTCAAAATCAAGGCCCAAAAACAAGTGGATTCTTCAAATTTAAACTTGAATTATGAGTACACACACCATGCATGTATTGACTTGGGTTCAAAATTTCCAAAACATAATCAAATGAGATAAGAGGATGTAAAACATGATGAATTCCTACAACTAAAGTCAATTTATTTCATGCATCAGAGAATTTCTTAGAAAACATGCTCCAAATGCAATGAAATGCACATGCATGTATGAATTGGTCTTCCTTTCCATTTCTCAAGCTTAATTCTTACATCTCTTAGCTTAATTCTCTTGTATTCATGTATGAACAAATTCAATTACAAAACTAAAGGTTTGATGTCTTACCTTAGGTGTCACGACCTAAACTTGCCCCTATAGGTTTAGCATCGTAACCGGCTAGCAATCCTTGGATTACCGAAGGCCTCTGAACAGAATAATATATAATCAAGGGGCTGCAGAAGCAATTATACAAAATACAACGTCCATTGAGCTGTGCAGACATACATGGGAAAAAATAATTTTAAACTTTATAAACATATATGTGTGTTACCAAAGCTTAATATGGTGTTTACATGACAGTTACAACAGAAAACTTGTTCGTAAAACCAAAAGAAGTAAAATCTTATACATCCATAAAACGTAGCCACTACACATGACTTGGTCCGGAACCTCTGCGGGAGGCGCAAAGGGTGGTTGACAAAACGAAACTCTAGGCCGATAACTCTAGCCCTGATCACATGCCTAGTCACCTACATACATATTAGGAATGGTGAGCGAGAGCCCAGTGAATAATAACAAGGTAAAGGGTTTTAACGAATGATGCCCATCACAGAGTTTAGAAATCAGAGTTTATATCAGAAACAAGATCTTATGCATATTTAAATTTTCAAATCAGAAATAGGATCATATACATGTTCATACTCATACTCATATTCATACTCATACTTATATTCATATTCATATTCATATTCGGATTTTGCATAAGATCATACGTGGTACATCCATTAGCTAACATATTAACTTGGTCCTGAGACTCACATATATAGTCGGTACCGATAACCATTAAGGTCCATATCTTGCGCGCAAGTAGCCATGATATTGTTACCCCTAGGCGAGGGCCACGTGAATATAGGCCTCGGTATTGTTACCCTCGGGCAAAGGCTACATGAAAATAAGCCACAGTATTGTTACCCCTGGGTGAGGGCCACGTGCATATTGGCCATGATATTGTTACCCTCGGGCGAGGGCCACGTGAACTAAGGATGCCACAAATACATTTTAGAAAAATAGACATTCCTTCATAATTCATAAAATAGCAATTCAGAAAACAGATCATATCACATCAGTCAGAAAATACTTGTAATTAAGCATAGTTTTACGGAGTTATTACTCACAATTAACAGATGACTTCAAGGCAAACAGACGAAATGGACAACTTAGACGTTTTGTAGCGTGTGACCTACACAGTTACAAAGCGAACACGTATAGAATTACACACTCGGAAATAATTAATTCTTTCTTATGTTGGTGTGTTTCTACTTCTTATTGTGATTATGGTGTCTAATCTTGGCCTTGGAATGCCTAGGGTGGAATGAGGATGTAAAATATACTTGAAAATATTTTTCAAAACTTGTTGAAAACAGGGCCTACGTTCGATCGTGGCTTTCCTCGCTCAAGCGGACATGCAAAATATGAGGGTCTGCTCGAGCGCAATTTCCATCGCTCGAGCGGTCTGCAAATTTTGAAAAAAGTACTGGTTGTTTGATTTTCACGCTCGACGGACGCTCGATCCCCGCTCGAGCGTGAGACTCAGACCTTCGCTCAAGCGTGACTAGTGTTGTTTGAGCGATCTGCCAAACATATGAACTTCTGGGAGCATGCATTTCACGCTCGAGCGAACTTCTGGTCACTCGAGTGGAAGTGCAAGGTCACAGAGTCTCCACTCGAGCGTAGAATCCGACACTCGAGCGGAAGTGCAAAAATCTGGAATTTCCAGATTGCACTTCCAAGTTCTAAGCTCGAATTCCACACTTCAAAACTCATCTTCTTGGGCCAAAATTCTGGAAAACATCTAGGAACTTGTAAAATATCATGGTTTGAAGATCATTTCATGAAATCAAGGTCCAAAAGTATGTCAAACATACGAAAATTGAACTTGAAATGCAAAAACATGGTATGGACATGACATGCATGTGTTCACTTGAGTTCATGGCTTCTAGAACATGATCAAATGTGGTCCATTGATGAGAAATGTTATGAATTCTTCAACTTATGCTAGAATTACAACATGCATGGAGAAAATCTCTGAAAACAAACTTCAAAATGCTATAAATACGCATGTATGTATGAAATGACTTACAATTCTCTAATTCTAACTTAATTCTCTTATCAATCCATTTCTCTCACTTGAATTCTTGTAAAATCTAACTCAATTACACAACTAAAAGTTTGATTCCTTCCTTACCTAGAGTCCTCAATTCCTTAAATGCTAGTGTTCTCTTGCTTAATCCCTCAAATTCCCTTCAATTCCTCTAATAATTGCTAGCTTGGCCTCAAATTGACTCTAATCTCTCCCCTTCTCTCTCTCTCTCACGATTGACATCAACAACAAAACATAAATGGTGAAGAAAAGAGAGTTGAGATGTATATAGAAGCCTTATATAGGCTTGGGCAAAAGTGTAATTATTTGTTGATCAAGTTAATCAAGTAGGCATTTGTAGACACCCCATTTTTGACCATCCTCAAGACTTGGACGTCACCGCTTGAACGCTCGGTGATTATCCATGTTTGTGTTTGTTTGGAGTTCCCGGAGTTCTCGGCTACGCGCCTTGTCTCAGGATCTCCGAACTCGATTGTTTTGTGTCTGGTTTTGCACCAAACACTTGTGTTTTGCCTTGGAAGGGCAGGGAATGCCTTGTGAGGCATCCCCACACACCACCGGCACTAGCTAGAGGCCACCGGCTGGTTTTTGTTGCCACCGGCAATATATATTGCCGGTCGGCACTCTTTGTTGCCGGTCGGCACTCAATTTTGTCAAAATGACATTTTTTAGCAGCCGACTACTGTTCATCTGCTTTTGCAGATATTTTATTACAGCTGGATGGCTTTGTATTCCCCTCCATACACGTGTATGGAGGGATGCACTTCTTGTTTTGCTTAGTGACTAAGCTTACAAGATTGCCTCTTCTATAAGAGGAGCCCTCCCCCTTTGGCTTTAGGGTTGGCTTTTTGGAGAGAAAACAACTCAGAGAGAGCTCTGGTTTTAGGTCTAGGATTGATACATATTATATCTCTATACCTCTCTTCCTTAAGTGTTCTAGGTGCATTTGTTCATACTATTGCACATCAACACCTAGTGTTTTACCTTTTCTTGGTTTCTGAGGTTCCAAGAGGTTGTTCTTGGTGTTCTTGGCTGGATGTGAGCCCAAGGAAGCAACAACATTGACACTTGTGAAGGTGGTCAACAAGGGTGAGAAACTTGCCTTTTATTCCCCATTTTTGCATCCTATTTTTACCTATCTTAAAGCTGTTTTTGTGTTTAGTGTATAACATAAAAAAGTTATGTTTTTAAGCCCTCTTAATTGTTTGTTAAGAGTGTTTTGTGCTTTGGGGAAGTTTGGCCACGCTTAGGCTTTGAAAGGCCTCATTTTGTGCTATTTTGTGCAAGTTTCGAGACTTTGGTATTTGGGCCTCTTCACCACTGAAATCTTGAGGGATTTCAGTGGTGGGGATGGTGCCTTGAAGTCTCCAAAAGGGGAGGGCCACCCCCTCTCCTTGTTGTCCTTGAAAGGGACCATTTTTGGTCTCTTAAGGGAGCTTCTGTTTGAGTGTGTGCTGATCATGTCTAGGCTGCATTTCATGCTTATTATGCCATAATATAATCATGTTGTGTGTTGGTTTTGGTACTCCATGCATGTTTTGCATAGATGCTTTGTAATGCCATGTTTAGGCCTTAAGTTGCTTTGGGTTGTAAACCTTAATTCTAGCATGTTTTAGGCTTAGCTTTGTGAAGCTCTTGTGCTTATTTCATCATGTTTTAGGTCTGTCCATAGTTGTTTGGGTTGATCTTAGCATGTTTGGTATAGCCTCTTTGTAGTTTGGGCTTGTTGGCCTTAAGTGTAAGTGTATAGCATGTTTTGTTTGCAGCATTTCAATGGTTTGGAACCATTTTCCATGCTATTTCAGTCCCTTTAACATGCTTGTATGCTTGCCTTGCATGCCTCTTTAATGCCTTATGAGCTTGTGTGGCATGCTCCTTGAAAGTGCATTTGTGCATGCCTTTGAATTCAAGCCATTTAGACGCCATCTAGGTGGTCCTTTGGGCTTGGTTTTATGCACTAAAAACCTGTTTTAGTTGTTTAATACATGCCATGCATGATTACATCAAGTGTGGTTCAATCCCCCTTTGGCTTACCTCAAGTACTTGGACCTTAATTGCATGCCTTGCTCATCTTGTTTGCTCGATTTGGCATCATATTCTTACATGATTTCAGAGCTTATATTGCATGCTAGTTGTCCATGATATCCCCTTTCAAATGTGTTTGGAAGTTGCTTGTTTGAGGCTTAAAGTGTTGGTCCAACTTACTTGCATGTGTGCATGTGTGTTTCGCCCTCATGTTTGGGGCATTTTGGCCACTGATTTTAGGCCCATTTGGAGTTGCCTAAGTCATGTTTAAGACCATCATTTGCTTGCTTGCATTGCCTCATGTTTGCTTGTATGCTTGCATAAGTGCCTTGCCATGCCATGTTGCATCCTTAGCTTGCATGCCTAGGTTGCATTGCATCTTGCATGCATGTCTTGTTCCTTGATTTGGTGATAGGAATTGGGCCTTGCTTTGATTGTTTAGTTTGCATTTCATTTGACATGAAAATTGCACACTTGATCCTTTGGGCCATCATGCATGGAAATGCGTGATTGGTGGCCCGAGAATCGAGGCACATCCTCCTTTGAGTCACAAACATGATAAGGAATGTGTTGGGTGCATACATTGCTTGAATTGAGCTGCCATACAAGATTTTGCCCTCTGCTGCTGTGAGTTGCAGGTCCTGCAGGAACTCATTGCCAGCCGGCATTATTTAGTGCCGACCGGCAGTAAATAGACAGCCGATGGATTCATTTTGTGCCGGTGACCACAAATTCACTGCCGGTGATCATTCTACTTGGCCGGTGATGATTCCCAGTATCCATAGAGGCATCCTTGAGACTTTGGCAATTTTTAGAGAGGCAGGGCAGTAAAAACAGAGGCAGGCTAGGCATGGCAGTGCAATTCCGAGCGGAATCCGAGCGCGCATGCATTGAGCCCTCTTCCCGAGGCGGTTTACTGTTTTTCTCAGATTAATTAATTTGTTAATTCAATCAATTTGTAATATTTAATTAGCTTGCATAGTTAGTCAATTTGTATATTCTTTTGGTCTCTCCGTACGAGAGCAAATCTGTAATAAGTGTGCGTGAGTGGTGTGCATGTCTTCCAACCCCACTTCTTTCTTCCCTTTTATTTACCTGCTTATGATGGTAGATTAGGGCATGTTTATTTTAGCATACCTTATGCAATGCATGTGTGCATCCATGCATTTGTTGACATGCACCGGGCTCGGTATATCATACAAACTGCATTGTATTTCAATTTCCAAAATTGAATACGTGATAATTGTAGCATTTCACACGCCATTTTAGGGTTAACCGAGCCTACTCTAAACTGCATCTCTGTATGTGTTGCATTAGCCATTTTAACATGAACTAGGACATGCATGTTTGCTAACCAGTTTATTGTTTTGGCACGGAGTACGATGTAAGTATTTACGCTTTAGCATCTCGCATGCGTGTGAATGTTAACATGACAGTATGATTACCATGTGGCTAAATGCTTATATGAGATAAACTGTTGGAATGCCTGTGGGTGGAGGTTGGATTGCTTGAGTTGGAAAAACTCGTTGAAATCCGTGTTTTAGCCTACTTGCGAGTAGCAAATTCCAAAGCATTTTCAAAACAAACGGATATGCAATGCTTATTTCCAAATTAGGCAATCTAGTCTATACTTGTTTGCTGTGCGCATAACATAGTAATTCTAGGCTAATAACCGGAATAAGAACACATAACGTTTTCAAAATTGGATATCACGGTTAGTAGAGGCCGGTCTTCGGACCGGGCGAAAGGGGGTGCTCATAGCTGACCTTCTCCGATCGTACCCAAGCTCCCGAGCCAAGACATTTGGTGATGACGGACACGTGGCCTTCGGCACTGAGTCAGGGTTTCCTAAATTCTCCCATTTTAAAATATTTAGGTGGCGACTCTGTATCTGGCAAAGCAGTCCATGTTTGGCACTACTTTTCAAAAATCTGTTTTTCTTTAAAACGATTTGCCAGAGTTGGACTCTTTGGTTCAGATTACGAACCGCAACAAAAACAAAACATGGGAGTCCGAACTGTGGAGTGAGGCCCGAGGGCGCGTCTACAGCATTAAATTATTTTAATTTAATCGTTCCAAATCGAATTTCAATTAAACCTACCCTAAAATTCTAAAAATTCTAATTAACACATAAATAGAGTCAATTTCTGAATCGGATGCCGATAAGGCCTTCAATTCGTAATCCGAAACGGAAACATGAATAGATCTTTCTACGTTAAACAGATATAAACACATATAATGCAATGTATGATGCAAAATTTCACTTTAATTTCTTTTTAGGTATAATTAAACATGGATTAACGTTAACTATGGGTCGGGGTTGTTACAGTCTTCCCCCTTAAAGAGTTTGGTCCTCCAAACTCGAATTACCTTCGTTTCGGAAAAAACGTTGGGTCCAACGGAAACAAATCCGGATATCTCTTCATCATATCTTCTTCTGTTTCCCATGTAGCATAAGTTCCTCCGTGGTTTTGCCAATCAACCTTTACTAACAGAATTTCCTTGTTTCTCAATCTTTTGATTCGGTGGTTCATAATTTGCATTGGCCTCTCCTCGTAGGTATAATTATCCTTTAGATGTACATGAGTAAGCTCTATCACATGTAGTGGATCTCTCAGATAATCCCAAAGCATAGAGACATGAAAGACATTGTGCATGTTTTCCATCACTGGAGGTAAAGCTACTTGGTATGTTACTGAATTGATCTTCTCGAGAATTTCATATGGCCCAACATATCTCGGTGTTAATTTGCCCTTAACACCAAATCACGTTTGTCCTTTCATTGGAGTCACTTTAATAAACACGTGATCCCCGACTTCATATTCCCTGTCTCTTCTACGGACATCAACATAACTCTTTTGCCGGCTCTGTGCAGTTTTCAGACGTTGTTGGATCAGTTTCACTTTCTCGGTTGTTTTTTGCACAAGTTCCAGTCCTAACAAAGGTCTATCACCTACTTTGGCCCAATATATCGGAGATCGGCATTTTCTTCCATACAAAGCTTTGTAAGGAGCCATCCTAACGCTTGAATGATAGTTGTTATCAAACACAAATTCGGCCAGAGGAAGGTAAGTCTCCCAATTACCTTGAAAGTCCAACGCACACATTTGTAACATGTCCTCCAATGTTTGAATGGTCCGTTCAGATTGGCCATCCGTCTGTGGATGATAAGCACTGCTTAATCTCAGCTCAGTCCCCAAGGCCTGTTGCAAACTCTGCCAAAACCTTGAAGTAAAGTTGGGATCTCTGTCAGATACTATGGACACTGGAACTCCATGCAATTTTACAATCTCATTGACATACAAATTAGCCAACTTATCTGCATTATACAAAGATTTGACAAGCAGAAAATGGGCAGACTTAGTTAAATGATCAACAATGACCCAGATAGAATCCATACCTTAGGAGGAACAAGGAAATCCTACAATGAAGTCTATGGTAATGTGCTCCCATTTCCATTTCGGTATTGGAAGTGGCTGTAACAAACTAGCGGGTCACTGATGTTCGGCTTTAACTTGTTGACAGTGTAAACATCTAGCCACAAAATCTGCAAAACACTTTTTCATTACCAGCCACCAGAAATTCTATTTCAAATCGTGATACATCTTCGTATTTCCCGGATGCATGGCGAATTTTGAGTTGTGAGCTTCAGTCATGATGTGTTTCCTGAGGTCTAAACAGTTCAGCACACAAAAGTGATTTTGAAATTTCAACACTTAATTTTCAAACACAAATCCCAATTTCGATTTTGATTCAATCTCATCAATAATTTTCCTCAGAAACTCATCTTCGCGTTGTTTCCCTTTAATTTCTTTAATGATTGCAGGCTGAGCAGAAATGGTGGCTAAGATTCCGCTCTGTTCACATAACACAACTTCAATCTCATTCTTCTCCAAGTCACATAACAACTCTCTCTGGCTGGTGAGCAAACATGATAATTTAACAATGGATTTCCAGCTCAATGCATCTGCAACGGTATTTGCCTTCCCCGGATGATATAGAATTTGTAAATCATAGTCTTTGATAAATTCTAGCCACCTTCTCTGTCTCATGTTCAGTTCTTTTTAGGTAAAGAAGTATTTGAGGCTTTTATGGTCCGTGTACACTTCACAAGTCGTACCATATAGATAATGTCGCCAAATCTTCAAAGTAAAAACCATCGCAGTGAGTTTAAGGTCGTGGGTCGGATAATTCTTCTCATGAGGACGTAGTTGCCGAGAGACATAAGCAATTACTTTCCCATTCTGCATTAGCACATAACCTAACCCTTTATACGAAGCGTCACTGTAAATTTGGAACCCATCAGTACCATTAGGTAAAGTTAAGATTGGTGCAGTCACTAACCTGGTTTTTAATTCTTGAAAAGCTTATTCATGCTGATCATTCCAATCAAACTGTATATTCTTCTGTGTCAATTGTGTCAATGGCATGGCAAGTTTTGAGAAGTCTTTCACAAATCTTCTGTAATAACTAGCAAGTCCCAGAAAACTTCTAACTTCTGGCACGTTGGTTGGTCTTGGCCAGTCAACAACTGCTTCAATTTTCTGTGGGTCTACTGAGACACCATCCTTGTTGATCACATGTCCCAAAAATGCCACACTATCAAGCCAGAATTCGCATTTGGATAATTTTGCATACAGTTTCTTTTCTCTCAAAGTGTGTAAAGCAGTTTGCAAATGGTTCTCATGTTCTTCCCTGCTTTTGGAGTAAATTAGTATATTATTAACAAAGACAACAATGAATTCATCTAGAAATTGTTTGAACACCCTATTCATTAAATCCATAAATGTTGTAGGTGCATTAATTACTCCAAAAGGCATTACCAGAAATTCATAGTGCCCATATCTGGTCCGGAAAGCTGTTTTCTCTACATCTTCTAATTTGACTTTTAACTAGTGATACCCAGATCTAAGGTCAACTTTAGAAAACACTTGTGCTCCTTGCAATTGGTCAAACAAGTCATCTATTCGAGGCAGAGGGTATTTGTTCTTGACCGTTACTTTGTTCAGTTCACGGTAATCCATATATAATCTCAATGACCCATCATTCTTCTTTACAAACAACACTGGAGCACTGTCACGACCCAAACCCGCCCCTAAGAGTTTAGCATCGTAACCGGCCAGTAATCCGTGATTACCAAAGGCCTGCTTAACAGTAATGACAATAATACAGAGTAAGGGGCTGGCGGAAGCCAAACAGTAAGTAAAAGATGTCCAATGAGCTGTGAAAATCTGAATGGAAAAAGACTTTTATGCACTAGTCCACATTCATAACCATAACATATAAACATGTCGGATACACATAACATACAGGTTAGGGATCCGATCCCTTTACCATAACTGTACAGTCAAAAGTCTTAAACATTCATTACAAGACAGGGACAAAAGGGTGAATCTGAAGCACCCCAAAACAGCCTTGGCTTGAACGGACTCGGAACCTCGAAGTGAGGCACAATGGTTGGCTTGACAAAACATGAGGTTAACTTGACACTTCTAGCTTCGATCCGATGCCTGGCCACCTATATACATATATAAACTGTGAGCTAAAGCCCAGTGAATAACAACTGCGTAAAGGGGTTAAGAATGAATGTCCTTTTAGTAATTAAAACAGTCATTTGCATCAGTAGATCAGTTATTCAATCAGTGGCTCATATTTCATGCCATATCGGTCAATTAGAAATCATAACGATCATATGTAGTACATCCAATAGCAAAACAGTACAGTAGGTCTTAATAGACCGAGCAATCAGTTAATGGCTATCAAACAATGAACAGTAGTTCCAAAAATTGGAACAGACAGAGATCTCTGTAACAGTAGTAGTAACAGTAGCAGTAGCAGTAGTAGTAACAGTCAATTGCTATGGATGCCACGAGTACAGTTCGTAAAATAGGACAAACATTCATTTAGTAAACAATATCATTTCAGAAAGCAGTACAGTTAATTGTTCAGAAAATAGTTGTAATTGAACATAGCTTTACAACATTGTTACTCACAGATTACTGGGCTATAGATAGGCTAGTCAGCGTCCTCGGGTGCCAACCTACACAGTTACAGAACGAACACACACTAAGTTACACACTTGGGATTAAAAACTTAGCCCTTTAACTTGACTTGGTGTGGTTCTATAACATTATCCTCATTAAGATGCCTTAAACATGGCTTAGGAATGCCTAGGATGGGATGAGGATTGCAAAAATGCACTTTAAAACACTTTTCAAAATTTGCTGAAAACAGGGGTCTCGCTCGAGCGTGGCTTTCTCCGCTCGAGCGAGCTTACCAAAACAGAGGGGTCGCTCGAGCGTAGACTCCCTCGCTCGAGCGGTCTGTAAAAATGCAAAAAGTACTGGTTGCTGAAATTCTCCACTCGATGCTCGCTCGAGCGTGAGACACGGTTCTTCGCTCGAGCGTGCGTCTGCACACGCAAAAACCTGAGAGCTTGCAATCTACGCTTGAGCTAGTATTCCGTCGCTTGAGTGAAGCTCTGAACACAAAGGTGGTCGCTCGAGCGTGGAAGCCAAAATCTGGGTTTTCCAGATTTTCTTCCAAAGCTCAAACCAAGAATCAAACATATCAAAACTCAACCTTTTGGGCCAATTTTCTGGAAAACACTTAGAAACCCATAATACAACATGTTTCAAAGATCATTTTATAAAATCAAGCCCAAAGGTGTGACAATTGAACACAATTTTGAATAAAACTTGAAGAACAATGCAAGAACATAACATGCATGAGTTCCCATGAACTCTAATGCTCCAAAGCATGATCAAATGCAAGCTTGAACTCAAAAACATGGTGAATTTCTAGAGCACAACCACAATATGGACATGCATATAAGGATTTCATGAAAACAACCTTAAAATTCTATGATATGGACATGCATGCATGAATTCACTCTCAAATCAACACTTTGAGCTAATTCTTGACTCTAATCACCAATTTTTCCATGAACCATGCATGTAACAACTTAAATTCATAATTAAGGGAGTGAACTTCCTACATTAAGTCTTGAATTCCAAGTGTGGTAGCTCAAATATGCAATTCTCCTTCAATTTCTCTAATTTTCCAAGCCAATCTCTAGATGAATCAATTTTTCTCCTACTCTCTCTCTCACTCACGGTTTGGTCTTGATGAAGGAAAAGATGATGC
The DNA here is from genome assembly GCA_030407325.1 of Camellia japonica. Lineage (NCBI taxonomy): Eukaryota > Viridiplantae > Streptophyta > Magnoliopsida > Ericales > Theaceae > Camellia > Camellia japonica. The sequence goes on from JAPPVO010000029.1 coordinate 148,439,614, forward strand.
ATCAAAATGTGAATGAGGTGTGCAACAAGGTATATGCCCACTTAATGGCAAAACATGTAATTAACCTAGATTCAATTAATTTAGCATTGTTTATTCTAATTTAATCATTCCAAATTGAATTTTAATTAAACCTACTAAAAAATCATATAAATCCTAATTAGCATATAACACTAATCAATTTCTAAATCGGTCGCCGATAAGGCTTTCAATTAGCAATTCGAAAATTAAAAGACGAACAGATCATTCAGTAACAAATAGATAGAAACGCATTTAAAGCAACACACTCATGCAATCAATTCAGGATTTCGTCTTAATCAATTACTTATCATGTTTAAACACAATTTAACGCTAATCAGAGGTGAGGGTTGTCACAAGCACCCTAAGGTGACGTGCCCGGACGGATGAATTTCTTATCTAAAAGTTCTTGGAGTTGGACCTTCAATTCTTTTAGTTCAGTAGTGGACATTCTGTATGGAGTTTTAGAAATCGGCTGTGTCCTGGGTACAACATCGATGGTGAACTTAATTTCCTTATCAATTAACTCCCCATGTAAGTCCTTAGGAGACACATCAGGAAAGTCACAAACCATAGGAATAGCTTCCACACTAGTGCTATCCAAAGACATAGTCAACACATATAGCCCCGACAACCTTTCCTCAACAATTTCCTGGCTTTCATAAATGAAATCAAATATGGTGGAGGAACTACCCCATTTCCAGTAAAAATAAATTCGGGCATACTAGGTGGTCTAAACACAACAGATTTACTTGCACAGTCAATAGTGGCACAGTATTTAGTCAACCAGTCCATACCCAGAATACAATCAAAATGATCGATGCTCAAGGGCAACAAATCAACATACAGTGTCATACCACCAATCATAATATTGCATACCAGATAAACGCAAGCACATATCATAGAACCCCCAGACGGTGTAGATACAGATAGTAAACAGTTCATAGGCTCTAATGGTCTAGTTAGTTTCCGAGAAAATGCATGTGATACAAATAAATGGGTAGAACCAGAATCTATCAGCACATATGCATTTTGGGCACAGATGGAAATTATACCTGACACCACAGACTCGGTATTCTATACATCTCTAGGCACTAGTGCAAACACTCTCCCTTGCCTCAACGTTCCATTATTCGGGTTACCCCTGGTATTAGTTCTTGCATTTGATCTTGTTGCAGAAATAGACCCGGCTGAACTTGCCGATGGACGGTTAACCTCATTGGATCTCATTGGGCAATCCCTAACCATGTCGCCAGTCTTGCCATACCGGAAACACGCACCTGATGCATGGTAACATGCACATTTATGCCTCATTCCGCAGTCGGGGCAGTTTGGAATAGATTCGTTACTTTGACTAGAGCTACTGGGAGATCTTGTATTTTGCTTCTTCAAAAATGATCGGCCCTTCTTGAAATTGAATCTGGTCCTCTTTCCTTTCCATTCAGTTGTTGGAGTTGTAGTTTGTTTCTTAGCTGCTATTATGGTCTTTGCCATCAATGCCTTGTCGAGTACTTCTACATAAGTAGGTAATTTCAAGATACCTACTCGATCAAATACTTCTAGGTCCAGTCCTCCCTCAAACTTTCGCACTTTCTTATAATCAGTGTCCACCATGTGTGGGGTAAAACGAGCTAATTTAGTAAACTTAGCTTCATATTCGTCCACAGATATTCTTTCTTGTTTGAGTTCTTGGAATTCAAAAACTTTTCGGTCCCTGAAGCATTGGGGAAAGTACTTGTTGTAGAATATCTCATTGAATTGTGCCCATGTCATGTCCTCGTTGTTATTTCGAACTAACAGCCACCATCTCTAGGCTTCATCCTTTAGGATGTAAGTAGCCAAAATGACTTTCTGAGTTGCGGAGCAAGGAAATACTTCAAATAACTTTTCCATTTCTAGCAACCAGGTTTCCGCCTTTAATGGTTCAATACCACCCAAGAAGGTCGGCGGCTTCATTTTCATAAATTTCTGAGTCAAATTGATGATGTCATTATTGTCTGGTTCGGCTAACACTGCGGAGGTGGAAGGGGCAAAGGTTATTGTCTTAGTTGCTGCGTCATTGCTTCAGTCAAGGCCGCAAGCATCTATTCCATTCTATTCATTCGGGCCTCAGAAGATTCACTTGTATCATTTCCTCTTGCATTCTCCATGTTGCTATAAAGACACCATGTAATAATAAACATAGGAATAATCTTATTCATTCCTTTCAATTTCATTTGTCCAGATTCAAATTTAATTTTCACATTCATAAAGATTACTACAAACTCACACACACAGATGGAATGCTCCTACTTATTACTAGGACATCCTAAGCTCATATGGACTTGTGCATGCGGTAAAACACGTGCTTTGATACCACTCTGTCACGACCCAAACCCGCCTCTATAGGTTTAGCATTGTAACCGATCAGTAATCCTTGGATTACCAAAGGTCTCTAACTAGAATAGTATATAATCAAGGGGCTGCGGAAGCAATTATACAAAATACAACGTCCATTGAGCTATGCAGACATACATAGGACAAAATAATTTTAAATTTTATAAACATATACGTGTGTTACCAAAACTTAATACGATGTTTACATGACAGTTACAGCAGAAAACTTGTTCGTAAAACCAAAAGAAGTAAAATCTTATACATCCACAAAACGTAGCCACTACACATGACTTGGTCCGGAACCTCTGCGGGAGGCGCAAAGGGTGGCTGACAAAACGAAACTCTAGGCCGTCAACTCTGGCCTTGATCACATGCCTGGTCACCTACATACATATTAGGAATGGTGAGCGAGAGCCAAGTGAATAATAACAAGGTAAAGGGTTTTAACGAATGATACCCATCACAGAGTTAGAAATCAGAGTATATATCAGAAATAGGATCTTATGCATATTCAAATTTTCAAATCAGAAATAGGATCATATACATGTTCATACTCATATTCATATTCGGATTTTGCATAAGATCAAACGTGGTACATCCGTTAGCTAACATATCAACTTGGTCCTGAGACTCACATGTATAGTCGGTACCGACAACCATAAAGGTCCATATCTTGCGCACAAGTGGTCATGGTATTGTTACCCCCAGGCAAGGGTCACGTGAATATAGGCCTCGGTATTGTTACCCCCGGGCAAGGGCCACGTGAATATAATCCACAGTATTGTTATCCCTAGGCGAGGGCCACGTGCATATTGGCCATGGTATTGTTACCCCCAAGCGAGGGCCACGTGAACTGAGGATGCCACAAATACATTTCAGAAAAATAGACATTCCTTCATAATTCATAAAATAGCATTTCAGAAAACAGATCGTATCATATCAGTCAGAAAATACTTGTAATTAAGCATAGTTTTACAGAGTTATTACTCATAATTAACAGATGGCTTCAAGGCAAACAGACGGAATGGACAACTCAGACGTTTTGTAGCGTGTGACCTACACGGTTACAAAGCGAACACGTACAGAATTACACACCCGGAAATAATTAATTCTTTCTTATCTTGGTGTGTTTCTACTTCTTATCCTCATTATGGTGTCTAATCTTGGCCTAGGAATGCCTAGGGTGGAATGAGGATGCAAAATATACTTGAAAACATTTTTCAAAACTTATTGAAAACAGGGTCCATGCTCGAGCGTGGCTTTCCTCGCTCGAGCGGACATGCAACATATGAGGGTCCGCTCGAGCACAACTTCCCTTGCTCGAGCAGTCTGCAAATTTTGAAAAAAGTACTGGTTGCTTTATTTTCACGCTCGACGGACGCTCAATCCCCGCTTAAGCGTGAGACTCAAACCTTCGCTCGAACGTGACTGGTGTCACTCGAATGATCTGCAAAACATATGAACTTCTGGGAGCATGCATTTCACGCTCGAGCGAACTTCTGGTCACTCGAGTGGAAGTGCAAGGTCACAGAGTCTCCACTCAAGCGTAGAATTCGACACTCGAGCGGAAGTGCAAAAATCTGGAATTTCCAGATTGCACTTCCAAGTTCTAAGCTCGAATTCCACACTTCAAAACTCATCTTCTTGGGCCAAAATTCTGGAAAACATCTAGGAACTTGTAAAATATCATGGTTTGAAGATCATTTCATGAAATCAAGGTCCAAAAGTATGTCAAACATACGAAAATTGAACTTGAAATGCAAAAACATGGTATGGACATGACATGCATGTGTTCACTTGAGTTCATGGCTTCTAGAACATGATCAAATGTGGTCCATTGATGAGAAATGTTATGAATTCTTCAACTTATGCTAGAATTACAACATGCATGGAGAAAATCTCTGAAAACAAACTTCAAAATGCTATAAATACGCATGTATGTATGAAATGACTTACAATTCTCTAATTCTAACTTAATTCTCTTATCAATCCATTTCTCTCACTTGAATTCTTGTAAAATCTAACTCAATTACACAACTAAGAGTTTGATTCCTTCCTTACCTAGAGTCTTCAATTCCTTAAATGCTAGTGTTCTCTTGCTTAATCCCTCAAATTCCCTTCAATTCCTCTAATAATTGCTAGTTTGGCCTCAAATTGACTCCAATCTCCCCTCTCTCTCTCTCTCTCTCTCTCTCTTGCGGTTGACATCAACAACAAAACAGAAATGGTGAACAAAAGAGAGTTGAGATGTATATAGAAGCCTTATATAGGCTTGGGCAAAAGTGTTATTATTTGTTGATCAAGTTAATCAAGTAGGCATTAAATTATTTTAATTTAATCGTTCCGAATCGAATTTCAATTAAACGTACCCTAAAATTCTAAAAATTCTAATTAACACATAAATCAAGTCAATTTATGAATCAAATGCCAATAAGGCCTTCAATTCGTAATCTGAAACGGAAACATGAATAGATCTTTCTACGTTAAACAGATATAAACACATATAATGCAATGTATGATGCAAAATTTCACTTTAATTTCTTTTTAGGTATAATTAAACATGGATTAACGTTAACTATGTGTCGAGGTTGTTACATTAGGTGTTCAATTAGGTCTAAGATGCTTAATTCTTTGAGCTAGGAGGTCAAATTTTCAAAGTTCCTCCCAAATGTTAGCTTCCTTCCATTGAGTTTAAACTTCTCTTCACTCCCTCTCGTTTTTTCTCAAAAATGATCAAGAAAAAATGAGTCTAGGTGGTGTGGAGGCCTTATATAGGCTCAACTAATGAAGCTTAATTAGTTTGAGTCAAAGATAACTAATTGGGATTATTTTATTCTATTTTATTCGTTCTGAATCAAATTTCAATTGAACCTACCATAAAATTTTAAAAATTCTAAATAACACGTATACCAAGTCAATTTCTAAATCAATGCCGATAAGGCCTTCAATTCACAAATCGAGACGAAAACAAAATAGATATTTCTACAGTAAACAGATATAAACACAAATAAGGCAACACATACATGCAATTTAATTCGAAATTTCTCTTTAATGACTGATTAAGCTTATTTAACCACGTATTAACATAAATCAGAGGTCATGGTTATTACATGTATTTACCGAGCTTGCTAAAGGCCACAATCCTCCAGTCAATTACTCAATCAATGGTAATGATTATACAGTGGAATACTACCTTGCTGATGGAATATATCCACAATGGTCAACATTTGTAAAAATAATTCCATGTCCACAAGGAAACAAGAAAAAGTATTTTGCTGCAGCCTAAGAGTCCACCAGAAAGGATATAGAGCGTACATTTGGAGTGCTACAAGCTAGATTCGCGATAGTACGTCAACCTGTACGTTTATGGAAAACTAAGACTCTGAAATATGTTATGAAGGCATGCGTAGTATTGCATAACATGATCGTTGAAAATGAGCGAGATGTCAATGGATCAGAAGATTTTATTTATGATGCAATCGATGGAAGTTCACAAGAACCGGTCTCACATGAGCATACACTTGAACTTGTGGAATTTATTCAAAATCATCATCTCATTAGGGACAAGGAAACTCATTCTTGACTCCAAGCTAACCTTGCTGAGCACTTGTGGCAAGTGCATGGACAATCATGCTAGAACTTCACTTTAATATAAATATTTACATTGTATCACTTACTTTAGTTTAAGAAATCTTGTATTGCTATGTAATTTCAATTAATTCTATTACATTTTTTTATTTTTCCAGTGAAAATATTATTGTCATTTTGTGAAACCATTTGGTATGAGCAACAATAGTATGATTGTAACATCTTTACAAATAATTAAAACAAGTGAGTGAAGATATTTGATGATATAGCATAAGATAAAAATTATAGTGCAGTGAGTGTCACAATGATTATATCAGATAAATGGCATGAAGTTGAAACAAATTTAATGGGAACATTAGTATATTTATCCTCATCAGATATTGTAAGCTAAGACCATGTTCTTTCTTTCTTCTTTATTCTTTAATCTCACAAACCGAGCAGTTTTGTAAAAACTGAACCATATAAACAGAGCAGTCTTTGTTCTCATCTAGCCAGATGTCCGGCCGGTCGTCCACCCAAACATCTGGCCGATTGTCACCCCAGATGTCCGGTCCTTTCTCTAGCTGCTGTGTTCACCTACTGTGTTGCTATTGTTCTGCTTGTTGTTCTTCTGTTGTTTTGGGCATGAAATGTCATCTGTTTAACCTTAGTTTTGATATCATAAACAACATGGTCTATTACAAAATTCCAAGTATACATATCTCTAACTTATCTCATAAACATGAGCTCATAAACAACATGGTCCATTCCAACATCATGGTCCATTACAAAATTCCTGCAGAATTGAGTCAAAATACATTAATTTCTATATCATAGCCCATAAAAAAAATATTAACTTCCATAACCTGCAGTTACTTTCCTTTTTCAAGGATTTCTAAATGGCGACGATGGTAATATTGTTGTTGCGTCAGAGACAAACCACTAGTATTCATCAACATAATTCTCTTATCCTCTTTAAGTTGTTCCGCTTTGAACATTTCATTTTTGATAGCAAGTCTTTCTTTCTCATGAAGAAGTCTTTGTTCCTCATGTCGAAGTCTTTGTTCCTCCTAAACTTATGCTTTCTCTAGGATTTCTATTTTCTTCTCACTATTCTTTTTATTATCTTCCTTTATCTCAGTTAGTATCCCAGTAAGAGGCGAAGTCATATAATTTCCACTCTTTCATTTCTTTATCCGCTCTTTTTCATCTTTCCTACCTATTGGTCTCTCCAAGTCTACAAAGGCATCATGCGATCCATAATCATCTCCTAGATTAACTGTATCTGGAGTACAGGGAGGGATGGTGGTCAATGTTAGCTTTTTGTTTGTTTTTTCTTTTGACAATCCTCCACTCATTTTGCTTGGAACCTCAACAAATTCCAACATTGCTCAAACTAAAATGAACTTTTATGCAATTCTTGGTATAACAGTTTTGCTTGAGAGATCTGAAATTAAAATATAAAAGTCTCGTTAAAAAGAGTAATAATTGCAAAATGTATAATTTTTTTTAAAAAAATTAAAAATTACCTTGTCTTGCTCATTTATACCACTTTGATGCCTTGATTCAATTTGGGCAAAACATCCACAGAACTTATTTGTGCCAAGTTGAATGGTTGACCACCGATGCATTAGAGAGTTCACATTACGTTCATGATTGGAGGTCTTGTGTTTGTGGAAGTACTCATATACTCTTGACCAATATGTTTATGTTCTTGCTCATTCCTATACACTGCATCCAAGCTAGTATTAAACCATGTCGATAGAATGAGATTGACTTCATCTATAGTGAAGTTTCCACCACGTGATCTTTTAGTAGTGGATTCCATTTGAGGTGAGAATTGAGTTGTTTCATCAAGTACTTGAGTATTTTGTTTCAAATTTTGACCCATTTGATCTTGAGAATCCATAAAAATTAAATCATGAAAGTTGGAATCCTCGTACAAAAGATTGGTGAAGTATTTGCCTCCTTGTGAATCCATCCTTACATATTGAGTAGAAAACACAAATAGAATTCAAATAAGAGCTAACTATTTTTAACAATTCTATGTGCAGCATATGCAATAATTCTACTAACTACAAGCCCATCAACAAAATTTCATAATAATCCACCAAAACTGAAAAGTCATTAACTGGGCATTACCTTCATGAACAACTCTTATATAAAATATCTATTCCTATTCAACCACAAAGTCCATAAACCAGAAAAGTCACAGATTCTCATATAAATTTCTTTAAACCATTGATTTCTTCAATTTTTAGGAAGTAAAATTGATTGCAATCAAATTCTCAAAGCCCTCATATATATAAAATATCTATTCCTATTTAACCACAAAGTCCATAAACCAGTAAATTAAAACAGATTCTCATATAAATTTCAAATTACCGTCACCAAAACCAAAGCATCACATATATATTTGCAAGTTTTTGGTCTTTATTTGGTAAAGAAGCAAAGAGAGAGATACACACTACACAGAGAGAAATAGAATAGAAGAAGTAGGGTTTAGATTGGGAACAACACAAACAAAATACATACCAGATTCTTGAGAGAGTCTTTGGCTGAGTTTTGGGGCCCTCCAGTTCCCTTCGTGCCTTCTGCTGCAATAAAATAAGAATTTATCAATATGAAGGAGCTACAGTGACACTCTGCAAATAGGGAATCACTGTAGCAACATTTTTATTTGGGGGGTTGGATAAGGGACCTGATGGGGGTGTTTTTTGACAACAAAACTCCTTATTTTGGCTAAAAACCTAATATAAGGGTATTGCTGGGGATGCTCTACCATCTAAATAAATAAAATTTTAAAAAAATAATGGTTCACTATTTTTTATTTCTCATGTAAATTAATATAATAAACCTATCATAACCCAAACTCGGCCCTAAGGGTTTAGCATCGTAATCGGCTAGTAATTCGTGATTACCAAAGGCCTGCTTAACAGTAATAATAATTAAACGATAAAAAGGGGCTGGCGGAAGCCTGTACATATTAAAACATAATGTCCAAAGAGCTGTAGGTGCTTGAATGAACAAACAACTTCTATAGATATACATCTATATCCAAGTATTCATAAGTCCAAGTCCATATCCAATATACACATAAAAGCTTAAGTCCAAAACAAAGAACATGGTAGGGAATTAAATCCCAAGCCCAAAACAAAGTATAAAACATTTACTTTGACATCATATAACATTCAAAATGATGGAATTAGATCGCCCAAAAGCCTTGACAATAACGGTTTAGAGCCTTGCGCAGTTAGGCATAATAGGTCGGCTTGACAAAAAGTAATTGGGTCGACGCTGCTAACTTCGCTCGGGTACTTAATCACCTACATACATATATATAAACAGTGAGTTAAAGCCCAGTGAATAACACATGTGTAAAGGGATGAAGAATGAATGTCCTTTCAGTATTTAAAACAGTCAATCGCATCAGTAAAGCATTTATTTGATCAAAATCTCATATTTCATATCATATCTGTCATATAGGAATCATAGTAGTCATACGTGGTACATCCAATAGCAGAATAGTACAGTAGGTCTTAAAAGACCGAACAATCAATTGATGGCCATCAAACAGTAAACAGTAGTTCCAAAAATTAGAACTGACAAAAATCTCTGTAACAATAGCAGTAATAGTAACAGTAACAGTAGTAGTAGCAGTAACAATAGTAGTAACAGTAACAGTCGGTTGCTATGGATGCCACGAGTACAATTCATAAAATAGGACAAACATTCATTTAATAAACAATATCATTTCAGAAAGCAGTATAGTTAATCATTCAGAAAATAATTATAATTGAACATAGTTTTACAACATTGTTACTCACAGTGGACTCCTTGGAACACGTGCTAAAATGCACTAAGAATGTAGTGTCCGACCAAGACAAACAATTCAAGCACAACAACTCAATTACATCCATGCTAGATTCAATCATTTCTATTTTTATTTGGTTCGTTGTTCATTCGATTAATTTTTATTTGGTTCGTTGTTCATTCGATTAATTTCTATTCGTAGCTCACTCGTTCGATTCTAACTTTCATTTATTCAATCAATCTAATGCACTCAAGAGATGCAAATGATCATGAAAACGCTTCAAAACCATGCAAATAGAGGCCCGGAAGGTGAAAAAGATGGGTGAAAAACAAAACCCGAACTACCCTAATAGCCGCACGTACGGGGGTCTTTGCCGCACGTGCAGGGCCACCTCCGTACCTGCCTTCCGCACCTGCAATTTAAGCAAAATGCTCCTCCAATTCTGCCCTTTTTTCCGCATGTGCGGGGCCCCAGGCCGCACGTGCAGTGCTGGGTCTATTTGGGTCCGAAAATCTGCCATGTTTTGGGTCTTCAATTTCACCACCTTTTGGTCTCAATTTCACATGTTTCAACCCATACATTTGTATCAACAACTTTGAATTTGGACCTTCAACAGTAAAGGGAGATCAAACTAGAGATTGACACTTGAAATCAACTCCCAAAGTTTCAATTTGCAAAGATTACATTTTGATTGAATTACAAAACAAACTCATGAAGAAATCATTTGAGTTCATGAGGCTCATGCATGAAGTTATGTCTAACTACAAGCAACAACAAGGATATGAAGAATTCATGCCATGCAAGGTGAATTTAAGAGTTAATTCACTCATTCCTTTGATTTAAAGCCATGCATGTAACAACCTTCTTATTACAAGAACTAATCTTTCTCTTAACCTATATTTTTCTTGGTTAATCTTGAATTCCATGGTCATGAGCATGATTCTTCAAATGCATGGGATTAGAGTGGAGAAATCTTACCTAGAGTGGGTGAATTGTGAAGAAGAAGGTGTAGGTGTATGTTTCCTTAAGTCTCTCATTTACTTCTCTCTTTCTTCTCTATGTTGAACTCTAAGTTGAACTCTCACCTTCAAAGCCTCTCCCCCTCTCTCTCTACGTGTCTGAATAGTGTAAACCCAACAAGACCCACTGTTTGTCTTATACCAACTACATGGATGCATAGATAAGTAGGACACATGCACACCTTATTGTATTCAATTTCTTTTCTTTTGTTTTATTAATTTTTCAATTCATGCAACTAAGGCTGAGAAATTGAATAAAATTAACTTCACGTAAATTAAATTAATCTTATCATTTTATGGCATAAAGCAAACTGAATTTAATTGTCCTAATGGGGATTAGGCTCTATTCCTATTCAATTACTTAATTCCAACCTGACAAAATTTAATGAGTCAGGCAAGTTTACTTCATATGGCACATAATAACAATACCAATACCAATACAATACCAATCAATACAAGCATATATCATATGGCACATAATCCACAATTACCGCATAACCATATAAGTAACGGTAAGCATATCATTAAGACAATTAATTTGCTTAATTAGGGACGTGGTTAAACCTTACTTTTTAAAGAGAAATTTATGGAAAAAGTAGGTTTTAGGAAAAAATATTAAAAAATTAAGCTAAATATTTTATAATTACAACATCGGTTGAAAGTTTTATTTCCTTCTCTTTTCGTTTCTCTTTTATTTTTTTTAAAATTATCTATCCTATACATTCTTATTTAAATTATCACTCTTTGCTCAAGAGTCACGAGGAAGCTAGATTAGGAATGGAATGATTTAATAGTGGGTGTGTGCGGTGTAATTTGGACGATTTGAGAGTAAAATTACAAATCGAATGGTGAGTTAGCAGATTAACAGATTGACAAATTACAGTTTGAGCAGTTTTTAGCGGATTGAAGAATATTCTAACTAATTATCATACATTTGTATAATATATAACATTAATTTGTATAATATTTTTTAGATATATAGCACAAAGTAATTTTACATAATATGTTTCATATATTTAACTACTAATTTGTAATAAATTTCATATCTTAAATTTCTCTCACACTCATTTTTATATTGATATTTCATTGAAAATTAAAAATATATATGTATTAACTATAGCGGAGCGGAGCGGTGCGGTTCTGTTGGCGGATTATAAATTTTAAAGTTTAAACCGCGATTAGCGGTTAAAGCAGTACGAATTAATGTAGATCAGTGCGATTTTAGTGGATTAGACGGTATTTTGCATAGCCCTAGCTAGTTGTATGAGAGTATAGATGAGGCAACAATGAAGAGAGAAAATTTGGATAAAGTGATTGTGATGGAGAATAATATATGTAGAACAAATCAATAAAGAAAGGTGGATTAAAAAGAAGATGTGAAAGTAAACCATGTAAAAGAGATAAGGGAGGGCAAGCCGCCATGAAACGAATAGGGAAAAAAAGAAGAAGTAGAATTGAAATAAACAAAAAAAATATATGAAAACCGAAGTGAATGGTGTAGTATGGGTAAAAAGTTCATTTTACTTCAAAGACGAAAATAAAGGACCATCTTGAACTAACTCTTTATATATATATATATATATAGGATGTTTGAAAAAAATATAATAAATTTTATAATTTTAACATAATTACATTGACATTTATTTTAGTAAAATTAAAGAAACTAAAATTAACGTAGAAGATGTGAAAATACAAAGATTAAAATGTAAAAGTGAGGACAACATAAAAAGGAAAAATTACTAAAAAAAATATAAGATTTGACAGTTTTAACAAAATAAATTTATATTTTTCAGTTTTAATAAAATATTATTATTGAAAAATGGGAAAAACAAAATGTGAAATCCGACCTGCCGGATTCGAACCAGCGACCTAAGGATAACAATCGGGTCAAGCCCACTACAGTCCTCCGCTCTACCAACTGAGCTAAGGTCGGTTTTGTTTGTCATTTTTGTCAATTAATATTTATGAAGACATACCACACAATATTTTACATAAACAACCCTCAAGCTATGTAACTAATGTTACATTTATCATACTTTTACATTACATTTAACTATTTTCATATGTTAGTACAATACTGATGTAATGTAATGGGTTCAAATTGAAATCACACTTACAGTGTAGGGAACAAATTGTACAATTTGAAACTCTAGGGAGTAAAATGAAATTTAAATTAAATTACAGAAGTGAAAAGTGTAATTAATCCTAAAAAAATAATATTGCATGAAATTGTGATGAGTATAGTATTTTACTCATATGTTCAAAACTTTACTTCACAATACTTGGTGTAGATTTCCATTTTATGAAAACTGATTTTGATGGGAAAGCCTAGTTGGGTGAGTAGTTGTCATATGCTTGTGGAAGTTGTAGCTTTGACAGACACCAAGTGTGGTGAGAGGATTGAACCATGGGTTGGTTTGGATGAGCAAAACATGGCTCATTTTTTACAAGACCAAGATATTGTAGCAGTTTGGTTTATAGTTGAAGAAAATAATGTCAACAAGCATTCAAATGGGGTTGGAAGCTTTTTTTATACAAAAATGTCATGTACCCAGAAAAAATATTTAGAAATTTATTCAAAATTTAAAACATGTTGATCAAATTCTACACCAGATATTCAAATTCTAATAACCTTTTTGTAAATATATATATATATATATATATTTTGAGTATGAACTATTGTGTTTGTTTCAATATGTCAAATGAATAATGATTATTAATGCTAGCATCAAATCTCAATTTGCGTTCTCAGTTTAATAAAATTGGAATATGCAGTTGTGGGCCTTGTGGCATATTTCTTTTCTTTTTCCCTCTGTTCTTCAATTTTTTTTTTTTTAACAAATATTTGGTCCAAAACTTAAAAACTTAAGGTGTTGGCCGAACGGTAAAAGACATGAGGATAAAATCTAAGGTCTTAAGTTCGAGTCATTCCAAAGGGTCAGTGAAAGGTTTGTCAGGTCGTTAACTTTAGGGCTCTGGAATTAGTCGAGGTACGCACAAACTAACCCGAACACGCATTATAAAAATTATATATATATATATATATGGTGTTAAGCAACACAACGGGAGGTGTATTAGCTCTGCCCATAACTCCCAACCAGGATGAAGGCAATGTCATTGTTGATAGTACTAGAATAGTACTTCTGGTTGGAGAAAGAAGGCTAATCAAAGCCGCAACACAGGTATAAGCTCCATTATTTTGGTGCCCAAAGAAGTTGAAGCAAAATGATAGTGGGAATTGGCAAAAAAAAGCTTAAGAAGTCCCAAACCAGCGCCACCAGAATGCTAACTACTAGCCTTTACCATTGGGATTTAGATGAAAAGTGATATTATACAAAAGGATTTAGATCCTTTCATCCCCCCCTTTTTTTTGTTTATGACTTGATTCCATTTTTTGGCTTTTGGAGTGTAGTCACTGGAACACTATTAGCACCTCTATTTGCCACTTCATCCAAGAGTGATTTAACAATAAAAATGTTCCCAAAGAAATTAATAAAACCCGCATTACTCTTATATTCAAGCTGGATAATCCCGAGTCTTTAAAACAATTTAGACCTATTAGCCTCTGCAATGTCATCTATAAATCCATCACCAAAATCATTGTCAACAGGCTCAGACCTCTCCTCTCTGATCTCATTAGTCCCAACCAAAGCAGTTTTATCCCTGGCAGAACCACCACTGATAATATTGTCATAACTCAAGAGATCCTCCATACACTTAGATGTAAAAAAGGCAAGTTTAGTGGTATGATCATCAAAATTGATCTTGAGAAAGCTTATGATCGTATTTTTTAGGATTTCATTCATCATGCCCTTAAAGAATTCAAGCTAACTCCGGACTAGATCACCCTTATCATGAACTGTATGACTTCTATTAATTCTGCTATAATTTGGAATGGGGAAACCTCATACTAGTATGGAGAGAGGCCTCGGGCAAGGGGATCCTCTCTCCCCCTACTTATTTATTCTCTACATGAAAAATCTCTCCAACATGATTAGACTCAAAATTGAAAGTGGAAAATGGAAGGGCCTCAAAGCTTCCAATAATAGCCCTCCCAATTCCCACTTGTTTTTTGCTAATGATTTGATCCTATTTGCTAAAGCTAATAGAAGTAATTGTGATTGTATTATGGAAGTGCTATATGAGTTCTGTGACATGTCTGGTCAGAAAATTAATTTTCATAAATCCAAAATGTTCATTTCCCCCAACATTCCTAGAAGAGAAGCTCTTCCTCTCAGCAATGTGTGGCATCTCTATCACTAATGACCTAGGGAAATACCTGGGTACTCCTCTCCTTCACAACAGAATTAGCAAAAATCATTTGAAAGACATTATTGACAAAATGGCCAAAAGACTATCTGGTTGGAAAGCAAAAAATTTATCCTTAGCAAGCAGAACTACCTTAGTCAAGGTTGTCACCTCTTCCATGCCTAATCATCTCATGCAAACCATGGAAATTCCAAGGAAGGTCTGTGACCAAATTGATAGGCTGAATATAAATTTTCTTTGGGGTAGTACGGAGGATAAGAAGAAAGTTCACCTTGTTAATTGGCAACAGGTGTGTAAGTCTAAGAGAAATGGGGGCCTAGGCAAAAGACAAGCCAGAGAACAGAACTCCACTCTCATCTCTAAGTTGGGATGGAAATTGACTACCAATTCTGATGAGCTTTGGTGCAAAATTCTAAAAGCAAAATATCTTAAGGATCACTCAGTCTCTAACTGGCCCACCCAGAGAAGAGCATCACACACTTGGAAAAGCATTATCAGAAATAAGAAGGTCCTGAACAGGAATATAAAATGGAATGTTGGCACATGGGAGAACATAGCCTTATGGACCGATTGGTGGTGTGGGAGTCAACCCCTGTGTGTCACTCAACCAGGGGCACACATTGATAACACAACCAAAGCTAGCTCTATAATCGATGAAGAAGGGAAATGGGACTTAACCTCAATTCAAGATCTTATCTCCCAACCAGTGCAAGAGGAAATTCTCAGTATATACAGACCTATGTATGTGACTTTTAGTGACACCCCTTATTGGAAAGGCTCCCTTAGCGGCTACTATTCAACAACAGTAGCTTACCAAGCTATATTAAATGAAAAGAGAGAAAGAGAGGAAGTGAACTGGCAGTGGATATGGAAAATAAAGGCCTCTCACAAACTCAAAAGCTTTTTTTGGCTTGTCATGCATGAGAGGCTTCTAACTAACCATATGAGGCCCATCAGGAACCTTTTAAATTCTAAGATATGTCCCAGATGCCAAATTGACAGAGAAGATATGTACATCTACTTCAAGGCTAACCTAAAGCCAAAGCAATATGGCTCAACCTCAAAAGTATGGAATGGTGGCAACATAGCAATAATAACCCTCTACAGGAATGGATCAAAGTCAATATGAGAAGTGAGGATCAAGTGCATAACATTCAGTAGCCTACCGTATTCTTAACAACACTCTGGAACATTTGGAAAGAGAGAAACAAGGAAGTGTTTGAAAATCTATCACAGCTTATCCATATCAATGTTAACTCCATTTTTAAACAAGCTATGGAAACTCAGGAAGCCTTCCAGGCCATCTTGAACCCACATTTTAGAGATCCCAAATTAATGATGTGGTCTTGTCCTATTACAAGTAAACTCAAGCTAAACACAGATGGAAGCTCCAAAGGAGACCCTGGACAGTCCGGATATGGAGGGCTGCTCAGAGATGAAGTTGGAACCTCGGTGTGGGGGTACTATGGCTATCTAGGAAATTGCACAAGCCTAGAAGCTGAGCTGTGGGGCATCTACAGAGGACTAACCATTATTATGCAGAAGGGGCTGACCAACATTGAAATTGAGACAGATTCACAGAGAGCTATGGAGCTTATTCGAGACGGAGCTGAAGCGAATTCTCCTTATCGAGCACTCATTGAAGATGCCAATTTCCTCCTAAGACGCTGTCAATGCACAATCAAAGCCATTCCCAGGGAAGCTAACCAAAGTGCAGATGCTTTGGCCAACCTAGGTGTAAACCAACATGATCATACTATCTTTCTGGAAGATCCACCAAGCTCCATTCTTTCTTTTTTAATCACTGACATGAGCGTTGTTAGCTCTAGTAGGAATTGAATTATCGCAGGACTGTATCTGTTAACTTTTAACTTTGTCTTTAACCTTCGAATGAATCAAAAAAAAAAAAAACTTTGGATTGGAAAGCACTCACACACACACACACACACACCTATATAAGATTTTAACAATATTTTAATGAATTCTAGGGAATTGTCTCAATATCCTAAATTTGTGTGTGAATTTAAGTTGTTTTACACTTTAGATCAACATACCCATTTTGCCACCAAACCCTTCATATCATGATGTTATTGGAAACACACCAATCATCATAATTTCCATTGCAAATCTATGAATAGAAGATTAGTTGCTTACGGTGGCCATGATTAATCTGCAAGAGAGCCCTTCTCAGCCTTTATGTTCTTTGAGTGTTTGGCAGCTTATAATGTAATAAAAATGCAGAGAAACAAAGTCTAAACTTACCAAAGTACCAAATCAGAACAGAGGAAGAAGAAAGCAAAAATAGGGTAGAAACAAAATGAAAATTTTCCTTATATTTCATCAACAGGCAGCTACTTATGCATCAAAATCCACCAAGGGAAAACCATAAACCTATACAATTTTTCTTCTACGGAAAACAACAGTAACATACATTTAATTTGATAACAAGTAGTCTTTTAGTTCTTTCACCACAACCCCATTAGCCCTACAAGTACAAACATATACTAAAACTACTATTATCTTGAACTATGAAAAAATGCCCAATGAGTCTGCAATAGCTTTAAAACTGACCTGTTTGGTATATTGTGGGCTTCTACATCCTTGATTTTTGAAGCCTTCGCTTTTTCGAGATTACCACACATGTAACAACCAACAACAACATGAATGTAACAAGTGCAATTACTGTAATAATAACAATCTTTGTTGCACCAAACGACTTTGAATGTGCTCTGGGAATCTCTCGCGATGAAGGGCAAGATGAGTCGTGTGGTAAACAGAGGTTGGGGTTTCCAATGAATGATCTGCTATTGAAGAACTGAAACTGATTGCCACTAGGAAGTCTTCCCGAGAAGTTGTTGTAAGACAGATCCAAGAATGTCAGGCTGATCATCGACCCCATTTCATCCGGTATTTGACCACTAAGATGGTTTCTTGACAAATTGAGTGAGTTCAATTTCCTCAACATTGAGATTCCTCTAGGAATTTCACCATCCAAACTGTTTTCACTCAAATGAATCGAAGTTAGTTCATGACAATCAACTATTGAACTTGGAATGCCACCACTAATGTTGTTGGCACGCATGTCGAGCACTGAAAGCTTCTTTAGATTGGAGATTTTCTCAGGAATTTCATCAGAAAATCTGTTCATATCCAGCGAAAGCATCACCAAGCTAACCAGATTTCCAATCGCAGGTGGGATTTTACCCGTGATTGAATTGTCAGACAGATAGAGAAATTCAAGCTTGTTGGCTGCCATTTGTGGTGGAAGTTCTCCTGTGAAGTGGTTGTTGCTGAGCTCAAGCATGCTTAACAATGGCAGGCTGAAGAGCCTAGCAGGAAGCGTTCCATTGAAGAAGTTATTCATGATTCTCACCTTAACTAGTGATTCGCACTCTCCAATTTCTTCAGGAATGGGTCCAAAAAATTGGTTTTCCATTAGAATCAATGTCTTTAATCTCCCTCCTCCACACAAATGACGAGGAATGGTTCCGGTGAGTTGGTTGGTGGCAACGTCAAGTAGTTGCAGCTTCCCATTTTGCCCAAGATTTTCAGGCAGTTCAGAAGTAAAGTTGTTATCCCATATCTGTAAGACCTCAAGATTGGGAAGCTCGCCGATAAAGGATGGAACAGGACCATGAAGACGGTTGCGAAACAGATTTAATAACCTCATGTTCTTCAATTCTGACAAACTCTCGGGTACTTGACCGCTGAGTTGGTTAACTGAGAGGTCCAGGTAATTCAAGCCAACCAAGCCAGACAGTTCAGAAGGAATGTGACCAGTGAGTCCATTGAATTGGAGATACAGGTACTGTAACATCTTCAAATTACCCAGACTCTTTGGAATCTCTCCTGACAGGTTACAACTTGCCATGTCAAGGACTTGGAGCGAGCTCAATAGTCCAAACTCAAATGGAATCCCTCCTTCGTAGGCATTGAAATACCCGAGATAGAGTTCTTTAAGGTTCAACAACCGACCCAAACTCGTTGGAATTTTTCCAGTAAGTCCATTGCCTTGTAAACCTAAACTCTCCAGGCTCTGAAGCTCGGCGTAAGCCTCTGGAATCACCCCATAGAAGTAGTTCCCTCCGAGATGAAGAGTCTTGAGCCCCTTCAGCCCTGCAAACTCTGTCAGGAGCGTTCCAGTGAAATTGTTATTGTAGACATCGAAAACTTGGAGCTCGGTCATTGAAGCTATCACGCTTCCATGGATGCTTCCGTTGAAGTTGTTGGAAGAGATGTTGATGAACTTGATGGATGTTAGGTTCGACATCTCTAGTGGAAGCTCACCGGTGAGATTGCTCTCGATGATAGTGAGATTAACAAGCTTATTCAATTGCCCAATCTCTGGTGGAATTATACCAGAGAGAGGCTCAAACGAGATGTTGAGAGAGGTCACTCGTGAGCTCTCATCACAAGCTACACCAGAGAATGAACAGTGCGCAGAAGGAGAGGAAGAGTACTTCCAGTCCTCGAGTCCTGATCCTCCTGGTCCAATCATGGAGGACTTGAGCTTCAACAGTACTTCAAGGTCTGACAATGCATCAGAGACTGAAAGTAAGAAGAAGAAAATAGATAGGAGCATACAATAGCTAAAAAGCATCTTCATCTTTGTGTTGTTTACTACTATTTTGATACGAGCCTAATATATTATAGTCTTAGCAGTTCAAAATGGAACAAATTAAGGAGCTATATAATAAATTCCATTACTACACCAGAGATGAATCTGGACTGCACACTTCACTTTCTGTGCCAAAAATTCCGTGTCTGTAATTTTTATTCGAAGTTGAGATAACGGCAGAGAGACAGAAGGAAGAGGACAACATGCTTACTTTGATATCACTATCATGGAACCAAGTCAGTTGTCTTTAGTCTTTAATTTAGTAAACAGATGACAATCATTTATCCACTTTCTCTTTAATGTTAATCCACTTTAGTAAAAGGCACATTTGTGGGGAAGAACCATGTTCTCATTCAACACATTAGTGGGAGACTACTGTGTATCAGAATCTAAGCTTGAATAATGTTTGAGAATAAAGATTACTACTTTCCTGATCATGGTGGGCTAGCATTTCTGCTGAAAAGAAAGAACCCTATGCTTGACCACATATATCAAAGCTAGAAAGCAAAATACACTAGTTTTTGGTAAGACATGGTTCTGAAGCCAGGTCAAGACTCAGTGTAAAACTTTCTAGCGGTATATTCCTTCTGCAATTTCATGACTCGGGTCCGCTTTTATGGCCTCTGACTTGGTGTAGTAAGATTATTACTAGATTATGTTCTTATTCAACAAAAGAACAAGGAACACATGCATGGTCTGATACAGCAAATAAGCAAACTCAACAACTTCTTCTTTTTTATTTAAGGAACATGAGATCAAGAAAGAAGAGAACTCATAATTGGTTTATGCATGGAATCCATTGAATTTTTTATTTTTTATTTTTTTGGATTATTTTTTAGGAAAGGTAAGAACTTCATTACATCAAAAAATAATACAACAAAGAATTAATGCAGGAAGATAAGAGAATCTAACTAAACACAGGCAAATAAAAGAGGACGATCCAAAAGAGTACAAGGAGATGACTTAGACACCTAAAACAACCACTAAACCCAAAAGCATAAAACAATAGATATGACAAGCCCAAAAGCATAACACCAAATAAGCAGAAAAATTACATCAGATGATGAATCCTCGAGTCCAAATCCGCAACTTTGCACTGTAGTTCTGATCCCATGAATTAGCATGGGCTATGCTGTTGGGGTTATCCCACATCGGTTGTGGAAGGGGCTGGTGGTCAGTTTATAAGTGTGAGGGAAAGCCTCACCTCTTGAGCTAGCTTTTGGGGTTGAGAGAGGCCCAAGACCACCCAACACTGGTATCAGAGCCCAGGTTTACCAACAAGTCTCAGCCCAATAGTCCACGGGAGAAACGGGTTGTCGCTGCTCCGACCCAGGGCCCGATGTGTGAGGGGGAGATTGTTGGGGTTATCCCACATCGGTTGTGGAAGGGGCTGGTGGTCAGTTTATAAGTGTGAGGGAAAGCCTCACCTCTTGAGCTAGCTTTTGGGGTTGAGAGAGGCCCAAGACCACCCAACATATGCAAGATTAAACATATCAGATTAGTTACACTTACCCATCAATTGAAATGGAATCCATTGAATCGTACAATAACCCATTGAGACACTAAGATTTCAGCCAGCTTTTCTTTTCTTCTGTGGCTAAAAGCTTTAGGTTTCTCAAGAATCTGATCCCTTCTTCCACGGAATTGATCCCTCCTCCCATGAATGGCTAATCACACAACTCAAGGCATTGGGAAAACAACAGTTTGCAAACAATGAATCATTGGTTATGCAGAGAATAATATGGTCCATCTTAGGACCTGGTCAATAACAAAAGCGACATGGATCAAATTCTTAATCTAATGAAGTTGAATGACTTTGAGATGGGGGAACAATAAAATGAAAAGTTTATATTCGTCATTTATCACCCACTCCTATTGCAGCAAAAATTTCGGATGGGTGCTAGTCTACACGACTTGCAGTAGTAATATGAATTTTCCAAGAGTTGAACTTGAATACTACAATTCAATTAACATAAAGGAAGTGGCAGAAATGTATAACTTTTGTGCTTCAGATATCTTAAGTGCTCATGTATTAACCGGGTGACTTGGGTACTATGTTCAGAAATTGGAACTCAAAAAATTAGAGCTTTTATTATAAGACATGATCAGACTAATGGTTTCTTAAAATGCTCCTAAACAATTTTGAGCAAGAGCATAATCCAAAGTTTTCCAAGGAATATGTTTCCGAACTCATGCTCAAGGCTGACCTCTTGCTTCGGCCTGAATCAAATCAAGCCAAAGCCTTTGTTTCATTGCAGTGAGGCGGCTCAAAACCACATTTTAAACAACAAAAGCACTTTCAGATGACCAAAAATAGAGGCCCGGAGCACTTCTTGGAGAAGCAAGTTCAAGATGCTTGGTTCTACAGAAGCTCTTCTTAAAAAGCATTTCACTAAAAGCCACAACAAAGCCAAGCAGGCACTAAAATATTCCATTAGAACAAATTTTTTGCTCTAACAACAATATTCTAAAAAAAGTGGCGTTTCATGTAAGAAATACCAGTAACAAAAGCACATTATAGTCAATCTTTCTCTGATTTCTTGCATTAAGATATAATAAATAAAAGTGCACCAGAACTAACCAAAACAATTCCTAACAGTACCAAACAATCCTTCAAAATGACAAGAACAATAGTTTAAAGTATCATTTACAATATAATATAAGTTAGCCTATTCACTTTGACAATATAAAACAAAGCACCTAACCAACTAATGATTGAAGCAAGTAACAATTATCAGAAGACTTAAATGAAGACACGAGATTGAATGGTAATTTATCATTCTACTTCACAAAGATAAATGTACAAAAATGTGGGCACATAAATGAATTACATTCAGATGCTGCCAACAAGAATTTAATAGCAAGTTGTAACTAGTAAGCATTATAAAACCGAACCAATTATGCTGTGTCACTTTTGAATTCAATAATCTAATCGCTAAAATGCACTATTGCTGTACAGATAAATAAGGTTTTCAAGTCATCATTGGGGAAATTCCTTTGGATCAAGCCATAAAGATGCAGACAAACCTGAATCCAATTTCTTGCCTTCGAATACAACTTGTAACAAAGAAATAAATTCAAGATAATTTGACATGAGCTCAAACAAAACAGAAAAGCTACCAAATTTAAGTTCAAGGGTCTCAAACTAATTTTACCAACATCATCACTTTCTTTCCCCATTAAAATTATTTGATTTTTTCTGCCAGAACAAACAAATGACCTCCTGGATACTGCTTATTAGTCGCCTCTCCAGCAAATAACACTCTCCAATCCCCAATTGCAACATATGGTTAAGAACCAGGTGGCAACTGATATTGAATATACCCTTCAATTTGTCCAAAACACTCCCACTGGAGGCATCTTTTCAAAATCAAGAGCTACAAGAAGTGGGTCTCCTGAAAGATGAGAATAGCAATAAAACAAAAAGAACTCATATGGAAACAACATTGCAACCTTATTTAGAAAACCCAAATCCTAATCTCTGAATTGGGTCTTTTTTGGGCCATGTGAGT
Organism: Camellia japonica; assembly: GCA_030407325.1. Taxonomy (NCBI): domain Eukaryota; kingdom Viridiplantae; phylum Streptophyta; class Magnoliopsida; order Ericales; family Theaceae; genus Camellia; species Camellia japonica. The sequence continues at coordinate 148,462,804 of JAPPVO010000029.1, forward strand.
TCTGGGACAAACTCAATTGATCCCTTATTGAGCACACCCAATGGCACAGTACAAAGAAACCATGTCCCCTTAATACCGTTGCTCACCAGCATACACCAAAACCCAGATAACCCATCTCATTCCCTCCAGTAATTAAACAATCATCACCAACCCAACTCATACGGATCATCCCTGAACTCCTGCTCCCAAAATGCCCCATTTGACACATTCGACATCAATGTAGCATTAAATTTGAAAGGTGCCAATTAACGAGCATTCGGTTTTGGGGGTCCTCAGCAACCCTAACCCTGAAAACATGCCGAACAGATCATCTCCGGGAAATGCTTCTTCTTGCGGCGATGCTTCCTTGGGAGGCGGCAGTCCCGTTTTGGTTTTGGTTTTTGTTTTTGGTAAATTACACTTTGCACCGTTGCCCTGCATATAATCTCACTTTAGTCCTATGTTTTTTTAATCTAACAATCTAACCTTTTAAAGTTAAAGTTTACTATTTTAGCTGAAATTTTGGGAGACTTATTTATAAGTCTTTTTTCAGATACTTATGTTAGGTTAAGTTCTGTGTAATTTTTTATAGAGTCTCAAGTCCTATTTAGATGGGAATGTATTCCACAAGATCTTACATAAACGTAACGTGACACCTATATAAACGTAACGTGACATCTATACGTAACGTGACACCTACATAAATGTAACGTAACATGTCACGTTACATTTTGTAAATTTAATAATTTTTTATTTTTTTAAATTGAATGTGAAAATGTTGCTGGTTTATGTTGGTGTCACGTTACGTTTCATATAAATATGATCTATAGCAACATTCAATTTCCTATGTAGGAAATTGAATGTTGCCATAGATCATAGGTGTCACGTTACGTTTATGTAGATATGATCTATGGTAACATTCAATTTCTTATAGGAAATTGAATGTTACCATAGATCATAACTGTCACGTTACGTTTATGTAGGTGTCACGTTACGTACAGGTGTCACGTTACATTCAATTTCCTTCATATATATGGTTTTACTATTATTTATGATATTAACAACTAATATTGAGGGTAAATGTGTCAACAAACTTTCTACAGGACTTATGGGAACATAAATTTTTTAGTAGGATCATATATAGCATAAGTCTCCTTAATAGGACTTATAAATAATTTTTCCTTAAATTTTTTATAAAAAAAATATACAAAAAGGTAATAAAAATTATGTGGTAGTTTATAATAATTTTTTAACTATTTTCTTCACTTGTCAAACGAGTCTTAGTTGCTATATGATCCTTTCATTACTACGGTATTAAATCTATTAATAGAAATTAGAACGATAACACGTTGCACCACTATATTTTATATCTAATCTCATTTTGATCATTCATTTCTTCTTACCAAGGTTTTAAAAAGTGACCACAATCGTTACGTAACGATTGTAGTAGTTACCGCTACTCGTTACTGCCGCTATAGCAGTATGACGAAAATTTACATGTGTAATGACCGTTTCGGTATTATGTAACGATTGTAGCGAAACCATAACGGTCCGTTAGATACTGTTACACCATTTTATAATATTCTAAATAGTTTTCTTTTCTCAAAAAAAAAAAAAAAAAAACTTACAAAAAAAAAAAACAAATACAAGTCCAGGTCCAAAGAAAAAATCTTATATAAATTTTTTTTTTATATAATTTTTTTTTTTTATGGCACAATTTTTATATTATAATCCTTTCATGTAATAATTGTAAATATTTTTTATTCAGTTAGTTCAGGTATTGGTAAAAAATAATTTGTAGATATTCAAAATCAATTATTCTTAAAATCATTAACTATTGAAATAAAATATAAAAAACTCATTTTATAGTGATTTGAAAATATGAAATATATTGAATCATACTTAAAAATTAACAAAAATTGATCAAAATTTATTTTTGATGATACTGTTATCGTCGATCCTCGAGGTGTATGGGCTGGACCGATCCAATCTTCTCTAGTACAAGCCCAGATGGTGTAAAACACCAGTCGACCTGCAAACAAGTCCAATGGGGAACGGGGTAGTCCCCCAGCGAACCCTCCGACGAACAAGTTAGCAAGCTGGGAAAAGATGAAGTCTCGAGAGAAATTGGAGAAGATGAAGCTTACCTTCTTTTTGCCTTCAATGCTTGTTTATATTCTTTTTCCATCATTTTCCTATCGTGCCTTCCACTACCAAGGTCTGCGTTGTAGCTTGCTTTGTCCAGCGTAAAAGGAGGGGTGCTGCGATGGGGTGCATTAATGGTGATGCGTTGTAGCAATAACTTTGCAGATCTTTGTCTGCTGGCATGGCATATTCTGCACTTGCCATATGTCCGAATGCCATTGGCCCTTCATGTCTAATTGGCCTCCAACTATTATGGATTTTACCAGCCTGGATTGTGCAATGGGATCCGGATGATGGGCTTGGGTCTGCTTTTGGGTCTGCTCACTGTGGGCCGTGGCTTTTATGGGCCTACCCATGTCAATTTTAAACCCCAATAAATATGACTCTGAAAAAAAAATATATGCGTGTCAAAAAATTTTCTTCAAATTGTGCAAAAAATAAAAAAAAATTGCGATTCTAATTACTGTAACCGTTACGCTACGGCCATTAAACTCCACAACCGCTATCGCATCACCACAAGCATTACAGTAACTACAACCGCTTTTCAAAACCTTACTCCATACTATATCTACTAAATGTACTTTTATTAACTAATTTTTTTTTTGTTACTCACCATATTTTTATGTAACAATGATTCAGAGCACTAATTTGGGTGTTCTAATGAAACACTAATGACATGACAAGAAAAAAAAAAAAAATCAAAATATCACATCACAATAAATGAGACTTACTGCCAACTCATTAAAATTGACTTTAAAGTTCAAGAATTATAAAAACTGCTTACTCCTTACTCATCACTTTCATCATTTCTCTTTTAGCTCCTTACTACCCATCATTATCCTGTCATTTGTTTGACATCCGTAATCGTTTTCAAGTGTAACGTGCAATGGAACAGAGTATAATTTATTATTTTTCAATAATACAGACTCATAAATTGTACTCAAAATTATGATTATATGGCTCAAATTTATTAAATAATAAATTTCACAATACACTAATTTCAATCCCAAGTGTTTTTTTGACACATTTTCATGGTAAATAAAATTATTTCTTTAATTGACATAACGTTGGTTAATAAAGAGTAATTAAGTCTAAAATCAAATTTTTTAGAAAAACTATGGAGCCTGAAGAGAGAGAGAGAGAGTAAAGCTTCTTTTTCTAGAGATTTTCGACAGTGCTCTGGCGAAACTTTGACGAGCACTTTTAAAATGTAGATCTATATTTCTAAAATATAGATATGCACTTGTAAAGTGTAGACCTGAGTTTTTTATATCTGATATAGGGATTTTGAGTATTTCTCTTCAGATTTTGGCATAGATTTTTAGATTTTTGACACTTACAATAGTTCTTTATTCTCTAAAACCTTCTTTCCATATCATTATGGATGTTATTATTCTTCAACTTTATCTTCTAGTAGTGTTCGAAATATGGCGGTGATAGAGTTGGATAACGGCAATGGAAATGACATCGATGACAATAACGGATATTGATGCAAATCTAATTTTTCAAATCACATCTATGTGAAGATCAGTGGTTTTTTCCTAAATCACAATTGATTTTTTGGGAATTTATTTTTGTTGTTTGTAATTTATTGTTTGATTGTTTATTTGACCCTTTAAGATTTTATTGTTTTTATTTTTATCCGTATGTTTTTTGATTTGTTTTATTTTAACAGTTTTTCATGTTTCTCCCAAAAAAAAAAAAAAAAAATAATAATAATAATAATAATAATGAAGGACAACAGCTTGCTTGTTTTTATTTTTCAAAAAACACTTTTCAAAAAATTTTACTTTCTTATTTTTCGTATTTTTTTGTTTTTACTGAAATTTTTAAATATTTTAAGCAATTTTTTTACTTTTTAGACACACCTAACATAAATATACCTAAAAAGTAAAAAAATTGTAAAAAAAATCTTTTAAAAATTCACTAAATACCAAAAATACAAAAAAATACAAGAATTCAGTACATTTTTTTTGTATTTTTATGTATTTATTAATTTTTTAAAATATTTTTTCACAAATTTTTTACTTTCTAGATATATCTAAGTAAGGTGCATCTAAAAAAGTAAAAAAAAATGTTTAAAATTTTACAAATATTCATTAAAAACAAAAAAAATGAAAATCAAAAAACTTAATTTTCAAAAAATTAAATTCAGAAAACTCAAATCAAACACACTAAATGATATTTCAATAAATGAAGGGGCGTCAATGTGATGTCCAAGGAATAGAATGGTGTCAGTGATATTTCAATAGATATGAACTAGCCTATCACCCGTACTATGCATGGGATAATTATAGATATTTATATTTGTTTTAGATTTTTTTAAATATATAAATTATGTTTTTTAAGATTTTTTATAAAAATAATTTAACAATCTTATCACTAACCATAGTGTATGGGAGAAGTTGAAAAGGGTACTGCAGTAACTATACACGGATTATATCTATAATTATTTGTATGAAGGGATTTTAAATGCTGATTAGTGGATTTTGACCAAATCAATAAATATAGGCATGTGAAAAGACATGTGGATTGAAAAAATTTAATAAATGTTAATTAGGGGATTTTGATCAAATCAGTAAATGGTGAGTTTTTTTTTTAAATAAAAAATAAAAAATATAAAAAATTCAGATTGGGATATTGAAACTCCCACAAGCCTTGAGGGTTAAAAACCCTCTTTTGCTTAATATATAGTATAGAAGTATAGATATAGATATAGATAGATAGATAGATAGATAGATTGTAAAGAAAAATCATTAAAATAGTAAATAAAAGATTAAATCACATTAAAAAAAAGAACTATTGAACAAACTACAATCACATCACATTTTTCCCATAATAAAAAAAATAAATAAATGAAAAAAAGAATCATTGACTAACTACAATCACATTAAAAAAAAGAACCATTGAACTAAGTACAATCACATTTTTTCCTTTGTGAGTGTTTATGTTTATCTAACTTCAATCATATTAAAAATAAAATTAAAATAGTAAATAAAAAGATTAAATAACATTAAAAAAAAAAACCATTGAACTAACTACAACAATCATATTAAAAAAAGAGCCATTGAACAAATTACAATCACATCACATTTTTCTCATGATAAAATAAATAAATGAAAAAAAAAGAACTATTAAACTAACTACAATCACATTAAAAAAAAAAGAATCATTCAACTAATTATAATCACATTTTTCTCTTTGTGAGGGTTTATATTTATCTAACTTCAATCATATTAAAAAATCAAAAATAAAATTAAAATAGTAAATAAAAAGATTAAATAACATTAAAAAAAAAACTATTGAACTAACTACAACAATCATATTAAAAAAAAGAGCCATTGAACAAATTACAATCACATCACATTTTTCACATAATAAAATAAATAAATGAAAAAAAAGAACTATTAAACTAACTACAATCACATTAAAAAAAAAAGAATCATTCAACTAATTATAATTACATTTTTCTCTTTGTGAGGGTTTATACTTATCTAACTTCAATCATATTAAAAAAATCAAATTATAATTTTTTATTCGCTAGACAAATCACAAATATTTTTTTGCGTTATCTAACTACAATATTAAAACAGTAAACAAAAGGAAAAGTCAAGAAGGAGAAAACAAAAAGAAGACTTACTGTTTGCATACGTGGTCACTGAAATTGAAAGTGTAGAAATGAGAAGTCAAGAAGGAGAAAACAAAAAGGAGACTCACTGTTTGCAATAGGTATGTGAAAAGTTAAAAAGAGTGTGTGTATTGGAGAAGTTAAAAAGACTTGGAAGAATTTAATAAGTGCTAAGTTTTTTTTTTAAAAAAAAAATTTTAAAAAAATTAAGAAATTAAGGTTCAGATATTGGAACTCCCACAAAACTTGTGGGTTAGAGATAGATATAAATAAATGATTAATGATTCAGGCCTCGAATTTGAGGCTTGAATTTGCCTCGAAATCTTTTTTTTTTTTTTTTTCAAAGTTGTGCTATTTTGAGAGAGAGAGAGAGAGAGAGAGAGAAGAGAGGGGAAGAGGGCTCGTAGTCGCCGCCCGATCGTCGTCCGGCGTCCTCGCAGCAGCTCGTCGCAGCGTCACCCGGCGTCGCGTCGCCCGATCGTCGTCTCCGGCAGCCCCCGCCTCTGCCTCGCCTCGCCTCCACCTCCGCCTCCACCTCCTCTTCCCCCTGTAATTAGGGCTCCCTCCAGTCCTCCTCATTCCTCCTCCTCCTCCCTTCTCTTCTCCTTCTTCCTTCTTCATCTTCTTCGTTTCTGATTGAAAAAAAAAAAAAAAAAAAAAACACCTCATTCAAGCCAAATTCGAGGCCTCTATCACGACTGTAAATAAATAGATAGATATAGATATAGATATTTATATTTGTTTTAATTTTTTTAATATATAAATGATTTATTTTGGGAAAGGTACTGCAGTAATTATGAAAAAAGTCAAAAAATCTTATGGATTAAGAGAAGTTAATAAATGCCGAAGTTGATTTTTTTTTTAAAAAAAAAACAAAAAATTAAAAAATTAAAATTGATATATTAAAACTCCCACAGAGTATGGGTTAAAAACGCCCTTCTACTTAATATATATAGTATAGATACATTCGTATTGTTGTGCAAATACCTCTTTTTTCTCACTCTCTTCGTGGTTGGAGAGCCTCATCTTCGAAACTTCGACCCAACAAGTCTCTCTCTCTCCACTGCTCCACCAACTACCACAACTGCACCACCACTCAACACCCAAGCAAAGCTCCGCAAATCCAACGGACTGCAAGTCTCCACATTCAATTCCAGGTTCTTCATCGATTTCAATCTCTCTCTCTCTCTCTCTCTCTCTCTCTCTATATATATATATATATATATTTTATATTGTCTGTATAGCTTCATATGTGTTTCTTCGTTTTCAATCGGTAGGAAGCCCTAATTTTAGAAACTTGAGATTTAGTAAAAGAGGGTTTATTGAAAATGAGGTATTCTCTCTCGTCACGTTTGGGTTTAGTGTGTATATCAAGATTCATGCTTTCTCCAAAAGACACTGTTTTTTCTTGGGAAAATTGCAGCTTGGATAGATTTTCCTGGAAAGTTGTTTTCTTGGAGCTTGAATTTTATTGTGGATGTTTTGGGAGGATGCGGAGTGATATGCTCTCTTGTCCTTGGGCTGGAAACAAGTATTTTAGGAAATAGCAGCCCCGTTGGCCAGAATCCCTGTATTTGGATACTTGGATTTGAAATGAATGGATTTGGTATCACGCATTGATGGAGTGTAACATTTAATTCAGTGTATTGGATTCAATAATGGATTTGAGGCTTTTAGATTAATGGATTTGATAATTATTTAAAATCATTTCATGAATGATTCTACGTGTACAAAAATATTAACAATATATGCATCCATTACTTTAGAATTATCAATCTACTTATATTAATCAACCTTCTTCAATTTTATAAAGTTCCAAATGGAGCCTAGGAGTTCAAGGGTTTGGTTTTTGCCACAGGCAAGACTCCAAAGGCTCCGATGTAAAAAAAAAAAAAATATAGGCAAAATAGCCCTGACAGTCTGACATCCAAGCATTGCCTCTTCTCAAGTTGGCTGTCTTGAGTCTTGTAATTTGGTATGCAGGGCTTGTTCTGATATGAATAGTTTTGAATTCTGAACCATACTTGACCAATTGGTGTGGCAATGATCTCATATTTGGTTTATGATTACTTTAATGTTATCGGGCTCATGTGAGCAAGCATTATTTTCACCTATTTCCTTCTCCTCTCTTCTCCCTAGGCATTATTTTCATCAATGTTATTAGAATAATACTCTTGCTTTCAAAATACCACCTTACCCAAATTGATGTTGCGAATGGTGTATGTCTATGTGGGTTGATACCTTCTATTCACCTGAGCAAGATTTCGTTCACCGTTTACCTCTTCTCCATTGGTGTTAATTTCATGAATCTAACACTATCAATTTCACCAATAGTGGCACTGGCAGAATACTCGTTTCTAAAGCCACCCAACCATTATAGACTTTGCGAATGGTGTGTGTCTTCTGCTCATCTGAGCAACATTATGTACACGGTTCCCTTCTTCTTTTTTAGCATTGTTCTCATCAATGTAAATGCATTAATTTCATTAATAGAGGCATATTTCTTGTTTTTATAGCCACCTAACCCTAATGGATGTTGCGAATGGTGTATGTCTATCTAGGTTGAGACATTTTGTTCACCTGAGCAGAGCATTACGTACACAGTTTTCTTTGTTTTCCTTAGCATTGTTTCATCAATGTAATTGTATTAATTTCAGTAATAGTGGCTTAATACTTTTTTTTCAGTCACCTAACCTAATAGATGTTGTGAATGGTGTATGTCTATGTCGGTTGAGACCTTCTGTTGACCTGAGCAAAATTACTATTATTATTATTATTCGTCAATTTCTCCATTAGCCTTATTTTTTTTAATTATCAATTTAACTATATTAATTTCACTAATGGTGGCATAATACTTGTTTTTAAAGTGAACTAACCCTGATAAATGTTGTAAATAGTATCTGTTTGTGTGGGTTGAGACTTTCTCTTTAATATTTTTGTTTCAAGCATTGTGTCCTTATCATTTTGAGCTACCATTTTCATCTTACGAAATTGGCACAAAAATGCTGCCATTTGTTAAGACATTTTTCTTTAATATACAGTACATTCAATGGCGATAGTACCTTGTGGAAGTACATGGGTGGCTCGGTGGGGACAACCTCAATTTGTATTAAGATCTTTTGTTACAAACAAGTTACCTACATCTTCAAATTGGTGAGTATTTAGTTACTTTTTGTTGGTAGTAATATACTTATTGATTATGGAGCATTTTGGCCAGTGAAATTTCTCATGTTGTTTACACATTCTTTTAAATTCAAGTTTGCTGTTATGTCTTTGTGATGGTGTACAAGTGACTAGATCAATGGAGGAATAATGGTTGGAAATTTTTCTCTCAACAGGAGTTGATGTGAAAATGAATCCTGATGTAAATCTGTCCTTTCAATGTCCAAGTCAGACAGAATTTATGTGTTCCTTCTACAATGATACCCATAGAATCACTTACTATTTGTCCAAATAGCATTTTTGTATATGGACATGTTATGGCAAGTCTACAATGATATCCATAAAATCACTTGACCATTTTGTCCAAATAGAATTTTTATATATAGACATGTCATGGCAATTTTATCCAGATTTCTTTTTATTTTGTGAAAATTGACAAATGTTTCTTTCCGTGTTGCATTGAAACTCTTAACATAACGTTGTATTAAATTTTTTGAGAAACAATGAAACACAAGAGACCAACCTCTTGAATTGCAAACGTGTCAACTTCCAACAACTCAACTCCTGCCTTCACTTGGTATTACTGTCACATACTATCTTTCACTGTTCATTCATTTCAAACTTGGGAGATGAATCTTTCTTCCCTTGTTATGAAAATCATATCTCACTATGGAGTGAGAAAAAAAATGTTCTTGTACTTTGTTCCATTTCACTTATAATTATGTTCTCTTTTTTGGTTTGTTCTTTTGTTTTTGTGCAAGTTATCATAGCTTAGAAAAGTTGTACAGATGGTTGCTTACAATCTGCTTTTGGACTGAAAAGGAATCACATCTTAATTCAGTTTTACAAGGAAAACTGAACTGGTGCTTGAAATTGTCCTAATTTCTTTGGCAAAACATATCTAAGAATGGCCTATAGTAACCCATTTCATGTTCATCTGGGCTTTATATGGCATGCGTTACATTGAATCTTCCTGCTTTGCACTTCTCTTATTCATGGAAAGATCACATGTCCTTTATTAGACTTACATTTTTTATGCATTATCATTTTGTTGTAGTGTATCAAGCAAGATAAGAGCCTTGGCATCACCAAGTTCAAACATATTTTCTCAAGATTCGTTGCGTGCACTATTTAATATGGGGCCATCTAGGAATCCAATTCACCGTAGGGGAGCTCGTTTGATTGTCAGAGCTAATAGTGTGAGTTTTCTATTTGAATTTTTTCTTGGGAGTTCTGTTTTGTGCTTTGCTGTGTTATTGAGAGTTTACCATCATATCTACTTTTACCAATATTATGTACATACAGGATTTTTATGCTGTCCTTGGGGTGCCAAAAAATGCTAGCAAGTCTGAAATCAAAAGTGGTAAGTAGATTCTTGATTCTTTTCATGATTTTCTCATTGCTGTGATATAGTTCCTATTTGGGGGATATAATTTGTATGTGCACACTTCTTTTTTGGGTAACTATTTCTCGTGCTTCAAGGGTTGTCCCTTATAGAGTATCATCTGATCACAAACATTATTGACATGTTAATGGTGTGCTACATGCTTACACACATTACTGCTACTTGTTTGACTGCTTCTTTTTTACTGTTCCTTTTTCTTTGAGATTACTTCTTTTTTTCTTCTTATTCTTCTATATACATGTCTTTTGCTGTCATTCTAAAGAGACCTTTGAGTATCTAGCGCCTTGTGTCGGACATGCTTTTAGGAGCGTCTGCAAAATATTGTTGTCCGACACGGGTTTATGACACGACACGCCTCCTCCATAGAAGTGTTTGTGCTTCTTTCTATAGCATAATTTGGCGATTTGCTTCGATTTTTTCTTTCCCTTATTGGATGTGGCCTTTTTTGTTTAACGTCTTGTCAATAAAGCTTAATGATGTTACTCATAAAAAGTATTTCTACCTTTTATTAAAAGGATCTTATTGTGCCAGTTCAGATTTGGCTTTCTTTGTCTATATTCTACGTTACACGGACTCGGGTACGGGTATCGGATACGGGTGTGTATCTAAGGGTCGGACACTTTAAAATTAAAAATTAAGGATACGTGGATACGGATCCAAATTAGGATACGGGTACGGGGATATGTTAAATAATTATTTTTAAAATATATTTATTATATGAAGATGAGTTAAAAAGTTTAAGGAATAATAAATTTTATTAAAAAAATAACAAATAAATAATAAATAAATTATAAACATTATTTTAGACATAAAATAAATTATATTATATATGATAAAATAAATTATTTTAATTTTAGACATAAAAATTATGTTATTTATTATATATTATATTATATAATATTTTTTTGAATAAATAATATTATATAATATGTATGTGAATAATGAATAATATTATATTAATATAGTTTATATTTTATATAATATGTATGTGAATAATGAATAATATTATATTAATATAGTTTATATTTTATATAATTCAAACTATATTAGAAAAGTCGGAGAAGTCGGAGATAGACTGAACAAAAAAAGAAAAGAGAGAGAGGGAGAGAGAGAGAGAGAGAAAGTGACGAAGAGCCTTCGCAGATCAGGTGACGAAGAGATTCCGAGATCGAGATGAAGGGGAAGACGACGGAGCAGTACAAGCTTCGCAGATCGCAGATCGATCAACTTCGCAGATCGCAGATCGCAGATCGCAGATCGAGCTTCACAGGTTCTCGATCAAGCTTCGCAGGTTCTCTCCTTGCTCTCTCCTCTTTCGATTCTTCTGCCGTATCCGTTTCTAAGGAGCCGTATCCCGGCCGTATCCCGCACCCGTACCCGTGTCGTGTCGTGTCGACACGGGTACCTTCGAAATTCCAACGAGTCCGTGTAACATAGTCTATATTTGTTCTTCAATCCTAACTCTAGGCATTGTTTAGTAATAATTTTTGGTTCATATTATATTGCTAACTATTTCTTCTTTCATTTTTAGCTTATCGGAAGCTTGCCAGAAGTTATCATCCTGATGTGAACAAGTAAGTTGAACTGAACTTTCAATCTGTTGTCAAATTCTTTGGCTTTTAATTTCAACAATGTCTGTTTATTTTCCACCATTGATTTGCTCGGTTATGTTGGTTGTGTATGCCAAGCTTCTTTGTTTTTCACACCCTGAAAATTTTTTAAGCTTATAAAGAGGACTGTATTAATTTCTCTTGGAGATGAAAAATCTTCATTTGTTAAGTCACAGCTCTCTCTCTCTCTCTCTCTCTCTCGTAATATTTCCACTCACCATTCTTATTTCTTAATTCTTATTAATATGCTTGTTTTAATATGTTAATTTCATTCCATCAAACATTTTTGCTTGTTTGAATTAAACTACGGCCAAAAGTTCAAAACCATTAACACAACTCCTTGAAATTGTAGTCGGTTACCAGTTTGAAACCTTTTGTATTTTTTCCTTTAATCTAGTTAATAGTGAATTGTCATCTATAAGATAGTTTAAAACCTTAGGTTCATTGCTTGCTGTAATGGTAAATGCTTGGGGCTACCAAGCATGGGAATGCATGTTTGAGTATGAGAGCAGCCACTGTGTAAATATTGCCAAGGGTTAGGTTTTCCACTCTTACTCTTCCCAACAGCCTCGTCCCCCCGCCTTCCCTCTTTCTCCTTTCTCTCCTCTATCATCAATTTGTAACCTTAGAAATGATGTTTTGTCAAAGGTCCAAGCTAGATTTTAGAATTGAGAAACCTTCTATTTATGCAAGTTATTGTTGTTGTTCTACTATTCAGCACCACTTGTAAAATCTTAAGAAGGATTGTAGTTTTTTGAGGGCTGAATATTTAAGTTTGACATTGGTAGAGGTGCTTTCTGCTTAGAGAGACAAACCAAGAGATGTTTTGGCTTCGAGAGGAGCTACATTTCCACAAATTTTTATTTTTATTATAAAACTGTTAAGGAAGGAAGATATAGATAAGTCAAGCTGTCATACTCAGCTCATTAAGCATGCTATAGGGATGCGAAATTGGAGACTAAAATTACTATTATATCTGTTAATGGTATTGTGGTCATCCAAAATAATATAAAAGAAAGTGAAGATTCTATCTCTTTGCTTCCCAAGTTTTTTGACATCATAAACTTGGAGTAGTTAAGATAACGTTGGGCTAGAAGTTCTCAGGTAGCTTCATCTATGAAAGATGCTTTGTTGACGTCCTGTTGCTTGTTGAGTAAGGCCATTATCTGACCAAAGATGTTCGAAGTTATGGTGTGGCCCAAGAACTTGTTGGAAGAATGAAGATTTGTTTCTAGCTCACATATTTGATTTGACATTGCATGCGTTTGCTGCTTGATTTTGTCAATTGGGACATATCATATTTTTTTTTTTGAAATATCACTTGGCCAAGACAGAAAACCCCTTTCCCCATAATGCACATTTGCTACAGGATTCATGTGGCGTAGTGATGTGATTTGAACTAGTGATGGCAGCACTAGCATGGAAATAAAATTCAAAGAAGGGATACTTGAAATTTTTCTGATTGAATTGGTCGAGTATCTTGGGGTACAAGATTCAAATTACCCAAGTTTTTCCAATGAAGATCTAACCTATATGAGTAACCTTCTCGTGATTGAGCAATGCTGATTTTAAAATTGACCCACCACCTTGAGGGTGGAAGCTCTTCATTGGCAAAGTCTCTTTGTGGTTTGGGTTTAGAGACATGGGAATTGGGATTGAGCCCCACATGGCAAGCAGTTGGCAGGGGAGGATACTCTGTGTGGCTCATCACCATTGGATAATAAGGGGGAAAATATTCTTTCTTGCAGTGCTCTACTTAAAACATAGGTCTTTACTAATCAAAGAAAATGGACTCACCACCTAAGGACCACCATTTTACCGCCAATTGTACCATCATCACCGCCATTTTTACCAAAGAGTTTTTTGTATTTCCTAATCCTTTCTGATTGCCCAATTCATGGATAGTACTCTACTTAAAATATAGGTCTTTACTAATCAAAGAAAATGGACTCACCATCTAAGGACCACCATTTTACCGCCAATTGTACCATCATCACCGCCATTTTTACCATTTTTATTATCATTTTTTTTTAATATTTCCTAATCCTCCAATTGCCCAATTCATGGATAGTGTCAGCATTCACCACTCATTGTAGGTAGCAATGTGAATGTGCTATGTGGAATTTTTTTTTTTGGAGTGGATAATCTTTGCCTGTTTGTTGTGAAGTATGGAAATCAATGTATTTCTAATATATTAATTCATAGACTTTACTTTTCAATGTGATATATTGAAGAGTCTTTGGGGCATTTCCTCCTAGAGGATTTACATTTCCCAATCCTTTCTTATTGCCCACTAATTTTGATATCCTTTTAAGCATTTGCATACTCCCAATTTGAAATATACCATACCTGAGAATTTAACCTTTTTTGGGTTGGCTCCAGTATATTTTGTTTCTTCCATATAGACACAAATTTGGCAAATAATTTAAATGACAAATACCATAATGGGAGCTACATGTTTGTGAGTTCCTAGGAAAGTAAAGACACGGCTTTAGTTTACACATGATTTTTGCTAGATTGTATGATGTGGCGATGCCTTTGCATTATGTGGAAGGTCATTGGTGTGAACCCTTGGCTGTTTTATTTCCTATGGCTCTAGAGAAGTTGTCCACACATACTGGCTCTTTTTCTTTTTTTTTTTTTTTTTTTTTTTTTGTGGGGGGTGGTGGTGGTGGGGGGTGTTAGAATTCTAGAAGTAAAATGCTTTGTTTTTACTCTTGTTCTTCTTCCATACCTGCAGAGAACCCGGAGCAGAGCAGAAATTTAAGGATATCAGTAACGCTTATGAGGTAAACATCTGGATCCTAATGCATATTATTCTGCTTGATGATTTCCAATTGAGTAGTGGCAGATCTAATGGCAAATAAATACGTGTATTACAGGTTTTGTCAGATGATGAGAAACGTTCCATATATGACAGGTATGGAGAAGCTGGCCTTAAAGGTGTTGGCATGGGCACAGGGGTGAGTTCCTGTCTATTAGAAAGAAAACAAACACCAAAATCACTGGTTTCAATTTCTAAATTTGTTTCTATTCCTCTTAATGCATGTTCTTTTCTTATTTTGAGCATTTCATTATGCCAGGATTTCAGCAACCCCTTTGATCTGTTTGAGTCATTATTTGATGGCTTGGGTGGTATGGGCGGGATGGGTGGTATGGGCATGGGTGGACGGGGCTCTCGGAGTAGGGCAACAGAGGGCGAGGATCAGATCTACAATCTGGTTTTGAACTTCAAAGATGCTGTATTTGGGGTAGAAAAGGAGATTGATATAACTCGGCTTGAGTCATGTGGAACCTGTGATGGGTCAGGTGCCAAACCGGGGACCAGTCCTTCGAGATGTAGCACATGTGGTGGACAAGGGCAAGTTGTCCAGTCAGCAAGAACCCCATTGGGTGTCTTCCAACAGGTAATGACCTGCTCTGCTTGTGGTGGGACCGGGGAGACTTCGACTCCTTGCAATTCATGTGGTGGTGATGGGCGAGTACGGAAGTCAAAACGGATTAGCCTAAAAGTTCCGGCCGGGGTTGATGGCGGCAGCCGGTTAAGGGTCCGGGGTGAAGGTAACGCAGGAAAGCGAGGCGGGCCCCCTGGAGACCTCTTTGTGATTATTGATGTTCTTCCGGATCCTGTCTTGAAACGAGACGATACTAATATTCTCTACAGTTGCAAGGTTTCTTATATCGATGCAATTTTAGGAACTACAATGAAGGTTCCCACTGTTGACGGCATGGTTGACTTGAAGATCCCGGCCGGTACTCAGCCCGGAACAACCCTAGTGATGGCGAAAAAGGGTGTACCATTCCTTAACAAAAGCAACCTCAGGGGTGATCAGTTGGTGAAGGTGCAAGTTGAGATCCCAAAACGATTGAGCGGTGAAGAGAGGAAACTTATTGAAGAACTCGCCGACCTAAAGAAGGCGAAACCTCTCAACAGCAGGAGATAGTGGAAGTCGGGGGTGGTCGTCTTTCGCTGTTTAATAGGTATTTGTTCTTTCTTTCCCTCTCGGTTGTGGAGTGATCGTGTTGGTAGGGGGAATTTTCACAATGATTTGTCAACCGGTGTAGCTGCAGCAGCTGCTTTTTGTGGTAGGGAATTTTTCAGGGTTAGTTTTTGTATTGTGTATTACATACATTTATACTCAAGGGAAGGAAGAAAAAGGTTAAGAGGGAGACTTCTCTGCCATTTATTCTGGAAACTGGCCTTTTCGTTTCTCTTCTAATGGTCTTGATTACATATTTATTGGACTGTAAATTTTGGGTGAAACCCCACAATTTTGTTATTCTATTCTCATATTTTATCTTACAATTCTAGTTTATTGCAAAATTGTCTTTGCAATTTAGACAGCTGAGCTGATCTGATCTTGTCCTTTTACGTTGGTATATGAATGTTATCCCTGCTAAAACTGAGAGGCACCATGTCATTATTCAACTTTTTGGACAAATATAGTTGAAGGACTTATAGATGTAAGATATGGGGAGATTCTTAAAATACTATATGTTTTTTTGAAAAAAAAATATAATTTTATTTAATTTGACTAAATATATAATTATTGATAAAACTAAATAAAGAAAAACAATTTATATAATCAATCTCACTTGATTATGATATGAGATTTAATTTAATTTGAAATAGAAAACTACGTAGGTAAAGAAATTAAACCTTGTCCTATGTTGGTTAAAGTATTAAAATACTTTTTATGAGAAATGTTAAGATGATTATCAAAATCTTTATATAGATTTTTGATTTTGTCTAATATAATACTTCTATGGTGACTAGGTTTGAGTAATGAAATTTAGATACACTTGTTTTAATAAAATATATTTTATTCATTTTATAATGTTTGGTACGATAAGAGAAAATATATCTATATCTATAATGTATATAAAGGGAATAAGTTACTTGGTGTCAATGTCTTCTACTTATGCCATGTGTTCCTTATTTCTGTAAGATAAAATAAAAAAATTAAATGTTGAGGTGGTGAAAAGGACTTGAACCTAAAACCTTTGATTTGATAAATAATACTTTTAACACTTGAGTAATAGGCATTACATGTGTTTAATTTAAAATCTAAATTTATATTTTATATATTTAACGACACACCTATCGAGTGGACATACAGTCACTAGTATATATGTACATGTTTTTCAAGAAGAATAATATTAATGTTGTGTTTGGTTGAGGGATTTGAGGAGGGATTTGGAAAGGGAAATGGAAAAGGTAAGTGAAATGTGAAAAAAATATTTGAGGAGGGATTTGGAAAGGGAAATGGAAAAGGTAAGTGAAATGTGAAAAAAATATACCTACATTTCACATAGTTTCACACACCTTTTCCCTTTCCCTTTCCAAATCCCTCCTCAAATCCTCCAACCAAACACAGCATAAGGATCATGAAATGTTTCATGAAGAGTTTTCATCATTTGATTAGTGTGTGGTGTTTTTTCATATGTGTAATCTAACGGTGGAGAGTTTTTCATGATACCTATCATTACTCTTTCATGAATAGTGAAAAAAAATTATTTATTGCCATTCCAATATGATGAACAAAAAGAGGAACTTGGGGTGAGAGAGGCTCGAACTCTCGACCTCAGGATAACTCAGAAGCTATGAGACCTACGCGCTAGCCAACTGCGCCACCACCCCTTTGTATCTAAATCTCACAAAATCATTTTAATGTTGTCTATTTATCTGTTTAACCCAACCGAAACTAGACTCAACATTTTCAATGAATTATGAACTTTTAAAGAAATAAATAAAGTTAAAATCATGAAAATTCATTTGATTAAAGGATACACGCATTCAACACTTTCAATGAACTTCTTAAAAAATATATAAAGTTAAAATTATGAAAATTCATTTGAT
Source organism: Camellia japonica (assembly GCA_030407325.1). Lineage (NCBI taxonomy): Eukaryota > Viridiplantae > Streptophyta > Magnoliopsida > Ericales > Theaceae > Camellia > Camellia japonica. The sequence continues at coordinate 148,480,593 of JAPPVO010000029.1, forward strand.
TAATGGATACACACATTCCTACAAACTTACTATTTATGATGTCCATTTGACATGTTAATTTATCTTCTTAAAAAGGGACACATTTTGATTTGATACGTTGTCATATATATATTGTACGAGCACGAAATAATTTTCTTATATGATTCTGTTGATCAAGTTTGCGCTCCTCCAAACGTTGTCACTTTGCTACCTGAAAACACAAATGTGAGCTAGCCGGCGGGTGTGTGCTGGAAACTCCTCCAATGCCTAAGTCAGCCAAATAGACAATAGACACAAAAGTTCTGTGTATTCGAGAGTAAGAATTGTGATACCTATACATAGGTCCTGTCATGAGCTTTTATAGATTCTGCCTAGCACAATCCTAGTAGGACTCCAACTCTCCTTAGCAGAGTCCTCCTAGAAATCACACTCCCAAGGATAATGCCTATCCTGATAACTCCCTACTCACTGTTATCCAAGTGAGATGGTTTTCTAGCTCGGTTAAGTCGGTGTGGTTTTAACCGAGTCAGCTTGCCTCTGCCGTGCTCTTAATAAAAGTAACAACGTACATAGCTCTCGGCCGAGCTAAATGTAGCTCGGCTCTTATCAGGGATGAGTACCTCGGTCGGCTACAAGGCACCCCAGCTGACCGGATCAATGTCAGCCGGTACCAGACCGAGCTACCGAAGCCTCTACCACAGCCCACAACCTAGTCCTTAGCACGGCCCAATTTGTCCATATAAATTACCCTCTCAATTGCCCCTTAATTCCATCTGCATAGCATGTTTGGGATTATCCACTTTCGACCGACCTGTCAAGGTCCATGCCATTTAACTTCCAAAACACTCTGCCAAGCCGAGCAAAAATACCGTCCGAGCCCAAACATAGCTCGGTTCCTAGAATTGCATCGGTCATACACCCCGTCTTTTCATGCTCCTGACATCGTGTCCTTATTAGGACACGTGGCATGTTTGGATTGCCCCCACACATTGCGACAGCCGTCACATGCAGCCCAAAGATTTCGAAAAGCCTCGCCTTTTTCTTTACTTCAGTTAAATACACTGTTTATTTTCACGAGCAGTTTTTTACTGTTTATCTTCTTTCTGAAAAAACCTCGAGCATTTTAACTCCAAATCCTCACTTTCTACTGCCAAGTCTCCATCTCAGTACCTAAATCGCTTGCTTTGCTTATCCCAGTCGCAGCGGCTCGTTCTATTGGATTCTGCCTTCACGTCTTCAATCTGTAAGTTCTTCATGCCCCTTCCTCCTTTTGCTGGTGTTCCCTTTAATTTCTATAATTCTAACACCTAATCCCCACACAAGCATATTATACACACTAGAACGTTTGAGTTTAAACCCAAAGCCTCACGCTCAAGCCCAGAAACACACTAGCTGGATTTTGAATTTTAAAACAATGTTTTTAATCCAAAATTACGCTGTGACCGAACTAGGAATTTGTTTGCGACCCTTAGGCTTATACTTGACCGAACTAGAAGCGCGCTATAACCTTGTGCAATGATCTCCAACCGTGCTATAAACCTTAAACTGGACTTGTTTGACGACCGAACTGGAAACTTGTTGTAACCCAGATGCAGCCGAGCTAGGCTTATACTATTTTTAACTTCTGCCTATTTACTTAGCTTGATCCAGTTATCTGGGCATAACACCTTTTATGTTCACTTTGTAGACTTGACTAGGTTGGCCAGACATACCCTTACACCTTGCCCCAGGGCAATTTTGCTCAACCGAGCTATCCAAAGCCACATCAGTACCGAGCTAGGCTGCCATACTCAATTTTACACAACAACCTTTAAGTTTAATGGGTAAATATTAATTCCTGGTAAACTCGCCTGGGGCCATGGCCGAATTCCGAAAATATGACAACCCTCACCTATGATTAGCGTTAATTCGTGTTTAAGCATGATAAGTAAATGATTAAGATGAAATCCCAAATTGATTATGTGAGTGTCTTGTTTTAATTGCATTTCTATCTGTTTGATATAGAACGATCTGTTCACGTTTTAAATTCGAGTTGCGAATTGAAAGCCTTATCGGCGACCGATTCAGAAATTGACTTGATTTATATGCTAATTAGGATTTATAGAATTTTATGGTAAGTTTAATTGAAATTCGATTTGGAACAATTAAATTAGAATGAATAATGCTAATTAATATAACATAAGTTAATTACATGTTTGCCATTAAGTGGACTTCCTCAAAGGATTGTTTTGGGAATTCAAGATTTAAGGTACACCTTTTGAACCATTAAGTTGTTTCATGCATGGTTCATGTAAAAATGGATACTAAAGTCAAGGAATAGCCTAAAGAGTAGGATTGAGAATCAATTCATGCATGCATGTCCATATCATTGAATTTTGAGATTATTTTTATGAAAATTTACACATGCATGTTAATATTTTGGTTATGATCCAAGAATTCACCATGTTTTGAGTTGTATCTTGCATTTAATCATGCTTTGAGGTAATGGAGTTCTAGAGAACTCATGCATGTTATGTTCTTGCATTGTTCATAAAGTTTACATTGAAATTTGGTACAATTGACACACTCTTGGGCTTTGATCTTATGAAATGATCTTCAAAACATGTTGTGTTATGAATTTCTAAGTATTTTCCAGAAAATGGGCCCAAAAGGATGAGTTTTGGCATATTAAATCCATGGTTTAAACTTTTGGAGCAAATCTGGAAAACCCAGAATTTTGCCTCCTCGCTCGAGCGAAGGATTTCACGCTCGAGCGACCAGCTTTGTTTTCGTGCTTTTGTTCGAGTGACGAAATGCTGGCTTGTCACGACCCAAACCCGCCCCTATGGGTTTAGCATCGTAACCGGCCAGTAATCCATGATTACCGAAGGCCTGCTTAACAGTAATACAGAGTACAGGGGCTGGCGGAAGCCAAAACAGTAATAAAAGATGTCCAATGAGCTGTGACAGTCTGTATGCAAAAAGATTTTTCATATATATTTACATTCAGAACAAAAGCAGTATGTACAAACATCATTTACAGGCATTCAGGTTAGGGACCAAATCCCTACCATAGCAGTACAGTACCAGTCTATACAGTGTTACAAAACAGAGACAGAAGGGTAAACCGAGACACCCCAAAAAGCCTAAGCTTGGATACACTTGGAACCTCGCGGTGAGGCACGTTGGTTGGCTTGACAAAAAAAGAGTTTCACCCAACGCTCCTAGCTTCGGTCCGGTGCCTGGACACCTACATATATATATATATATAAACAGTGAGCTAAAGTCCAGTGAATAACATATGCGTAAAGAGGTTAAGAATGAATATCCTTTCAGTATTTAAAACAGTCATTTATCAGTATATCAGTCATTCAGTTTGTGGCTCATATTTCATGCCATAACAGTCATTCAGAAACTATAATAGTTATATGTGGTACATCCAATAGCAAAACAGTACAGTAGGTCTTAACAGACCGAACAGTCAGTTGATGACCATCATATCAGTAAACAGTAGTGGTTCCAAACATGGGAACCGACAGAGATCTCTGTGACAGTAGCAGTACAGTACAGTAACAGTAAATTGCTATGGATGCCACGAATACAGTTCACAAATAGGACAAACATTCATTCAGTAAGAAATATCATTTCAGAAAGTAGTACAGTTGTTCATTCAGAAAATATTCATGATTGAACATATCTTTACAACATTGTTACTCACAGAGCACTGGGCTACAGATAGGCTAGAGTGTCTCCAGATGCCAACCTTACAGTTACAGAATGAACACACACTAAGTTATACACTTGGGTTTAATAACTTAACCCCTAACTTGACTCAGTGTGGTTCTACATCAATATCCTCATTAAAATGCCTTAAACTAGGCCTAGGAATGCCTATGATGAAATGAGGATGCAAAGATGTACTTTAAAACACTTTTCAAAATTTTCAGAAACAGGGGTCTCGCTCGCGCGTGGATTTCTACGCTCGAGCGGACATGCAGACAAAGGAGCTCCGCTCGAGCGTGACTTTCCTCACTCGAGCGGACTGCAAAAGTACTGGATGTATGAAATTTACGCTCGATGGGCGCTCGACTCCCGCTCGAGCGTGAGACACAAGTCCTCGCTCAAGCGTGCATTCCCTCGCTCGAACGGACTGTAAACACATGCAAAGTACTGGATACACGCATTTCACGCTTGAGCGTTACTTTCCCCACTCGAGCGGACTGCATGAACCCAGAGTGTACGCTCGAGCGTGAAGTCTTACGCTCGAGCGTGGGTCCAAAATCTGGAATTTCCAGATTTGAACCTCAAGCTCAAAACTCAATTTTAAAGCATCAAATTCGATTCTTTTGGGCTAATTTTCTGGAAAACACTTGTAAACTCATAATATGACATGTTTCAAAGATCAATTTGAGAAATCAAAGCCCAAAGGTAGTTCAATTAAATACAATTTCAAAGAAGTTTTCATGAACATGATGAACATATGACATGCATGAATTCTAGTGAATTCTAATGCCTCAAAACATGATCCAAAGCAAGATTAAACTCAAAACCATGATGAACTCATGGACTAGAACAAGAATGTAAACTTGCATGCAAGATTTCATGAAAATCAACTTCAAAATGCAAGAATATGTACATGCATGCATGATTTCCTACTCAATTCAACATATTAAGCTAATTCTTGACTTAGATCACTAATTAACCATAGACCATGCAAGAACTAACTTGAATTCACAAACAATGAGGTAAATTCTCTACCTTAAGTCTCCAATTTTAAATGTAGAAGCTCAATATGCAAGGAATCCTTCAATCCCCTAAGCCTCCAAGCCAATTTTAGATGAAATCAAGCTTTCTCCTAACTCCCTCTCTTTCTCTCGGTTAAGACTTGAGGAAAAGGATGAAATGATCTCACAATTAAGTCCAAACAACAATGTAGGAAATGACCACTCAATGGCATTTTGGTAATTAAGCCAACTAATGTAATTTAACATTATTTAATCCAATTTAATCATAATCATACCAAATCGAATTTCAACTAAATTTACCATAAAATCACATTAATTCTAATTAACACAAAACACTAATCGGTTCCGAATTCGGCCGCCGATAAGGCCTTCAATTTACAGTTCGAAACTTAAAACATGAACAGATAAATCAATGACAAACAGATAGAAATGCATTTAGCATAACACATTCATGCGATTAGTTTAGGATTTCATCTTAATTAGTTACTTATCATGTTCAGTCACAGTTTAGCAGTAATCAGTGGTGAGGGTTGTCACATGGCTCGAGCGTAAATTGTAAGCTCTCAGGTTTTGCGTGTGCAGAAGTACGCTCGGGCGACAAGACTTGCGCTCGAGCGAAGAACTGTGTCTCACGCTCGAGCGAGCATCAGCGGAGATTTTCAGCAACCAGTTCTGCATGACTGCTTCGAACGAAGGAAGCCACGCTTGAGCGAGACCCTTGTTTTCAGCAAGTTTTTGAAAAATGTTTGCAATTACATTTTTGCATCCTCATTCCATCCTAGGCACTCCTAAGCCATGTTTAAGGCATCATAATGAGGATAATGATTTAGAACCACAGCAAAGCAAGTAAGGGGCTAAGTTATTAATTCCGGATGTGTAATTTAGTATGTGTTCGTTCTGTAACTATGTAGATTTGGCACCCAAGGACGCTGATTAGCCTGTCTATAGCCTAGTAATCTGTGAGTAATGATGTTGTAAAGTTATGTTCAATTACAATTATTTTCTGAATGATTAACTGTACTGCTTTCTGAAATGATATTGTTTACCGAATGAATGTTTGTCCTATTTTACGAACTGTATTCGTGGCATCCATAGCAATTGACTGCTACTGTTACTGTTACTGCTACTGTTACAGAGATCTCTGTTAGTTCCAATGTTTGGAACTACTACTGTTTATTGTTTTGATGGCCATCAACTGACTGTTCGGTCTATCTAGACCTACTGTACTGTTCTGCTATTGGATGTACTACGTATGACTATTATGACTCCTAAATGATTGATATGACTTGAAATATGAGTCACTGATTGAATAACGGATTTACTGATGCAAATTACTATTTCAATTACTGAAAGGACATTCATTCTTAACCTCTTTACACATTTGTTATTCACTGGGCTAAAGCTCACAGTTTATATGTATGTAGGTAGCCAGGCACCGGACCAGAGCTAGAGGCACCGACTTAGACTCATGTTTTGTCAAGCTAACCATTGCGCCTCACATCGAGGTTCTGAACCTACACGAGTCAATGCTGTTTTGGGGTGTTTCAAATTTACCCTTTTTGTGTCTGTTAATGTAAAGAATGTTTAAGACTTTAATTGTACAGTTATGACGAGGGGATTAGGTCCCTAACCTGTATGTTACTTCGTACATGTATTTTTGGTATATGGCTATGAATGTGGTTTTGTCCATGGAAATCTTTCCATTCAGATTTTCATAGCTCATTGGACATCTTTTTATTATTGATTAACTTCCACACAGCCCCTTTGTACTGTATTATTATTGTCATCTCCGTTAAGCAGGCCTTTGGTAATCACGGATTACTGGCCAGTTACGATGCTAAACCCTTAGGGGCAGGTTGGGTCGTGACAGAAAAGACTACCATATCCCAGATGACGTCCACCTCTCCTTAGCTGAGCTAGACACCATGTCCTGGGGCAAACCGGGCTTCGTCCCATTTACAGTGATATCGATTGTAGAAGTCGGGCTTCGGTTCCCTGTACAGCCTTTTATATGCGAGTTCCTCAGGCAAACAAGATTGTGTCCAACCCAACTCTCTACAAACACTTATAGAATAATAAATTGCATCGTCGAGCTAAACTGCCGACTCGGCCTCAACCTCGGATTGGCTGAGCTATTTTATCAATATTCACTCGGCCAAAATGACGAGGGTTGGGTATACTACCTCAAAGTAAGAAGAGACCGAGAAAAAATTCTAAAAAACACACTAGACAAAGACTTAAACGATGACAATTTCTTGTGGGTTTCTGAAAATTTTGAAGATCAGGAAGCCCAGATATCGGGCTATAACATAAACTGGAATAAAGGGACTGCTGGTAAGAACACTTTGGTTCAATTTTTCTTTGTCGTTCCAATTAACCATCGTGCTAACCCATTATGTTCCTTGTCTTTCTTTTCTGTAGATTTAAACCAGCTTAAATCACATTATACTTACGCTAATAAAGACGCCCTTCGTGCCACATTTCGATACCGCCACCACAATTGAGGCGAGCTACTAAACTTCGAGTCGACCCATCAGTATAGCGGAAGGAGAAAGATTAGGGTTACTGACTTTCTTCTCGAACCATCACCTGAACCAGACCCAAACCTACCCCAAATCAACCTCATTTCTTTGACTGAGGAGCAAGAAATGGCCAAGTGATGAGCCATCCGTGCCCTAATCACCGAGCAAACCACAGTTCCTACTGTCGAGGTTCAAACCGAGGTACCACAGACCGGTCAATCACGTGAAGCTATGGTGGCCCTTCCCACTACCCGAGCTTTGTCATCTCGGCCAAACAAACAAGCCCGTACCAGTTCTGCCCCACAACGCCTGAGAGACGATGATGACACTCAGCCGTCAAAAACTAAGCTGCCAGAAACCACTCTGCCCCAAGGTCGCAACCGGCCAAGCCCTTCAAATCCTTCATCCCCTCCGGTGTAGGCACTAACTGTGTCCTTCAAGGGTCGTGCAGTAACAGCCTCTAACTTTGTTAAGGCTGAAAAAGACCACCTCCTAACCTTTAACTTAGCAAAGAGCGTCTGTCTTCCCGCTAACATGGAGCGGCACGAGGGTTTGACCGAGCTGAAGGCAATCTGCTCGGCGTCCAAGTTTATGATATTGGTAAACTCTAAAAATCCTTGTAACCCAATAATTGATACCATTATGGACCCACTGCTCGGTTTTAAGTCACCGCTTTGAATGTTTGTGCAAGCCCTTCAAAAGAGCCAAGTGGCTCACAAACGTGTCCTTGAGCTGGGGAAGATGGCTCGGTCAGTCGTCGTTGATGCTGGTGCTAAAGCGGCCAAACTGAAAGAGGCTAAGGCCAAATTGACCGAGCTGGAATCAGAGAATGCACGATTGGTCAAACTGGTTAACTCGGCAGAAGCGGACAAGCAAAAAACTCTAGCCGAGAAGAAAGATCGCTATCTGCGAGAGTTGGCGAAGCTGGAGAAGAAAAAAGACGCTAAAATAAAAGCGTTGCAAAAGCAGTTGGAGGACGCTGAGGATCGTGGGTTTAAAGAAGGTGAAGAGCTCTACGTTCAACAATGTGAGGCGTCAAAGGATATCTTCTTTAAATGCGGGTGGAAGGCTGCAGCAGCCAAGCTCGGTCAGGGGCCTGATTCCGAGGTCTTTCTGAACCTTCCCTCTCACTTTATATTGAGTTATATGACGAACTACGCCAACGAGGTCCAGCAAAAGTTTCTCCAAGAGGGGGGAGGAGGAAGAGACCCCAGAACCATCCAACGCCTCTCCTGCCAACACCGACCGCAAAAAGGAAAAAAAGAGGAAGGTTGGAATCATGAGATCAAAAAGGAAAAAATACGAATATAATACGAATAAAAATAAGTGAACAAAAAGGAAAAAATAAACAAATAAACAAATAGAGAGAAAAATAAAAATGGGAGAAAATAAAAAAAATAAAAAGAAAAGAGAGGAAGATGGGATCATGGGATCATGAAAGGATGGGTGAGAAAAGGAAAAAGTAAGAGAGAGAAACGGGAAAATAAAAAATGTACATATAGGATATTTTTTGGAAAATATATCTCAGCCATTATTTTATAATTTGAATAGATCTAAACTGTCCAAATGTCCTACTAGAACAAATGTGTGTAGGACAAATTCAAAAACCATCCTGGTTTATTATATAGATGTTAAAGATTCATATAAGGTCAAAATTTATGAAGTCTATCAGGTATTCAATATATTTAAAAATAATAATTAATTGTTCAAATTCATTTAATTTGTGGACTATAAAATTCATTAATTTAATGTTCACTACACACAGTAAAATCTGGCTCCTAATTCTGGGATTGTAGACTTTTTCATATAATACGAATACAAATAAGCGAACAAAAAGGAGAAAAAAAAAATAGATAGAAAAATAAAAATGGGAGAAAATAAAAAAAATAAAAAGAAAAGAGAGAGGAAGGTGGGATCATGGAAGGATATGTGAGAAATGAAAAAAATAGAGAGAGAAGCAGGAAAATAGAAAATGTACATGCAGGATATTTTTGAAAAAATATATCTCAGCCGTTGTTTTATAATTGAATAGATCTAAGCCGTTCGAATGTTCTAGTAGGACAAATGTGTGTAAGACAAATTCAAAAAACCATCCTGCTCTATTATATAGATATTGTTAAAGATTCCTATAAGGTCTGAATTTATAAATCTAGCAGGTATTCAATATATTTAAAAATAATAATTAATTGTTCAAATTCATTTAATTTGTGGACTATAAAATTCATTTATTTAATGTCCACTACACATAATAAAATCTGGCTCCTAATTTTGGTATTGGAGACTTTTCCATATAATACAAAAAAAATAAGTGAACAAAAAGGAGAAAATAAAAAAAATAAACAAATAGATAGAAAAATAAAAATGGGAGAAAATAAAAAAAAATAAATGGAAAAAAGAGAGGAAGGTGGGATCATGGGATCATGGGAGGATGGATGAGAAAAGGAAAAAGTAAGAGAGAGAAGCGGAAAAATAGAAAATGTACATGTAGGATATTTTTTGGAAAATATATTTCAGTTATTATTTTATAATTTGAATAGATCTAAGCCGTCCAAATGCCCTAGTAGGACAAATGTATGTAGGACAAAATCAAAAATCATCCTGCTTTATTATATAAATATTGAAAATTCATATGAGATCTAAATTTATGATGTCTATTAGGTATTTAATATATTTAAAAATAATAATTAATTGTTCAAATTCATTTAATTTGTGAACTATAAAATTCATTAATTTAATCTACACTACACACAGTAAAATCTGGCTCATAATTATGAGATCGTAGACTTTTCCATATAATATAAATAAAAATAAGTAAATAAAAATAAGAAAATAAAAAAAATAAACAAATAGAGAAAAAAACAAAAATAGAAGAAAATAAAAAAATAAAAAGAAAAGAGAGATGAAGGTGGGATCATGAGATCATAGAAGGATAGGTGAGAAAAATAAAAAGTAAGAGAGAGAAGTGTTGGAAAAAATGGTTTAATATAGGCATATTTTTTAGCCCAAATTTGAGTGGGCCCCAAACGTCTTTTGGGGTGGGTCCGAAGAGGTGAAGTGTTCCTTGCCGCGTGGCAAGTCACACGGTGAAGACGGAACGTCAAAATCATTTATGAGTGAATGGGAAGTTGACATCGTTTTCGAGTCTAACATTAATTTTTATTTGATAAAATTAATTTGAATTTTTTCAATAAAAAATTATTGTGGGAATTTAATTTAATTCTAAATTTAAATTTTGGGTTCCTAAGTGGTTTCCTAAAGTTTGTAATTGTGGGAATTTAATTTAATTCTAAATTCAAATAGTGGTTTCCTAAAGTTTGTCAATAGATTATATTTATATTCTAAATATTGTTTTATTAAATCTATTCAACTTTTGGCTTTTATTTGATTAAACTATTCTAAATAGTTTAATAAATATATATATTCCAACTGTTTTGAATCTAGTACCAATGGATCTTTCCTTTTCACATGTTTGAATATTTGTGTGCTAGTGTAACGGTCACAGAGATTTTGTTTGAATTCAAATTCTAAAACTGTCCATTCTTTGCACCTGTTCACTACATGTTTTGCACTTGTTCGGGACAGCATTTGTGTGCCTATATATACCTACTTCAGCAGTGTTTAGGAATCCGAATTTAGTCTGGGCATGTTTGATATGTCCAGATTTCATTTGTATGCATTACTCTTCATTTTAGATTTAGAATAAATTAAAGAGAGTATAGAACACAAGGTTTGGTTCGCGTACAATTTTGTTTGGTGTGCTACAACAATTTTGTGAAGATCTTGTATCCGGGAGATAGACGCACTCAATCGTAAGCAACGTAGCGGGGTGTAGACACCCAATTTTTGACCGTCCTCAAGACTTGGACGTCGCCGTTTGAACACTCGGTGATTACCCATGTTCGTGTTTCTTGTTTTGAGCCGGCGGTCTCGGCTACGCGCCTTGCCTCAGGATCTCTCAACTCGACTGTGCTGTGTTCGGTTTTGCACCAAACACTTGTGTTTTTGTTTCTGAGGGTGGAGAGTAGCTTTTAGCTACCCCTGGCAACCCACCGGCCGTGTCTTGAGGCCACCGGCCATGAGTTGAGGCTACCGGCCATTGGTAAAGTATACCATTGGCCGGCCGGCATTCAGTGTGGCCGGTGGCCTCCTTTTCTGGCCGGTAGCACCTTTTTACCTTTTTCAGGCATGGTGCATGCCAGCTGTGCCAGCTGGAATGCACCAAACCTGCCCCGGGGCATGCATGTGGCTGTTTTGCCCCTTTTGCACCCTTTTGGTCAAAGCTTCTTGAGGAAGCTTGACCCTTTGTCAAAGCTTCCTCAAGAAGCTTGCCAGGTCCTAGCTTCCTCAGGAAGCCTTGCCCCCTTTGACCCTTTTTTGTTTAGCTTCTTTGAGAAGCTTCAAACCCTCGTTTTGTCTATATATAGAGCCTCTCCTCCTCCATGTTAGGGGTTGAACAAAAAAAAACCAGAGCTTATATATACATTCTGATATACATTACACTCTCTCTCTATATCTCCCTCTCTCACCATTTGGGTGTGTTTAAGGGCCTTAAAGTGCATTTTATCCTTAGTTTTGCATACAAACACACACTATTACACCATACTTCGACCTTGAGAGGCATTGAGGGTTTGTTCTTGAGGTTTTGAACTGATTTTGACCAGAGAAAGGTGGCTGGCCTTGCTGTTCTTCAAGGCTTCTTCAAGGGTAACACACTTACTTTAGATTCCCCAATCTTGCACTAGATTTTTGCCTATCTTGCTTACTATTTTAGACTTTGTGTATAACTGAAAAAAGTCTTGTATTTGCATGCTTGAGATACTTCATTAAGGTTGTTTTGGTGTTAGGGGTCGATCTCCCCCTCTTAGGCCTTATTTGGCCCTTTTTTGTGCCTTCTTTTTTGAGCTTCGGTTACCTTTGTATATTGGCCTTCCCACCACTGAAATCCAGTGGATTTTTAGTGGTGAAGAAGGGGTTTTGAGGTCTTGCATAGGGGAGGGACACCCCTCTCCCTTTGTCTCTCTTTTGTCCTTGTTTTTGGCTCATAAGGGTAGCATACATGATTAGTTGTTCTTGGCTTCATTTCAGAGGTTTTTGAGTGTTGTTGGGTCGTATTATGCCTCTGTTTTTGGTCGGATCCATACCCCTTGCATGCTTAATATACTTGCTTTGTATTCCCTTATTTGGCCTAGAAATGCATCATACATGTAGCCCACCATGCCCTCATGTTTTGGCCTAACCTTGTGAAGTTCTTAGCCATGTCTTACCATGCTTGAGGTCTGTTGGGTGCTGTTTTAACCATATTTGCCATGTTTAGGGTAGCCTCTTTGCATTTTGGCTTGTGAGCCTTGAAGAGTTGAGTCATGAGCATGTTTTAATTGGGCCATTTCAGTGCTTTAGAATCCTTTCTCATGCCATTTCAGTCCCTAATCCATGCTTGTATGCTTACATTTATCATCACTTTCATGCCTCGAAGGGTTGTTCTTTTGTGCCTTGGAAAGGGTCATAATGCATGCCTTGTGTTTAAGTCATTTGAGCTGTCATATCAGTGGGTTTTGGGGGTCCCTTTTGCATGCTAAAACTCTGTTTTTGGTTGTTTAGTCCATGCCATGAGTGGTTGGGGTGGGTGTTAAGAATGCCTTTTATTTTGCATCTATTCTCTAGCATGATTTGGCCTCATCATTCACATTTTTTTTAGAAGTTAACATGAGTGTTTAATGCCCATGCTTACCACCTTTGAGTGTTCTTAAGAGTAGCCTTCCATGCTTGGGTTTTTGGTTCATTAGTGTGCTTGTTTGCGTGAGCACTTGTCCACCATTTTTGGTACTTTTGGCCACTGTTTATGGCAAGGCTGAGGTCTGCCCTTTATGGTTTAAGTCCACCATTACATGTTTGTTATATGTTTATTACGTATTTGGCTCATTATGTGTTACCACATGCTAGTCCCATTGAGTATTCGTTCATGTTTACTACATTGCATGTTGCATGCTTTAGTACATTATACATTAGCATGTTTAGTTTGCATTGCATTTGGCATGCCTTGCTTACTTAGCTTCATGTTGCATCTTTGAGCCAAGTTGGCATATATGCATTGCATTTGTTTGGTTTGGGGTGTCAAGCCAAACTTGAGGGGCGAGGAGTGTTTGTACTCCAAGTGACAAAACACGTCTCGATCCTCGGTCGCCGATGCCTTTGATCTCAATATGATAAGGCGTTAGCTTTCATTTGATTGTTGCATGCATTTACATTGAATGGCAAACTTGGCCTCTTAGGCCATCATGCATAATTGATGGCCCGAGAGTCGAGGGCCATGCTCCCTTGAGTCCATTGCATGATAGGGAGGGTGGCCATGCTTACATTTGCTTGAAATTCCATGCCATACACTGCTTGCCCTCTGTTGCTGTCAAAACTGATTTCTGCAGGAAGTTTTGGCCGGCCGGCCATCTCTAGTGCCGACCGGCCATCAATGAATGGCCGATAGATTTATCAGTGGCCGGTGGCAATTTCCCATGGCCGGTGGCCATTCCTCCCAGCCGGTGGTGTTCCACAGTGTGCATAGAACCTGTCCTGAGACTTGTGTAGTTTTCAGAGGAGCTAGGCAGTGAAAACAGAGGCAGCAATGCTATGGCAGCGAGTTTCCGGGCAGTACGAGTCAAGCATGCATCATCCAAACATTTTGAAGGCAGGGCTGCGGCTATTTTAATTCTACATTTAATTTATTAATGAAATAGGAATTCTGTAATAATTAATTAAGTAGTTAATTATTTATTCGGTTATGTAATATTTATTCGGACCCTCCGAGTGAGGGCAATTGTGTAATAAGTGTGGGTGAGTGTGTGCATGTCTTCCAATCCCACGTCTTTCTTCCCTTTTATTTACCCGCTTATGATGGTAGACTAGGGCATATTTAAATTAGCATACCTTATGCTATGCATGCGTGCATCCATACATTTGTCTTACATGCACCGGGCTCGGTACATCATGCTAACTGCATTTGTATTTCAATTACAAGTTGAGTACTTGTTAATTGCAGCATTTCACATGCCATCTTTAGGATAGCCGAGCCTATTGTAGTTGCATCTTGCATGTGTTGCATTAGCCATCTTAACATGAACTAGGATCATGCATATGATTGCTAACTAGTTTCTGTTTTGGCTTGGAGTACTAGGTGAGCTTTTTATGCTTTAGCATACCGTATGCGTGTGAATGTTAATATGACAGCATGATTACCATGAGGCTAGTTGCTTATGTGATATAACTGCTTGAATGCCTGTGGATGGAGGTTGAATTACCTGAATTGGAATAATACATTAAAACTGTGAGTTTTAAGCCCACTGGATAGTGGCAAAACCATCTTTTTTAAAGCCCACTCGAGGGTGGCAAAACCTGCATTTTAGCCTACTTGCGAGTAGCAAACCATTTTCAAAACAAACATGAAATGTTTTGTTCCAATTTAGGCGATTTGGTCTATACTTGCTTGCTGTGCGCATAACATAGTAATTCTAGGCTAATAACCGGAATAAGAACGCATAATGTTTTCAAAATAAGATATCACGGTTAGTAGAGGCCGATCTTTGATCGGGCGAGAGGGGGTGCTCATAGCTGACCTTCCCCAATCGTACCCAAGTTCCCGAGCCGAGGCAACTTTGGTGATGACGGACACGTGGCCTTGGCACCGAGTCAGGGTTTCCTAAATTCCCCCATAAAAAATATTTAGGTGGCGACTCTGTATCTGGCAAAGCAGTCCATGTTTGGCACTTCTTTACAAAATCTGTTTTCCAAAACGATTTGCCGGATTTGGACTCTTTGGTTCAGATTAAGAACAGTAACCAAAACGAGTCCGAACTGTAACCCATGAGGTCCCTCGCGGGCTTGTTACAGTTTCTGGCGACTCCGCTGGGGAGTTTAGAGAACTTGACTCGAATTCATGATATCTTGTTTTGACTACACTCATGTGTTTCTTTGCATTGCATGTGCATTGGTGCGCCTAGGACACCGTGTTGGCCATCTGCTATTCCTGAGCGGTTTGCCGGAGGCTTGTCTTGTCAAGGCATGACCATAAGGCTGGCCGGTTGCGGGCTCTGCCAGTATGGGAACACAAACCCCGGTTTTACCGGGGCACCCTTTTGACCATTCGACCTAGTGCATAGTCAGAATCCATAGTGACCATTCCAAACTAGGACAGGTTGCTTACCCGATCTAGGTTGTTTGAAACCGCTGCGTGCATAGTGAAACCCTAGCTCCTGACAAAATAGGACAGGGAAACCCTACCCCAACATAGGGGTGTTTTGGCTCTCTTTTACTTGCTATGTGCTTTTAGAGTGTATCTCTACAGGAACACACATATCAGTTCGCAAGTTTGAGTATCAGGCCCACGGGCATCAGTGTTTTTTGGGAATCAGTTATCTGCGGGTATCAGATTCAGACTTGGGGGCAACGATTTGGAAACAGTGATCAGTGATTAAGGAACAGTATATTCAGCTTATTGGCAGGATGTTGTGATACCCGACTGTGTGTTGTGTATTTATTTTACGCCGTTACGCTGTCCATATGTCTGTTTATTTATTTCCTTATACGCTTTATTTATCTTCTTGCTAGGTAGTTGAGCACAATTGCTTCTGACCCAGTAGATATTCCCCAAGCACTCTGGACTAGAGGTCGTCGACTCCATCGATCTGAGGATCTGATAGACGGACAACCAGTGTACTACTCTCTACCCCCGGTTACTAGACGGAGGGCAGTTAGGCAGAGGACATCAGTTCAGCAGTCAGTTCAGAGGGCCTTATCTACCCCACCTGAGTACAGCAGGGATCAGGGTTCTGTTTCACCTACAGAGAGGGAATATATACCGGTGATTCAATCAGATCAGAACAGTATGGCCAGCTTAGAAGAGATGGTGCGCCAACTTCAAGAAAGTATGAAAATGATGCAGCAAGATGCTGTCCGACAGGCAGAGTTCGCCAAGCAGCAGGCCATGGTTATGAATGAACAAGCAGAGTTAATCGTGAGGCTACAACAGCAAACCGGAGCATCTGCTTCGCAGCAAGCTCCTCCCCCGCCAGGAGTTCCAACCCTCGGGGAGACAGCTAATGTTCAGAATGATACAGACATTCCCACAGGACCGCCTCCACCCCCGGTCCTACCCCAAATCCAACCCTAGCTATCTAAAACACCCACCAACCTACCGGACTCCGCTTTTGAGTTTGAGACAGATCCCATAGCACTGAAGTTGAGTAAGCTCGAAAAACTGTTCAAGAGATCCCAGGGAGTCAAGACCATCCCTGACATTGAAGATGGATATACCGACGCAGTTGTGACGCTGCCTGACAGATTCAAAATGCCTCATATCAATCGATTTGATGGGTCTGGTGACCCCATGGTGCACCTGAGATTGTTTTCAGATATTTTAAGGCCAATGGGCCTCACCAAACTGCAGAAGCTGTCTCTGTTCGGCCGGACCCTGTCGGGTGTGGCGGCCATATGGTATGCCAAATTGGAAGATGACGTCAAAAGAAATTGGGACGAGATGGCTGAGGCCTTCATCACGCAATACTCATACAACACACAAATCGAGATTACGACCCGTGATCTCGAGACAACGAGGCAAGAGCCCAAAGAGAGCTTCTCAGAATTCGTGACCAGATGGAGGGCCAAGGCTTCGATGATGACCTTAAGGCCCACAGACAAAGATCAGATTCGGATGATTGTGCGCAATCTTCAGCCGAAGTTAATGCAGAAGATGATTGTACTCCCCTTTCCTACCTTTTCCGATCTACATGAAATGGGGGTACAGATTGAGGATGCATTGAAGCAAGGCTTAATTGAGAATGACCGAGAACAACCCCGAAGAACTTTCAACCGCAACACTAATGCGGGCCCGAGCGGTGCTACAACTACAAGAGCCTCCGAAGTGAGTATGGTCACCACCAACCTCCCTCCAAGAACCATGGCAGCCACACCATTCTCCGGCGCGTCCGGAAGCCATCCACAAACAGCCAAATACCCACCCAAAAATACAAGAACCTTCGCTCCACTGTATATGCCCCTGTCCAAAACTCTGGGGGTTCTAATCAGGAAAGGGCACTTGAAGCCCCTAGAGCCGCGGCCATTACCAGAAAAACTCCCCTACCCACAATCCAGCCAATATTGCGCATTTCACCAGCAGCACGGTCATGACACCGATCTGTGCTACCGGTTGCATCATGAGATTCAAGATCTCATCGATAACGGGGTGATTATGCCTCCCGAGAAACCCAATGTCATAACAAACCCTCTCCCTACATATAACCAAGCTCCACCTCCCAAAAGAATCAATTTCATCCAGACTGGGGTCGTGTCTTACGATCCTAGCATCTATATCACTCCTTCCCACCTACCTAAGCCGGAGGTGTTCCTTCCCAACTGCACTGACTTGTGCATGATGGACATCTCCATAACCCAACCTAAGCCCATGGTGGTGACTGTCAAGGATGGAAGAGGGGAGATTTCAAAGGAGGAGAAGGTTGTTGAGCCAGAGTTCGAGAAATCTGGGAGTTCTGTTGAGAAAATGTACAGTCCGAGCGACTACATTTCGTCAATAGGCCAGGATAGACTAGAAGTAGAATTGCCGACGGAGGCAGAGCTGTGTGCGATCCAAGGGGATGGTTTGGGACAGAGGACAGATAATCTGACGGCTGTGGAAGAGGACCTTGCCAATCTCCAGTTTTACAGTGACCAAGATCCAGGGGACGCAGCAGTCAATTGGTTTGATTATGAGGAATCGGCAGAGGCTACCGGGTGGTTGGATGATCAACCAGATATCGTGGAAGAGTTCCAACCAGGACAGGGCCCGGCAGGGGCGAGAATGTCAGTGACGGCCGGAAGGGTCGAAGAACAGAGTACATCGCCGGAGAGCGCCGGTGTCAAGAATTTCGCTCAGGATTGGAGTATTTTGAATACAGGAATTATTGAACAGCCAGCTGTATTGACACAGTCGGAACAGGAAAGGTTTGAAGATTCTGAGAGAATCAGGAAGGCTAAGGCTCATGTGGGGACTGAAACCGCTATGAGCACAGAAACAGAGAATGCCGTGAGCATAGGGATGGAAGGTACTGCGAGTACGAGAACAGTCATACCAAAGCCGGACAGGTGTCTGTCGGCCGCAGATGGAATGTGGTGGGAGGACAATGACTTATGTCTTGCCCACACGGATGAAGATTAGGGGAACAACCAACCCGATGACACCTGGTACGTTGGAGAAGTCAACCATATGACACGGAGCGGGCGGTACTTCAAACCCCCGCACCTAGATCAACCAGAGGCTTCTGGGAAAGACAGGGAGACTGAGAAATAGAAGGAGAAACAACTTGAAGAGGAGGCTGTGCTCAAATAGTTGAAAAAGATACAAGCAAATATCTCCATCTGGGGACTGCTTATGGCGTCACGAGTGCACAGACAGGCTGTCTTATCGGCCATGGACAAGGCGAAGCTTTCGATAGAAACCACGCCAGAACAGCTGGTAGGATTAGTCTTTCCGGGAGGGGCTACCCCGACGCTGACTTTTTCTGACAAGGAACTGCCACCTGAGGGGGCAAACCATAACAAGCCACTCTACATCTCTGTGGAGTGTAAGAATAAATGGATACCGGTGGTTCTTGTTGATACTGGATCCGCCATCAACGTCTGCCCAGCTAGGACAGCGTATGCAATCGGTTTGAAAACCGCGGACTTTGTGCCGACAGCTCAGGTGATCCGGGCATACGACAACACGAGCAGAGAAGTCATGGGGACGGTAAAAGTTCAGACTAAAGTTGGGCCAGGACAGCATGAGATAGATTTCCATGTCTTAGAAGTTCCGGCAACTTTCAACCTGCTTTTGGGGCAGCCGTGGCTGCATCTGGTAAAGGCGGTGTCCTCCACCTTGCATCAAATAGTGAAATACCCCTATGGGAAGTGAGTAGCCATTGTTTTTGGAAATTCATCGATTCATCCACCGCCGGAGGTATCTACGCCTGTTCTAGAAATTGAGCACGACATGGAGGATATGTTCATATCAGGTTTTACTCTGGCTGAGGCTCGGGTTGTACAGAACATCATGGTTACTAATTAAGGGATACATGTCAGTGCTCAGGCAGTATACCTCATGAACAAGCTCTAACACATCCCCGGGATGGGATTGGGAAAGAGTGGCCGGAAGGGCGTCGCAGCATTGGCCGAGGTGCCACACAACCCACACACCTTTGGCTTGGGTTATCTGCCCACCAAAGAGGATTGGGTAAGAAAGGGAAAGGAAATGGCTGGAAGAGCCAGAGCGAAACAGGCTGGGAAGCCTTTTGAGCTGATGCATAGGCCCATTCAGGGTACCCTAAACGGACGCTTCGTCCGGGAGGGGGAAGACTTTCCGTTTTGCGGCTTCCCAGAGCCGTGGCTGAATGCAGAAAGGAGACGTGTGCCGGGGTTCGAAATTTTCTTTGACCTACAATTATCTGGGGATGATGTTGCCAGAGAGCAGACAGACCCGACAGTTGAGGTTGAACAGAGCAAGGAATTGGAGTCTGAGGACGTTGAGATTGAAATGGGGGTAGCACTGGCATGTCTACTTTCAGATCCTCCGATCGAACAGAAGTGCTTGGGGGATAACTCCACGGTGTCCATGATCGGGAATGAAACGGCTGCGGGCCTACCATCAAATATTTTGGATGCATCCATCGCACCCTCTCTCGTTTGGCAGTACGAAGAGGGATTTTTGTCGAGCAGCACCGGGTCAGGTAGTGAGCCGGAATCTGATTCCACCGAGTCTTGTGAGTCGGAATCAGGTTCCAGCTCAACTGAGTCTGAGTCCGGTATTCCTGGGGGTGATAACCCGGATGCCACAGTCCTGTCCAGGTCGTCTTTTTCTTTCTCTTTGAGTCTGTTGTAACAGAAGAATCGGACGGTTTGGAAGTACATAATGAGAATGATATGGATGTGGTTTCTGAGTACTTCTCTGTGCCTTTGATATATTGCTTGAATCAGGACTTTCAAAATTTTGACAAAAACGACGAGGAAGAAATTCCTCCGGTTTTGCAACGATTAATTGATCAAGAGCAGGAAAGATTTGTTAAACCTTTAGTTGATGAAATCACTACTGTGAATATTGGTACTGAGAAGGACCCGCGGCTGGTCCAGATCGGGTCCACGTTGTCTTCGGAGGAACGCAAGCGCTTAGTCGCTTTATTAAAAGATTTCAAAGATGTTTTCGCGTGGTCCTACGAAGACATGCCTGGAATCGATCCTGAGATTGTACAGCACCGGATCCCTCTTGACCCCGAGGCCCGACCTGTCAAACAGAAACTCAGAAGGATCCGCCCTGACTGGGCTATCAAGATTAAGGAAGAGGTCACCAAGCAAATCGATGCAGGCTTCTGCTGGTGTCCGAATACCCGACTTGGTTGGCCAACATTGTTCCAGTACCAAAGAAAGATGGTAGGATCAGGGTGTGCGTGGATTTTAGAGATTTGAACAGAGCCAGTCCAAAGGACGACTTTCCCTTGCCGCATATCGATGAGTTGTGGACTTTACAGCGGGGCATGCTTTGCTCTCATTCATGGATGGCTTCTCAGGGTACAATCAGATAGTGATGGCACCAGAAGACCGGGAAAAGACTGCATTCACCACCCTATGGGGAACATACTGCTACAGAGTAATGCCGTTTGGGTTGAAGAATGCCGGAGCAACATATCAACGGGCCGCGACTACGATATTACATGACATGATCCACAAAGAGATTGAGGTGTACGTGGACGATATGATTGTCAAGTCCAAAGAAAGAGAGGGCCACTACACCGCCTTGCAAAAGTTCTTTCAAAGGATCAGAGAATTCCGGTTGCGATTGAATCCTCAAAAGTGTACGTTCGGTGTTACAGCAGGGAAAATGCTGGGGTTTCTAATTACACAGAGAGGTATCGAAGTCGACCCTTCCAAAATCAAGGCCATCTTAGAAATGCCACCACCAATGACTGAAAAGGAGGTGCGAGGCTTTCTGGGTAAAGTGCAATTCATAAGACGGTTTATCTCAAAATTAACCTTGACTTGTGAACCACTTTTTGGTCTCCTGAAGAAAGGAAAGAAATTCCAATGGGACGGCCGATGCCAAACTGCTTTTGAACAGATCAAGAAATACTTACAGAACCCACCAGTGTTGTCACCACCAGAACCGGGGAGACCGTTGATACTGTACCTTTCAGTGACCGAAACTACCATGGGCTGTATGCTCGCACAAGAATCGGAGGATAAGGTGGAGAGGGCCATCTACTATCTGAGCAAGAAGATGTTGGAGTATGAAACTCGCTACACACCATTGGAGAAGGCTTGCTTAGCCTTGGTATGGGCTACCAGGAAGCTGCGGCACTACCTGTTAGCTCACTCTGTAATGTTGGTTTCACGACTCGATCCCATCAAATATCTTTTCGAGAAACCAGCACTTACGGGTAGGCTAGCTCGTTGGTTGCTGTTGCTTCTCCGAATTCGATCTGAAATATGTAACACGCAAGTCAGTCAAGGGAAGAGCAGTAGCAGAGTTCTTAGCCGATCATCCAGTGGAAGGGGGTTGAAGCAGTTGAGTACTTATTTCCAGATGAGGCCATTTTGCACATTGAAGATGAAGCTTGGACGATGTACTTTGACGGAGCGTCAAACCAGCACGGGTATGGGATAGGAGTATTACCCGACAACTCCCGTATTCCTCTAGCATTCAAACTCCGGTTCAAAGTCTCGAACAACGAAGCAGAATATGAGGCATGCATTGCCGGTCTAGAAGCAGCCCTGGAACTAGGGGCAAAACGGTTGGACGTCATCGGGGACTCGAACCTTGTTGTGTCTCAAGCAAAAGGAGACTGGAAAGTCAAAGAAGAAAAGATGATAATGTACCACCAGGCCCTGGATTTGTTAATTCCTCGGTTTGAAAGCTAAACTTTGCTCATCTAGCAAGAGAAAACAACAGGTTCGCAGATTCACTAGCAACTCTATCCTCAATGATAGACATCCCGTTCGGAGTCCGGATGCGTCCAGTCATCATTGACCAGAAGTTTGCGCCAGCGTATGAATCAATTGCTGCCATAGGTGAGGTTCAGGACGACAACCCTTGGTATTACGACATTTGGAATTTCTTGGAGAAAGAGGAGTATCCACCAGGGGCAAATGCCAAAGATAAAAGGGCAATCAGAAGAATGGCTGTCCAGTTCATCATCTGCGGGGGTAAGCTGTATAAGAGAGGTCATCTGGGAATGCATAAGTTGTGTGTAGAAGCTGAAGAGTCGAAGCGCCTGATGGAGGCCATCCATGGAGAAGAATGCGGTGCACATATTTGTAGACACCCCATTTTTGACCGTCCTCAAGACCTGGACGTCACCGCTGGAACACTCGGTGATTATCCATGTTTGTGTTCGTTTGGAGTTCCCGGAGTTCTCGGCTCGCGCGCCTTGCCTCAGGACTTCCGAACTCGACCGTTTTGTGTTTGGTTTTGCACCAAACACTTGTGTTTTGCCTTGGAATGGCAGGGAATGCTTTGTGAGGCACCCCCACATACCACCGGCTGTGGCTAGAGGCCACCGGCTGGCTGGTGTTGTCATCGGCACTTTATTGTGCCGACCGGCACTAAATTTTGGCAAATGACCATTTTGCCCTGCCGACTACTGTACAGCTGCTTTATCAGATATTTTTAGACAGCTGTATCACCTTTTTGCTCCCCTCCATACACGTGTATGGAGGGATGAGCCTTTAGGCTTGCTTAACTTGTAAGTTTCATGCCTATACAAGAGAAGCCTCTTCTCTTGGCTGAAAAGGGGGAGAATTTTTGAAGGGTTAGACATTTTAGGAGGGGGAGAAGCTCTGGTTTTAGGTTAGGTTTTGTGTATCTATCCTATCTCTCTCTTTCTTTCTTGTTTTGTACACTAGGTGTTTGTGCCTTACTATTGCACATCAACACCTAGTGTTTCACCTTCCTCTTGGAACTGAGGTGCTAAGGGCTTGTTCTTGAAGTTCTTGACTGGTTTGGAGCTCAAGGAACCAACAACTCCAACCTTTGTGAAGGTGGTCTTCAAAGGTAACAAAACTTACTTTATTTACCCCATTTTTGCACCTTGTTTTTACCTAGCTTAGAATTGTTTTTGTGCTTAGTCCATAACACATAAAAGTTCTGATTTTTAACCCTCTTTATTGTTTATCAAGAGTGTTTTGCACTTTGGGTAGGTTTGACCACCCTTAGGCCTTGAAAAGGGCCATTTTTAGGCCATTTTGTGAGAGCTCCGAGACTTTGGTGCTTGGGCCTCTCCACCACTGAAATCTTGAGGGATTTCAGTGGTGGAGATGGTGTCTTGAAGTCTCCAAAAGGAGAGGGCCACCCCCTCTCCTTGATGTCCTTGAAAAGGGCAAGTTTTGGCCTCCAAAGGAGCACCATGTTTGGTTGTGTTTTGAGCATGTCTTGGCTGTTTTTCATGCCTATTATGCCATGATTAAACTCTGTTTTAAGTTGGTTTTAGCACTCCTTGCATGCTTCGCATAGATGCTTTGTAATGCCTTGTATTGCCTTAACTTGCTCTAGGTTTGTATGCCTTCTTTCTAGCATGTTTTAGGCCTAGGTCCATGAAGCTTGTAT
Organism: Camellia japonica; assembly: GCA_030407325.1. Classification (NCBI taxonomy): domain Eukaryota; kingdom Viridiplantae; phylum Streptophyta; class Magnoliopsida; order Ericales; family Theaceae; genus Camellia; species Camellia japonica. The sequence goes on from JAPPVO010000029.1 coordinate 148,504,427, forward strand.
GCTTATTTTGACATATTTTAGCTCTGCCCTAAGTTGTTTTGGTCAATCTTGGCATGCATCATATAGCCCCTTTACATTTGGCTTGTTGGCCTCAAGAGCATGAATGTGTAGCATGCCATGCTTGCTTCATTTTTGATGGTTTGGAACCACCTAGCATGCTATTTCAGACCTTTTGGTGTTCTTGTATGCTCACCTTAGTCGCCTCTTTAACGCTTTGAAAGCATGTCTTGAATGCCCCATGTTTTGGCCATTTTGCATGCCTTTGATTTCAAGCCTCTTAGATGCCATCTAAGTAGCCTTTTGGCTTTGTTTTGACATACTAAAAACCTGTTTTTAGTTGTTTAGTGCATGCCATAATCGCCTTGCATAAGTTTGGTTCAAAGCCTCTTTGACTAGCTTTAAGCCTTAGACCATTTGCATGCTTTGTTTGGTCTATCTTCGACTTGGTTTGGCACCATGTTTTGCATGTATTGCAGAGCTTTACAATGCATGCTCATTGTCTATGTTTGGTCTCTTTAAGTGTGCTTGAGAGTTGCCATGTTCATGCTTAAGGTTTGGATCATAACACTTGCATGTGTGTGTGCTTGTTTAGTCCTCATGTCTAGGCACTTTGGCAACTGATTTTAGGCCTATTTGAGTTGCCTAAGTCGTGTGTAAGACCATTCTTTCATCGGTTTGCATGCTTGTCTTGTATGCTTGCTTGTATGCTTGCATAGGTATATTGCATAATCCATGTTGCATGTTAGATAACATGCTTAGAGTTGCATCACATGAGCATGCATGCTTGGCCTCTTGAAGTGAAATGTGATAGAGGTTGGGCACTTTTGCGTGTTTATCTGGTTGCATTGCATTTGAAACTAAAGTTGCATACTTGGTTCTCCGGGCCATCATGCATGGAAATGCGCGATTGGTGGTCCGGGAATCGAGACACATGCCCCCTTGAGTCAAAAACATGATAAGGGGTGTGTGTAGTGCATAAATGGCTTGAATTATATTGCCATGCATGTTGTTGCCCTCTGCTGCTATGAGTTGCAGGTTCTGCAGGCATTTTGTGCCGACCGGCACTGTTTAGTGCCGACCGGCAGTCAATTGGCAGCCGATGGATGAGTCTAGTGCCGGTGGCCTCCTCCTTCAGCCGGTGGTGCTCTACTCCAGCCGGTGGTACTCCCCAGTGCCCTGAGAGGCACTCCTGGAACTTTGGTAATTTTCTGAGGAGGAGAGCAAAGGAAACAGAGGCAATCCGTGCATGGCAGTGCGGTTCCGAGCCAGTCCCGAGCGCGTGTTTCATCCAGTCCTCATCCCGAGGCAGTTTACTGCTTTAATTAGATTAATTAATTCATTTGATTAATTTAGTGAAGTTTGTAATATTTTAATTAGCTTGCGTAGTTAATTAATTTGTATTATTCTTTTGGTCCCTCCGAGTGAGGGCGCATAATTGTAATAAGTGTGGGTGAGTGGTTTGTATGTCTTCCAACCCCCACTTCTTTCTTCCCTTTTATTTACCTGCTTATGATGATAGATTAGGGCACGTCTATTTTAGCATACCTTATGCAATGCATGCGTGCATCCATGCATTTGTCTAAACATGCACCGGGCTCGGTACATCATACAAACTGCATCGTACTTTCAATTCCAAATTGAATATGTGCTATTTATCGCATTTCACATACCATGCTTAGGGTTAGCCGAGCCTACTCTAAATTGCATTCTTGCCTGAGTTGCATTAGCCACCTAACATGACCTAGGGACATGCATGTCTGCTAACTAGTTTCTTGTTTTGGCACAGAGTACTATGTAAGTTTTTACGCTTTAGCATACCACATGCGTGTGAATGTTGCCATGACAGTATGCTTACCATGCGGCTAAGTGCTTATGTGAGATAAACTGTTTGAATGCCTGTGGATGGAGGTTGGGTTGCTTGAGTTGGAAAACTCATCGAAATCCGTATTTTAGCCTACTTGCGAGTAGCAAAACCCGAAACGCTTTCAAAACAAACGGATATGCAATGATTATTTCCGAATTAGGCAACCTAGTCTATACTTGTTTGCTGTGCGCATAACGTAGTAAATCTAGGCTAATAACCGGTATAAGAGCATGTAATGTTTTCAAAATCGGATATCACGGTTAGTAGAGGCCGGTCTTCGGATCGGGCGAAAGGGGTGCTCATAGCTGACCTTCCCCGATCGTACCCAAGCTCCCGAGCCAAGACATTTGGTGATGACGGACACGTGGCCTTCGGCACCGAGTCAGGGTTTCCTAAATTCCCCCATTAAAAAATATTTAGGTGGCGACTCTGTAATCTGGCAAAGCAGTCCATGTTTGGCACTACTTTTCAAAAAATCTATTTTTCTTCAAAACGATTTGCCAGAGTTGGACTCTTTGGTTCAGATTTAGAACCGCAACTTCACAAAACGGAAGAGTCCGAGCTGTAGCGCGGTCCCTCGCGGGGCGTGGTTACAGTTTCTGGCGACTCTGCTGGGGATTTTAGAGAGCTTGACTCGAACTCGTGATATCCTGTTTTGACTACACTTATGTGTTTCTTTGCATTGCATGTGCATTGGTGCGCCTAGGACACCGTGTTGGCCATCTGCTATTTCTGAGCGGTTTGTCGGAGGCTTGTCTTGTCAAGGCATGTCCATAAGGCTGACCGGTTGCGGGCTCTGCCAGTATGGGAACACAAACCCCAGTTTTACCGGGGCACCCTTTTTGACCATTCAACCTAGTGCATATTCGAAATCCATAGTGACCATTCCAAACTAGGACAGGTTGCTTACCCGATATAGGTTGTTTGAAACCGCTGTATGCGTAGTGAAACCCTAGCTCCTGACAAAATAGGACAGGGAAACCCTACCCCAACATAGGGGTGTAATGGCTCTCTTCTACCTGTTATGTGCTTTTAGAGTGTATCTCTGCAGGGAACGCATATATCAGTTTGCAAGTTTGGGTATCCGGCCTGAGGGCATCAGTATCAGTGTTGTTGAGAATCAGTTGTGTCTGCGGATATCAGTTCAGTTTTGAATAGTGATTCTGGGTAACAGTGATCAGTAGTAGAGTACAGTTATTCGGCTACATCCGTGCTTGATCTGTCTGGGGCTGAAATGCTGCTTGTTTTCCGTTTCAGTTTAGAGATTCAGAGAGCCAATCCAGAACAGTTAGTGTTTTCTCCTTGCTGCGGCAGCACTTAGCATAACGCAGAATTCAGAAGAAATCGTGGTCATGACGGCCGCGTTGGATCAAGAAATCACCCTACATGATGAGACTACTGTTGACATGCCGCATCCGCCCAGATCGCCGGCCGCGCACCCGGTTTGGGCTCCTCAGCTATATCAGGCTCGCGAGCCTACTACATTTGAGCTAATGGGGATGATAGGTGATCTTCAAAGATCCGTGACGGATCTCGCCTATGGAATGGCAGTTTCACCGCCAGCCGCGCCGTATGCCGGAGGCTTTATACCCCAGGAGCCCC
>JAPPVO010000029.1:148507992-148600461 GCA_030407325.1 Camellia japonica
GGGGTTCTCTATTGGCTCGTCTGCCTTGCCCATTCTTGCTCGGTTGTTCTACCATGTTGCTTTTGCTGCCGTCTTTCTATCCGGCATCGTGTTGTGCCAGATTTCTATCGGGCGCTATCTTCTTCTACTCGGATGTGCTGATGTACTCTCTCCATTAGGGCTTCCATTGTGAGGGGTGGTATCATTGTCATTGAATCCCTCAACTTGTTACCTGTCGACAAACCCCGTTTGTACTGTGCGATAGCGAGGTTTGTGGGGCAATCCCCAATCTGATTAAAAGTCTCCCAATATTGACTGTTGTAAGACTTCAACGTTTCCTTCTCGTCCATGTCAATAGAGAGTAGCTGGTGAATCTCCACTGGCGTCTTGGTGTTTGTTCTGAATCTGGTTACAAATGCCTTTGCTAGTTGCGCCCATGAAGCTATGCTACCTTCTGGCAACCTTTCGAACCATGTTAAACCCAGCTCGCCAAAGTTGGAAGGAAACAAGATAGACATTAAGGCCTCGTTTCGCCGATATACGGCCATAACCTGGCGAAAGTGGCTTAGGTGCATGTAGGGGTCTAACTTCCCCTCATAAGTAGTGAACTTGGGCTGGTGGAAGCCTGAGGGTAACGGTACGTTCTCAATTGCTAGAATGAACGGTGAACTTTATAACCTTGCTAATACTTTATTTGCTATTTCGTAAGCAAGGCGTGGTACTGGCATCCATACCTCGACACTCCCATGTGTCCTAGAAGTCAATCGCTGTAGAGCTGAATCTCTATGAGGGTTGCGAGCCTGGGTTTCCTCCCTCCATCGGGCCCTCTCCTCTAGCACTGCACGCAGGCCTTCCGACCTAGGCAACTCCGTGTGCCTAGATATCATTTGGTGCGTGTGTGAGGGCCGATAACTGTTTTCCTCTGTATACGACCTTTTAGTCCTTGTTCTCTTAGACCTGGAGTAACGAGTCTTGGAAGTCCTTGATTGTATGTCGCCTGACTTGAGGCTTCTACTTTCAGCTCATGATGGGATGGCTTGTTTGTCAGGCTCTTCTGAGTGGTAAGAGCGCGCGTTGCTTTTGCGCCCTTCTTCTGCTACCACCCCTTTGCCTTTTATCTGGCACTTCATCATCTCCATGGCTGCCGCCATTCTCCATATCAATTCGTCTTGCTCCTTTACACGATCCTCCAGAACCTGAGGGTCCAACCTTCGCTTCTGCTTGTCAGGGCTTTGAGAGCGATGAGGGCTTGAGCCCCGTTTTTCACGTGTATCTCTCCGTGGGTTCCGTCGCTGGGGATCTAACTCTACCATGGGTGCGATAAAAGGTAAGCCTTCACGCCTCCCGCCCCCCTTTAGGGTTTGCCCATTAATGGCAGATTGCGACAAGTCCTCATCGTGCGCCATTGATCTCAACTTAAGAGGAAGCTTGATCAAAATGTTTCATTCTTTGTGTCTTAATTCCCACAGACGCCGCCAATTGTATGAGCACGAAATAATTTTCTCGTATGATCTTGTTGATCAAGTTTGCGCTTCTCCAAACATTGTCGCTTTGCTACTTGAAAATGCAAACGTGAGCTAGCCGGCGGGTGTGTGCTGGAAACCCCTCCAATGTCTAAGTCAGCCAAATAGACAATAGACACAAAAGCTCTATGTATTCGAGAGTAAGAATTGTGATACCTGTACATAGGTTATGTTATGAGCTTTTATAGATTCTGCCTGGCACAATCCTAGTAGGACTTCAATTCTCTTTAGCAGAGTCCTCCTAGAAATCACACTCCCAACGATAATGCCTATCCTGATAACTCCCTACACACTGCTATCCAAGTGAGATGGTTTTCTAGCTCGATTAAGTCGGTGTGGTTTTAACCGAGCTAGCTTACCTCTGTCGTGGTCTTAATAAAAGTAATGACGTACATAGCGCTCAGCTCTTATCAGGGATGAGTACCTCGGTCGGCTACAAGGCACCCCAGCTGACCGACTCATGTTAGCCGGTACCAGACCGAGCTACCGAAGCCTCTACCACAGCCCACAACCTAGTTCTTAGCGCGGCCCAATTTATCCATATAAATTACCCTATCATATATATATATATAATATATATATATATATATATTATGAGATCAAGTAAAAAAATAATTTATCTTCTTAAAAAGGGACACATTTTGATTTGATACGTTGTCTCACATATATATATATATATATATATACTAGCGTATGCCCGTGCCTGAAGACAAAGTGTAAGTAATATTAGAATTAGAATATAATTGTAATCCCAACATTATTTAAATTTATTTTTAATTTAATAAAATCACAAATTTATTAAAAATTTTGGAGTTCTCACAAAACTCCTCACGAAAACTCGTTTTTGCTTATATAATATATAACTAGATAGATAGATGGCCTAGCATACATACAATTTTCATGGACATACATACAATACTACTTTTACTTATATAATTATATGAAAATTGTATGTATGCCCGTAATTCCCTAGTGTATTACGGGCATACATATATTGTATGGAAATATGTGTAAAATATATTGAACAAAAATGAGAAAATAAAAAAAAATAAACAATAGAGAGAAAAATAAAAAACGGGAGAAAATAAAAAAAGAAAAAGAAAATAGAGAGGAATGCGGGATCATGGATTGTGGAAGGAGGGGTGTGAGAAAGAAAAAAGAAAAAGTAAGAGAAAGAGAAGCAAGAAAGTAGAAAATGTATATGTAGAACATGTTTTGAAAAATATATCTCAGCTATTGTTTATAATTTGAACAGATCTAAGTCATCCAAATGTCCTAATTGGAAAAATATGTTCAAGATTCAAAAACCGTCATGCTTTATTAAAATATGTTGAAGATTCATATGAGGTCTAAATTTACGAAGTATATCAGGTATTCAATATATTTAAAATTAATAATTAATTGTTCAAATTCATTTAATCTGTGCACTAAAAAATTCATTAATATAATTTCCATTATACACAGTAAAATCTGGCTCCTAATTCTGAGATCGCAAACTTTTCCAAATAATATGAATAAAAATAAGTGATCAAAAAGGAGAAAATAAAAAAAAAACAAATAGAGAGAAAAATAAAAATGATAGAAAATAAAAAAAATAAAAAGAAAGAGAGAGGAAGATGGGATCATGGGATTATAGAATGATAGGTGAGAAAAGGAAAAAGTAAGAGAGAGAAGCGGGAAAATAAAATGCACATGTAGGATATTCTTTGAAAATATATCTCAGCCGTTGTTTTATAATTTAATAGATCTCAACCGTCCAAATGTCCTACTAGGACAAATGTGTGTAGAACAAATTCAAAAACTATCCTGCTTTATTATATAGATGTTAAAAATTCATATGAGGTCTAAATTTACGAAGTATAACAGGTATTCAATATATTTAAAAATAATAATTAATTGTTCAAATTCATTTAATTTGTGCACCAAAAAATTCATTAATATAATCTCCACTACACACAGCAAAATCTGGCTCCTAATTCTGGGATCACAGACTTTTCCATATAATATGAATAAAAATAAGTGATCGAAAAGGAGAAAAAAAAAAATAGAGAAAAAATAAAAATGATAGAAAATAAAAAAAAAATTTAAAAAGAAAAGAGAGAGGAAGGTGAGATCATGGGATCATAGAAGGATAGGTGAGAAAAGGAAAAAGTAAGAGAGAAAAGCAGGAAAATAGAAAATATACATGTAGGAAATTTTTTGAAAAATATATCTCAGCCATTGTTTTATAATTTGAATAGATCTAAGCCGTCCAAATGTCCTAATAAGACAAATGTGTGTAGGACAAATTCAAAAACTATCCTGCTTTATTATATAGATGTTGAAGATTCATATAAGGTCTAAATTTATGAAATCTATCAAGTATTCAATATATTTAAAAATAATAATTAATTGTTCAAATTCAATTAATTTGTGGATTATAAAATTCATTAATTTAATCTCCACCACACACAGTAAAATCTGGCTCCTAATTATAGGATCGTAGACTTTTCCATATAATACGAATAAAAATAAGTGAACAAAAAAGAGAAAATAAAAAAATAAAAAAATAGAGAAAAAAATAAAAATGGGAGAAAATAAAAAATAAATAAATAGAAAACAGAGAGGAATGTGGGATCGGGATCATGGAATGATGACTGAGAAAAGGAAAAAATAAGAGAGAGAAGCAAGAAAATAGAAAATGTACATGTAGGATATTTTTTGAAAAATATATCTCAGCTGTTGTTTTATAATTTGAATAGATTTAAGCCGTCCAAATGTCATAGTAGGACAAATGTGTGTAGCACAAATTCAAAAACCATCCTATTTTATTATATAGATGTTGAAGATTCATATAAAGTTTAAATTTAAAAAGTCTATTAGGTATTCAATATATATAAAAATAATAATTAATTGTTCAAATTCATTTAATTTTTGGACTATAAAATTCATTAATTTAATCTCCACTACACACTGTAAAATCTGGCTCATAATTCCTAGGATCGTAGACTTTTTCCATATAATACGAATAAAAATAAGTGAACAAAAAGGAAAAAATAAACAAATAAACAAATAGAGAGAAAAATAAAAATGTGAGAAAATAAAAAAAAATAAAAAAAGAAAAGAGAGAGGAATGTGGGATCATGGGATCATGGAAGGATAGGTGAGATAATGAAAAAGTAAGAGAGAGAAATGGGAAAATAGAAAATGTACATATAAGATTTTTTTGAAAAATATATCTCAGCCGTTGTTTTATAATTTGAATAGATTTACGCCGTCCAAATGTCCTAGTAGGACAAATGTGTGTAAGACAAATTCAAAACTATCCTGGTTTATTATATAGATGTTGAAGATTCATATAAGGTCTAAATTTATGAAGTCTATCAGGTATTCAATATATTTAAAAATAATAATTAATTGTTCAAATTCATTTAATTTGTGAACTATAAAATTCATTAATTTAATGTTCACTACACACAGTAAAATCTGGCTCCTAATTCTGGAATCGGAAACTTTTCCATATAATACGAATACAAATAAGTGAATAAAAAGGAGAAAATAAAAAAATAAACAAATAGAGAGAAAAATAAAAATGGGAGAAAATAAAAAAAAATAAAAAGAAAAGAGAGAGGAATGTGGGATCATGGACGGATAGGTGAGAAATGAAAAAAGAGAGAGAAGCGGGAAAATAAAAAATGTACATGTAGGATATTTTTTGAAAAATATATCTCAACTGTTGTTTTATAATTTGAATAGATTTAAGCCGTCCAAATGTTCTAGTAGAACAAATGTGTGTAAGACAAATTCAAAAACCATCCTACTCTATTATATAGATGTTAAAGATTCATATAAGGCCTAAATTTATGAAGTCTAGCAAGTATTCAATATATTTAAAAATAATAATTAATTGTTCAAATTCATTTAATTTGTGGACTATAAAATTCATTTATTTAATGTCTACCCCACACAGTAAAATCTGACTCCTAATTTTGGTATCGGAGACTTTTCCATATAATACGAAAAAAAATAAGTGAACAAAAAGGAGAAAAAAAAAAAGATAGAAAAATAAAAATGGGAGAAAATAAAAAATAAAAGGAAAAAAGAGAGGAATGTGGGATCATGGGATCATGGAAAGATGAGTGAGAAAAGGAAAAAAGTAAGAGAGAGAAGCGGGAAAATAGAAAATGTATATGTAGGATATTTTTTGGAAAATATATTTCAGTCGTTATTTTATAATTTGAATAGATCTGAGCCGTCCAAATGTCTTAGTAAGACAAATGTATGTAGGACAAATTCAAAAATCATCCTGCTTTATTATATAGATATTGAAAATTCATATGAGGTCTAAATTTATGAAGTCTATTAGGTATTTAATATATTTAAAAATAATAATTAATTGTTCAAATTCATTTAATTTGTGAACTATAAAATTCATTAATTTAATCTCCACTTACACACAGTAAAATCTGGCTCCTAATTCTGGGATCGCAGACTTTTCCATATAATATGAATAAAAATAAGTAAATAAAAATGAGAAAATAAAAAAAATAAACAAATAGAGAAAAAAAAATGGAAGAAAATTAAAAAAAAAAAAAAAGAGAGATGAAGGTGGGATCATGGAATCATAGAAGGATAGGTGAGAAAAAGAAAAAGTAAGAGAGAGAAAGGAGAAAATAGAAAAGATACATGTAAGATATTTTTTGAAAAATATAACTCAGCCATTGTTTTATAATTTGAATAAATCTGAACCTTCAAATGTCTTATTAGAACAAATGTATGTAAGACAAACTCAAAAACTATCTTGTTTTATTATATAGGTATTATGAAATCAAGGGGAAAAAAAAAACAATATTCTGAGATGTAAACATGAGGCAATTTGAGTCTTTAAGGCTCTGTTTGGCAAGTTGGTTTGTGGCTATTTTAGCCACAAAAGACAAAATAGGCTATTTTAGTCACAACAAACAAAACATTACATCTAACCCATAATTATTACATTCTTCTCTCACAAAAAAAATCAAAAAAGCTAAAAAGTAAAAAAGTCCTTTCTAAACCAAGCATTTTAACCTAGGCTAAAATAGTCAAAAAACCAAAAAGCTAACCTACTTCCCAAATGGAGGTTAAATCAAAGATTTATGATGTGCGATTTGACAGAATGAATTGAACGATCTAATAATTTTTAGATTGAAGAGAAGTTGCTCTTTAATATATTATTATAGTTGAGTGAGCAAATGTATGTTCTATATTATTTGTTACATCAATCCTGCTACAGACCTCTAGTGACTTCCGATCCCCAGTGACCCCCAGTGACATGGCGATGAGGTGGCAACTGATGTGTAAACACAGCTGGAAAAAAAAAAAAAAAACAAAATATGGAAAAAACGGGAACCAAACCTCTAGCTCGTCTATCCTCACCTCTCGCCGCCATCCTCTTCTATCATCGTCTTCCCTCGTCTATCCTCACCTCTCGCCGCCATCCTCCTTCTCCATCATAGCTCGCCGGGAATTTCTGCAAAAGTGTATTCTGGACAACGGCCATAGTTTTGAGCAATATCAGATTACTCGCTCTCATCTATCCTCAGATTACAGAGGTTGTCACAGGTGGCCCATGGTTTTGAGCAAAAGTTTTGAGCAATATCAAATTACACTTTTGAATGGTAATATCTCCATAGCTCGCTCTCATCTATCCTCAATCTTCGTCGCTCTCATCAATCTGCTGTCCTCTGTTCATCAATCTGGTTGTGCTCTGTCTGTCTCCCTCTTCTGTTGTGTCTCTGTCTCGCATGTAATCTGGATCGGTGGTTTATGAGGTAAAAAATCAATTTCATATGACTAATCCAGCTTGAGTTCTCTTTCAGTTATATGCTAATTCTGAAATCTGAAGTTACTTTATGACTAATCAATTTGTCATTTTGGACCTATGAAATCTGAAATATATATGAGTAACTTGAAATATGAGTAATTGTTATATAATATGAAATATGAAATTTGGGCAGTGTTATATAATCTGTAATCTGAAATATGAGTAATTTGCAGCTATTTAGGCAGTGTTATATATTCTGTAATCTATCATTTTGTAATCTATAATCTGTAATCTGAAAGGATGAGTAATTTGTCATTTTGTGAAGTTTAGTTCCATATATATATATATAAGTAATGTGAAATATGAAATTTGGTTCACAGTGATCATTATGAATGGAGTTTATATAAAATCTGAAATATGAAGTTTAGTTCCATAATCTGTAAATAGTGTTTTTGTTTGGGCATTGTTAGGGAACTGATATTTGTTTAATTGTTATTTCAGTACGCAAAGTGGAAGAATGGAGGTTGATTCAAATGTTGGTGAGAATCCTTTAATAAATGAGGGGGAAGACGTTGAAGAACCTAAAAAGGGTATGTGTTTTAGCTCAAGGGAAAGGTATACACATTTTATGGCAAATATGCTAAGCATGTTGGATTTTCTATAGCTCATAGAGTACAACATTTTGGAGATGATGGGCAATTGCTAAACTTTGCAATTGAATGTTCTCGAGCGGGGCAGAGAAAAAAGAAATCAGAAGTCAACCCTCTGAAGCCATGTTTGTCCACAAAAATTGGTTGCACAACAGGGGTACGAGGTAGTGTACAAAAGGATGGGAGATATAAACTAACCACAGTTAACCTTGAGCATAATCATGATTTGATTCCCACCGACTCACGTCATTTTGCAATGAATAAGAAAATTCTTACTCCTGTGAAGAGAAGATTAGAAATTAATGATCAAGTAGGGATTGTGGTGTCTAGGAACTTTTATTCAATGGTTGTTGAAGCGGGGGGATACGAGTCATTGACATTTGACGAACGAGATAGAAGAAATTACATTGAGAGAGCTAGAAGGTTGAGGCTTGGGGAAGGTGATTCCGAATCACTTCAAAGTTATTTTATGAGGATGCAAGCACATAGTGAGAGATTCTTTTATGTGATTGATGTTGATGAGGAGTTTCGCATTAGAAACTTGTTTTGGGTTGATGCAAGGAGTCGGGCGACTTATGAAGCATTTGGAGATGTCGTTTCATTTGACACAACTTATTTGACGAACAAATATGACATGCCATTTGCTCCGTTTGTCGGAGTTAATCACCATGGACAGTCCATTTTGCTTGGTTGTGGATTGTTGTCTAGTGAAGACACTAACACATTTGTTTGGCTATTCAAGTCATGGTTAAGTTGCATGTCAAATCATCCGCCAAAAGTTGTCATAACTTATCAGTGTAGAGCTATGCAAAATGCTATAGAAATTGTGTTTTCACAAGCTCGACATCGGTGGTGCTTATGGCATATCATGAAGAAAATTCCGGAGAAGTTGAAAGGATATGCTCAGTATGAAGCCATAAAGTTGGCTATGCAAAATGCAGTTTATGACTGTTTGACAAGAGCTGAATTTGAGAGTAAATGGGAAGAGATGCTTGCAACATTCAATCTTTATGATAATGAGTGGTTGGGGGTACTATATGATGAGCGGAATCGATGGGTACCTGTCTATGTTAAAACATTTTTTGGGCTGGCATGTCAACTACACAACAAAGTGAAAGTATGAATGCGTTTTTTGATGGATATGTAAATCCAAAAACTACATTGAAGCAATTCGTTGAACAATATGACAATGCCTTGAGAAATAAGGTAGAGAAAGAAAGAAAGCAGACTTCAAGTCTCGACACAAATTGTTTGATTGCCTAACTATATATGGTTTTGAGAAGCAATTTCAGCAAGCCTACACCAATGCGAAATTCAAAGAAGTTCAAGGAGAGTTGAAGAGATTAGTTTATTGTCAGGCGGTGATTGTGAAAGAGGAGGGATCCATTTCTACATATAATGTCCAAGAAGCGATGATAGTTTGTGAGAAGACGAAGCATGTGGACTTTGTTGTCTATTTTAATTCAACTGAATGTGAAGTTCAATGCATGTGTCGGTTGTTTGAGTTTAGAGGCATTATGTGTGCTCACTCACTCGCTGTGCTTGTCAGAAGATGCATAAATAAGGTGCCAAGTAAATACATTTTGCCCTGGTGGAGAAAAGATGTGGATAGAGAATACGCATGCATCAAAACCACATACACCGGCTTTGGGAATGATTTCAATGCAAGTACCTATGAGAGGATGAACAAAAAATTGATTGCCATTGTACAACTTGCTGGTAACTCTGAAGGCAAAACTAGAATTGTAGACCTTGGGTTGGATGAAATCAAGGAGAGAGTCATGAAAGAAGAATCCGGTGATGGGAGTAATTTACCATGTTCAACAAAAAGTCCGATTCACACCGGTTCTACACAAGGAGGTACTAGTAGGAAGGTGATTAGTCCTTTGGTTGCTCGGCGAAGAGGTCGTCCAGTTACGAAACAGAAGATTGCCAAAGTAGATTAAATTGTTAATCGGTTCAAGGCAACAGCAAAAAAAAAAAAACAAAAGCAAAGGTAAAATGTGTATTCAATTTTTTTTTTTTTTTGCAAACTCTATTCAAGTATGTAAAAGCAATTCATAAATTCAATCTTTAATTATTCTTCAAAACATACAGGCTGCTAAGTTGCTTCGATTTGAAGCTCAAGCTAACGCTACTGCATATACACCGTATTATCCTTATATGGTTGGCACATAAAATAGTATGTATGTACCGGTATGTGTTCCAAAGAAGCCTTCATGTACTTTTACAAAGTGTATTCCAAAGAGGACTTCATGTACTTTTACAAAGTGTATTATTCTAACATGTACTTTTTGCAATGAATTGTCACAGGTGACCCATGGTATTGGAGGCACGTCTCTTACTCCATCGGACTTCATAAGTGGCATACAGGGAAGTTTGATGAGTGCTCCAACTTAGATTTATGGTTCTACATCTCTAACCCCATCAGCTTCTCATACATGCACACCGGGAAGCTTGGATATTACAGACTTGTTTGACTAGTTTCTATGTATTCCAACTGTTTGTTTTTGAGATTGGAAATTATGTAGTCTATTAATCTGAGTTTCAAAATTTGTTTTTGAGATTGTAGCTTATGTTACAACTTTGTTATTGAGATTCAACATGTGGATTTGTAAAACATGTGGTGTACTAATTATTAATGAAGTTATGTTATTATTATTATTTGTTATGTAATGAAGATGTTGCAATATTTAGTAATGAACAATGTTTATTTAGCAGTTCTTTGTATTGAACAATGTTTATTGAACAGTTTTCATGTATTCAACCATGTGTATTCAATAGTTTCCCTGTGATGAACAATGTATATTCAATAATTTCCCTAATTGAATAATGTATATTCAATGGTTTCCCTGTATTCAACAATGTATATTAAATAGTTTCGCTGTATTCAACCATGTATATTCAATAATAGTTACCTTGTATTCAACAGTTTCCTGTATTTAACAATGTCGATTCAATGAGTATTGAAGAAAGTATACAAGTTTGAACAAGTCATTTTCCATTCCACTCACCACAAAAGAGGTACAATAATTAGGTTTCAATACACAACAAAACATAACTTCCTCGAAAACATCACAAAAGTATTCAGTCTACTTGAACTTGTACATTGACATCTACTTCTACTTCTAACTTACATATATGTATATATATGTTATTACATATTCATAAGTTTAAAGGCACCAATTACAAGCAACACGAACAATATATATATCAACTTTTGCATTTTTGCGTTCTAAATTCGAAGTTGTTCCGTCATCTCTATTTGTTGTTCGGTCATAGCTTGAAGTTGTTCCGTCATAACTTTTTGCCGATAGTTGGCACTTCGTCTCTTAGAATTTGATGACCTCTATATTCTGGATTCGTAGGTAAACACCATCCGATAAAACCATAATTATTACAAGAGTAGAATAACTTGTTTTTGTTTCGATCGGTTTGTGATATTAAAATGGTGGCCTTTTTATTACATGGACGACAATTTCTGTTGACGTATGTCAACCAATTTGAGCTACTGCCACTGACACTTGAACTTGACATCTGCAAAAAGGGACAACTAGCAAGTTATGAATGGTAATAAACTATTGTAGTAAGTTAAGTAAAGTTAATAAGTTAAGTTAAGGGAGAAATAGCAACAACATTGGTTATGAAGTATTTTAGTGTAAGTTAATAAGTTAAGTTAAGTTAAGTAAACTATTGCAATACTCTTGTTGGTTGCATTTATTTGAAAAGGGAGAAATAGCAACGCTGGTTTGATGTTAAGTTAATAAGCAACACGAGTTTGATGTTAAGTTATTTACAATCTCATCAATTGGAAGCTTTATGGACTGCAATTTCATAAACCAGGTAGCTTTATGCTCTCAAGCAATGTGTTTGTGAATGAACTTCTAACACCCAACTCTTCTTAGTCATCATGTAGCAGAAATACCCTTTAATTGAATGTAGTTTGGTCTTGTTGTACAATGCTGGAATTATTGCCTTAAAAGTATTTCTGATGAAAAATAATTTGGTAAAAAAGAGATCTTGAAATTAGAAAAATGGTATGAAGTCGACAAATCAGTGGTTCTTTTATGAAAATGAATGAATCCTTTCAATGTGATCCTCTGTTTCAGCTTCACAAGGCTGAAAGTGATAGAGGAGTCCTGTAGCTGATCCATTATCCAAGTAGAAGAAGTTCTTATAAAATGCCCTCTGCTCAATTAAGTTTAAAAGTGTTTGATTTATAAAAAAAAAAAAAAAGTTCAAAAGTGTTTGCTTTTTCAAAAAAAGTAAAGGGGGAGAAACAAGAAATTGATGCCTTCCAAGCAACTGCTTTGCATGACACTAGCCCCTCAAGCAGTGACTTAGTTGAGGATGGGGATTTCAGCCAACAAGGGATGGATATTGTGTCACATGTAGTGAACAGTTCTAAACATCCTCAAAAGTTGGGGGCAATTTCTAAAATTTCTAAGAGAGATAAAGTGAAGTTGATGGATTTTCAGGCTCCAGAAGTTGATGGTTTCATCATTGATTCAACAAGTTATTGTTCTGACATGCCACAGTCAAAATCAGGGGACCCTACAACTACGAAGGCACTCCGGGCGTCTACTATAACATCTGAGGTTTTCATTCATCAAAGGCAAGTGGAGTTTTGTCGGAGATTTCTTTTGCCAGAGCTTCTTTGTCAGAAGGTGTGTCTTGTTTGTGATTTATGTTTCATTATTTAATATCATGACATATGGTTATTTGAATTTTCCTACATTAGTAGGAGTTATGTTTTTTAGGTAAATTACTGATCAGGTCCAGCTGCAGCATGCACACACAGGTCCAGCTGCAAGTATACACAGGCATGCATCTCCAAATAGATGTGCCAAAGAATAAATGCATCTTCAAATAACAACCACAAATGAAAGAAACAGGATCAAGGGGAAAAAAATTATCAAAAAAAAGTCTTATGATATACAAACAACTTACCAATGTTGCACATTTATGCTGCAGCTGATGAATGTGTTTTTTAAGAAAAATCTGAAAAATTAATGATTTTTCAGGTAACTTACCTGTTAGATACATAGATACTTTTTTGGTTTCTTGCTTTTTCAGGTTTTTAGGTTTGATAGATAGATAGATAGATAGATACAGGTTAACAGGTTTTTGATAGATTTCAGGTTAACAGATTGATACAGGTAAATTGCTTGATTTCGGGTTAACAGGTTTTCATATACAGGTTAACAGGTAAATTTTCAGATTTTCATAATTGCTTATTCTAGCTTTTTCAGGTTTTCAAATCAAGGATAGATAGATAGATACAGGCTTATGAAACATTTCGTTGGAACGGGTTTTTCAGGTTTATGAACAGGTTTTCATAATTTCAAATCAAGGATAGTAGCTTTTTCAGGTCTTCATAATTTAAACATTTCGTTGAGGAATTTCATCGAACAGGTTTATGGCAATGTAAGACTCCAAATGAAAAGGCCGCAATTCCTAAATGAAAAGGCCACAATTCCCAAATGAAAAGGAAATTTATGAAAAGGAATTTCAAATCAAGGTTTTCATCGAACAGGAAATTTACGCAGATATACACAGATATATATATATATATATACGCAGATATACATAGAGACAGTCTGGGCTTTATAGATAGATATATATATAGAGAGGGAAAGAGAGAGTAAAATTTACGCAGATATACCTGTTATATATACGCAGATAAATTATAACATTCAGTTTCGACTGAGTTTACCTCTTAATCTCGTCCTTCGTCGGATGAGAGGGAAAGAGAGACAGAGCTTTTTCGCGAGTGAAGGGAACGAGCTGTCGGTGTCGGAGTGAAGGAAAGGAGTGGTCGCCGGCGTCAGAGTGGGGGTCAGGTGTCGGAGTGGGGGGTCAGTAACTGTTACCGTTGGAGCGAAGACATACGTGTTTGAGGGGGGGAAATTTCAAAATGAAATGTGAAGATGTGTTTGGGTCTTACAGTCACGTGACAATCACGTGAGTGCCACCTCAGTTGGGGGTCAGAAAAACTGGGGATGCGAAGCATTTTTCTTTTCCTTATTACATGGTTAAAGTTTGTCATGTACATGTCAATCTTATCCATTAGGCTATATTATTATTATTGATTTGGTGGACACATAAACTTCAATTATATTGTCAGTCAGTAATGATTTAGAGTTTTAAATCCACCACTAATGAGGTGAAAAAAAAAAAAAAAAAAACACATTACACACTGTGGCAGTGACTCACTACCACATCACTTGTGATATCTCTAATTAGAGGTATGAAGCTTTATTCTTATATTGTAGTTTAGAGCAATATTGCAATTTATACATATTTTATCAGGAAAATGTTAGACATTATGAAAAATGCTTCATAAAAATGATTATGAATGAATCTCTATCTTTGTATTATACTTTTTAACTTATTGTATATCTAATCTAAAAATTAAAAATCTTTTATAATTATTTTTATAAAATATTTTTATGATATTTACCGTTGCCTATTTTATCAATCGAGAAGGACTTCTTGCGCTTTACGATAATAATGCATCTTCAATTTGGTCAAGATGATGCTCCATTAATTTTGCACTTGTTTTCCACTTTCTTAAACAAATGATTTCACTTTCTTTGACGGAATATAATATCTTTTACATGAAGAGATGACGTGAAAAGAGTGAGAGATACGAAAAAAACATATTTTAAATAAACAATAAAGAAGAAATATTAGACGCACATATCGGTGTGAGTTAGTTATTGGCTCATGTTTCTCTTCAGTTAGATTTCTCAATTAGAGTGTGTTGCAAGATTTTTCTATAGGCATATTACAGAATCTATATCAATAATTCGAGCTGTCAATATATGGGACTTGTGAAATATTTTATTATTGTAAAAAATTAAATTGATTGAATATTGACAATTACTTAATTAGATCATAATTGTATTAATAATTTATTTTTAAAATTATAATTACCATTAATACAAATTTAATTTAATTAAGTAATTATCGATATCTGATTAATATAATTTTTTATAAATATAAAATATTTAAAAAATTTACACATTCAACGATCCAAATTATTAATATGAGATCGGTGATAAATTCACAAAGTTTAACAGTAAACTCCATTCTGATTTCGAACGGGAGAAAAGTTATTCTCTTATTTATTGAGTAGTAAGAGTAAGGATTAACAGTTATATTTGATATTATTTGACGTGACATTTAATATAAAACTAATTAAATTTCAAAATGAGCGTCCCTACATGTAACATTGGTGTTTAATTCAACATCTTGGATTTATTTATATATATATATATATATTAGTTAGGTTTTTTCTTATTTTTTGGAAGAATTTTAGTTAGGTTTTTTTTTTTTTTTCTACTAAAAGACAAAAATTTTGCAAAACTAAAAAAAACACATCTAAACAAAATATCATATCCAACCCCATAATCATTTCACTTTTTCTCTCACAAACATCACATCCAACCACAAAAAAATCTAACTATCTTCCAAACATAAAAAAAAATTTCTTCAATAATATCCTAAATCTAAAAAAATCTACATAAAAACCCACTTCCTAAACACCATCATAATTTAGTCTAGTGTTTGACCTTTATCTTCCCAATTTTTTTTTTTATTTTTTTATTTTTTAAATACTCAATTCATTTGTGATGTTACTGCATGTTCCAAATGGAATGGATCGGATTGATCCACGCTTCCTAAACCGGAGCCTAAGGTACCAAGTCCACGGAGAGACCTGCACAAGAGTTCAACGGGGAACTGGGAGTTCCCCAGCGAACCCTCCGACGAGCAAGTTAGAAAGAGAGATGGAGTGTAGAGATAGATTAGTGATAGAAAGCTTAACTTTCTTCTTGTTTTCGACGTCTGCTTATATCCTCTGGTAATCATTTCGTTGTCTCTTCCGACCTGTCATCTTGGCCGAAAGTTTATGCTCTAGCTTGCCTTGTTCATAGTGAGGTCGTTCTGTCTCGACGGGGAGGAGTTATCGCAATAAATGTTGTAAGGGGCTTCATTAATGGCTGATGTGCAGTGCAATAACTTTGCAGGATCTTTGTCTGCTTATGTGGCTTGTCCTTCTCTTGCCACGTGTTTAGATGTCATTGGTTCTTAATGTCATGTTGAGCTCCAGCAACGTTGGGCTTTAGTATTTGAATTATGTATTGGGCCCTAAGTGGTGGGCTATAACCTTTATGGGCTTATCTATGTCAGTAGTCCCCCATTCCCGAGTGCAGTTTTAGTCCAACGAAGGGAATAATGAAAAAAACGATGGTTGTTAGAAACCTGCGGGGCGAAGACCGACCAAGAGGTGGGTCGACGGCGATGGGTGGCCGAGCGGAGGGGCCGACCATGAGGAGGGCCGACCGCGAAGGGTGACCGAGTGGAGGGACCGACCATGAGGAGGGCCGACCGCGAAGGGTGACTGAGTGGACGGACCGACCATAAGGAAGGCCGACCGCGAAGGGTGGCCGAGTGGAGGGGCAAGTAGCGGTGCGTGGGGCTCGAGAAGTGGCAGGGCACGTGGTGATATGAAGTGGAAAGGACAGGGTAGGGGAAGGGGGCAGTGGATCGTGGTCGTACACGTGGCGGAATCCAGTGATGGGGGAGGTTAGGCGTTGGAGAAGAAACAAAAGGGTAGGTTAACATAGGGTGTTGAAAATGCGGTTTTGGCAGATTTTTTTGAAAATTTTCAAGCTAGCAAAATTTAATTCTGACCATTGGAATACAGGCAAGCCTTGGGCTTTTGGTATTATCCACTTTACCTACCTTTTTGCAAAAAACCAAAACATTCCAAGAGTAAACTCCTTTGTGTCGAGTGATACACATTTACAACATTTGTTGAACTATCTTGTACCAGCATTTGAAGCTATACGCAGGCATACCAAAGAGATGGCTCGAGAGGAAGTGCCCACCGTGAGACTAGATGCCTTGGGGGACGACGACGCGGTGGACCTGGTGGAGCAATACAGGACAGAGAAGCGAGTAGGGGGTGAGGGGGGACCGGCAGGGCGACCCTGCTCGTCCACGCTGATAGCGGCTACGAAGCCAATCAGTTAGGTTGAGCCAGATCACTGGCACACGAAGGCCGACAAGTCGACCTTTACCGCGAAGGAGTTGGAGGATATGTGCGAGAAATATCAGATTCTCGCGGAAATAGAGTTAAAGCTGCCGACACCGAAGGAGAGGCCATCCGACGCCCGACTAGGGGAGTTTGCCCTCTACGAGGAGGCGTTGAATGGGGGGTTGAGGTTGCCGCTTCCGTAGGTGGTAGTGGATGTGCTAAACCGGTTGGAGGTGGCGCCGGGTCAACTAATGCCCAATGTGTGGAAGATTTTACTGGCCTGTGCAAGCGCGTGGCCGCGGGTGAACGAGGGGGCTGCGATGACAGTGGATGAGTTTTTTGCGTGCTACAAGGCTTCGGGCCAGCAAGAGACTTGGGTCACTTTACAAGCGGCGGCAGGGAAGGGTCTGGTGGCGGGGTTACCGTCGTCCATTAAGGGGTGGAGGCCGCGGTGGTTCTATGTGTCCGCCAACGAGAGAGTAGGAGTGCGCACAGTGTAGAGAGTGCCAACCAAGTCGGTGGAGCCAAGATTGAGGGCAGCAGCAGAGGAGAGGGTGAAGAAGGTGCAGGTATGGAGGGAGAAGGAGGGCGCCAAGTGGGACGACCTTGTTCAGCCCTCAGCCTTGTTTGCCTCAAGGCTGGGCCCTGAGCCGACCGGTAGAGATCTTGAGCCGGCAGAACTAGAGGCGAGGAGGAGGGCGCAGGAGGCGGAGGATAGGACGATTTTTGCCAAGGCTAATAAATTCAAAGAGTCTCAGTTAGGCTGCCCGCCCAAACCGATCGCGAGGGAACGAGTCCGACCGCGCCCCAAGCCACTGGGGGAGAAAGACCTGAGCAGTTTTGAGCCACGACCACCTCCAATGGATCCTTTGAAGGAAAAGAGCAAAAAGGAGATAGAGGCTGCGTTGAAGAAGAAGAAGAGAGTAAGGGAGAGGGAGGAGGGGCCAACCTTGAAGAGGATGAAGGAGATGATGACAGAGGGGACCCCCGGAGTGTGGTTGGAGGAAACAGCGAAGGAGATAGAGAGTGGGGCGACTGGCCCTAAGAGGGGGGGTAGAGCAACAGCCTAAGGGGGGGCCTGCGCTCCAAGGAGAGGGAGAGAGGGCCAAGTTAAAGACTGCCATCTACCACGCTCCAGCAGTGTCTGGGCGACTAGAGGGAGAAGGAGGTGAAGCCAGGACTGCTGCCGATCGGCTCTTGGGGGTGGTGGAGGACGCGACCGTGCGTTCGCTGGCGAGTTTCACAGAGGCGGAGCTGCTAAGAGGGTTGTGCTCGGCCCAAATGGAGGCGACGGCCTTAGCAGGAGCCTTACTGAAGAAAGCGGCGTTTGCAAAAAGCAAAGTTAAGCCACTGAAGGCAAAGCTGGAGGAGGTGAAGGCCCAGCTTGAAAATTTAAGGACGGAGACTGGGGGTGGAGGAAAGCCGCGCGGAGTGCGTGTGTTAGGGGGCTGGAAGAGGCCCAGAAAGCCAAGAAGATGAAGGTGTTAGCGATGGTGCAGGGCTATTCAGCCGACCGCGCCAATGTTGAGCTGCTCGCCACGAAGTTAGAGTTGGAGACGGAACGCCGCAAGGTGGTGTCGCTCGAGTTCCAATTGGCTGGCGAGCAGAAAAAGCTGGAAGAGGCCCAGAAAGCCTGTACCGTCACCAACGAAAGGTGGGATGAGGCCATGGTCTGCAATGAAGATCTGCGCGCTCAGTCGATCAAAGAAAAAGAAGAAGCAGATCTGAAGATCGCTGAGTTGGAGAGGGCGCTGGCGGACGAGCGGGCCATGTCAGTGGCTGAGAAGGTAGGATTGGAGAAGGCCTTGAAGGAGGAAAGGGCCAAGTTGGCATCTGAGAGGGCGGCGTACCTCGATCTATGTGTTGCAGCGGTAGAGCAGTTTAAGGGGTCCGCCGACTTCCAGATGGCCATTGATGCCCCTATCGCTAGCAGCTTGGCAAGAGAGGGAGATGGGGGGGCTGGCCCGTCGGGAGCGACCGTTGGAAGTAGGAGTGAAGAGAAAGTGATCCAGAGCTTCCAGCGGTCGGACTTCTACAAGCATGAGATGGCTGAGTTCTGGGATAGCGGCTGGAAGACTTTAAGAAGCAAAGCAGAAGAGCTGTTCCCATACTTGGACTTCAGTAATGTAAGAATAAATGAAGACGACATGGCCTAGACCCCCCTTGATGAGGGGGTGGACGAAGAAGACCTGGCCTCAAGCGAGGAGGAGTGATTGATTGTAAAGAAAATTTGTAAATAAAATTTTTGTGTTTGTTGTTTGTTTGTTGTTTGTTGTTTGTTGTTTTTTTTTTTTGTGTAATTTTTGTAGTGAACTTATGTATAAGTTTGTAAATAAATAAAATTATGAGTTGTGTTTTTTCATACTGTTGTCTTTATTTCTTGTAGATCTGAAAAGAATGAGAATGGTCATTCAAATAAGGCTTGTGTATAAATCATAGTAAAGTTGAGAAGTAAGAAGCCAGCCTAACTTGTGAAAAAACCATGACGCAAAGTGAAGTTTAAAATATGAGAATGTTAAAAAATGTGAAGTTTTAAATCACGACCCAGTGAGGAGCCAGTCTAACTTGTAAAACGGTGAAATGTAAAGGTCCTAAAATATGAAGTTTTAAATCATGTTGTGAGAGTGTTGATAAATGAAAGATTGGGTTAGGAAATGAAAGTTAAAAAATGTAAAATGTTAAGAGGCGGAAAAGCATGGACCTGGAATTTGACTAAGTATGGCAACTATGCCACAATCATGAAGTTGCAAGAATGGGCTTGGCCGAGCTCTTCATTCGTGCTCAGTTTGGCTCGAGCCATAATTAACTCAGTCTGGCTGACTCTTCAAGTAACTCAGTCTGGCTGAGGCCTTCGTGCTCAGTCTGGCTGAGACTTTAAGTAACTCAGTCTGGCTGAGGCCTTCGTGCTCAGTCTGGCTGAGGCTTTAAGTAACTCAGTCTGGTTGAGCTCTTCATGCTCAGTGTGGTTAAGGCTTTAAGTAACTCAGTCTGGTTGAGGCTGCAAGCAGAGTGTTATTGAAATACCACACAGATAACTGAGATATAAGATTGTTGTCATTTAAAGTGTAGCCCATTGATCACAAATTTACACCATGTGAGAAAAGAACAAAAACATCCAAGTGTGTAGATTGTCAAAAAGAACATACATCAATTGATCAATACAAAAATAGGGCTTTATTGAAAATAACGCTTCAAGTGCTCGGCGTTCCACGGATGGGGGAGATCTCGACCTTCTATGTCCTGAAGTCGGTAAGTGCCCGGACGAGGTCTGGCCTTAACAACGTAAGGTCCTTCCCACTTGGCTGCCATCTTGCCCTCAGCCGGATTTTTGGTGGCAAGAGTTGCTTCGCGCAAAACAAGGTCCCCCACGGCGAACTCCCTCGGTCGGACTTTGCGGTTGTAGTGTGTTCTCATTTTCTGTTGATATGAGGCCCGCCTGACAGCAGTGGTCTCTCGGAGTTCTTCAATTAGGTCCAAGTCTGCCCGACGCAGTTCTTCAGTTAGTTCTGGATTCGGGTGTAGAACCCTCGGGGTAGGCAGACCGATTTCCACTGGGATGACCGCCTCAGCGCCGTATGTTAAGCGAAAGGGGGTCTTCCCAGTGGGGGTTCGGTCGGTAGTGCTGTAAGCCCAGAGTATATTTGGTAATTCCTCAGCCCAAAGTCCCTTAGCAGCTTCCAACTTAGTTTTGATGATCTTCAGAAGAGAACGGTTGGTAACCTCAATTTGGCCATTGGCTTGGGGGTGACCTGGGGAAGAAAAACATGGCTGGATTTGAAGTTCTGCACAGAATTTCCTGAACTTAGCATTGTCGAATTATTTGCCGTTGTCGGAGACGATGGCTTGAGGGATGCCAAAATGGCACACGATTGACTGCCAGATGAATCTGGTTGTGTTCCACTTGGTAATTGTGGCAAGGGGTTCCGCCTCCACCCATTTAGTGAAGTAATCAATGGCGACGATTGTGAATTTGTTTTGGCCTCGGCCAGTGGACAATGGGCCAACTAAGTCGATCCCCTATTTGGCGAATAGGTAAGGACTGCAGAGTGTGATCAGTTCTGTAGGAGGAGCATGAGGGATGTTGGCGAAGCGTTGGCACTTATCACATTTAAGCACGAATTCAGTGGCATCTTGATTGAGAGTAGGCCAGAAGTAACCGGTGCGAAGTATTTTGTGTGGCTAGTGACCTTGGCACCCGAGTGATTACCACATATACCCTCATGGACTTCCTTCATCATGTAGGTCGCTTGAGCAGGATTGATGCATCGTAGGTATGGGCGTGAAAAGCCACGTTTGTACAAGAGACCACTGATAAGAATGTAGTTGGACGACCGGGCCCTGACCTTGGCGGCCTGGTGTTTGTCGGCGGGCAATTCCCCATTTGTCAAAAATAGCAGGATATTTGTCGCCCATGGAATAGGTTCATTTTGGAGGAAATGGACTTGCTGCTGTTGTGGGGAAATGACCGGGTGGGCCAGGTATTCAAGGTGAACGCCATGGCTAAGGTCTGACTGGTCGGCAGAAGCTAACTGAGCCATTTCATCTGCCTTGGAGTTTTTCGTCCGAGGGATGTGCTCGATGTGGAAATTATTAAAGAGGCGAGCAAGGGGGAGTGCAATATCCCTGTAAGCCCGCATTGTGTCTTCCTTGGCATCGAATTCCCCCGTGATTTTTCCGACAATGAGTTGGGAATCGCTGAACACTTGAATATGGCTGACACCAATGTCTCTGACGAGGCGGAGACCTACGATGAGTGCCTCATGTTTAGTCTCATTATTGCTTGCGTCGAACAAGAAGTGGAGAGCACACTTGAAATAACCACCCTCGGGGGCGGTGAGGATGAGACCAGCCCCACTGCCTTATTTCCGGATGATCCGTCGACGTTGAGGGTCCAAGAGTGGGGGTTCTGCCTCAGTGTGGGATTGCGGGGGCGGGGGAGCCGTGATTGAATGGGATTGGTGAATTCCAGGATAAAATCGGCAACAGCCTGCCCTTTGATCGCCGTTTGAGATCAGTAGGAGATGTCAAATTGGCTGAGCTGGACCAACCATTGCATAAGTCTGCCGGACAGCTCTGGTTGTTGCATTATCTTCTTCAAAGGTTGGTCAATGAGGACTACTATGGAGTGGGCTTGGAAGTAAGGATGGAGTTGTCTTGAGGCGGTGACCAGGGCTAAGGACATTTTTTCTAGCAATGGGTAGTTTTGTTCTGCGTCTCTGAGAGCTCGGCTAATGTAATAAACCGGGCGCTGTACTGAACCGTCCTCCCTGATGAGGGCAGCACTGACTGCGGTGCTCGATACGGCTAAATAGAGAAAAAAGGGGCTCACCCGTAAATGCCTGGGAGAGTAAGGAGGGGTTGGCTATGCACTGCTTCAATTGTTGGAAAGCCTCTTCAGACTCGGTCGTCCACTCAAAAGTTTGCCGAAGAACTTTGAAGAAGAAGAGGCACTTGTCTGTTGCACGGGAAATGAAGCGGTTGAGGGCGGCGACTCTGCCAGTAAACTTCTGAACCTCCTTAACCGTTCTGGTTGACTGCATTTCTATCAAGGCCTTGATCTTTTTGAGGTTAGCTTCGATGCCCCGCTGACTGACCATGAAACGCAAGAACTTCCCAGATCCTACGCCAAAGGCGCATTTCTCCAGATTGAGCTTCATTTGATACTTTCGTAGGGTGCCGAAGGTCTCTCGCAGGTCGGCCAGATGATCAGCGGAGAGTTTGCTCTTGACTAGCATGTCATCGACATATACTTCCATGTTCCGGCCTATCTGATGATGAAAGACGGCGTTGACCAACCGTTGGTAAGTGGCTCCGGCATTTTTCAACCCAAATGGCATGACACGATAATGGTAGGTTCCCCGGTCAGTGATGAAGGAGGTGTGTTCCTGGTTAGACAGGTGCATCAGAATTTGGTTGTACCCAGTGAAGGCATCCATGAAGCTGAGCATTTGATGATCGGCCGTGGCATCAACAAGCAGATCTATGCAGGAATGGGATAACTGTCTTTGGGGCAAGCTCGGTTGAGGTCGGAATAGTCGACACAGAGTCGCCATTTACAGTTGTTTTTACGGACCAGGACCACATTTGATAGCCATCTGGGGTAGTCCACGTTTGTGATAAACTGTGCCTCAAGGGGCTTATCTACTTCAGAAGCAATAAGAGTATTGCGCTCTGGGTAAAAGATGCGTTGCTTCTGGCAGAAGGGTCGGAAATGGGGCTCAATGCTGAGACGATGGGTGATGAAGGAGGGGTCAATACCTGGCATGTCGGAGTGGGTCCAGGAAAATACATCATTGTGCTCAATCAAGAGAGCCGTAAGGTTGGCCTTGGCCTGGGAGGATAGTTGGCTGTCGATCTTGGCAGTTTTTGTCGGGTTGGTGGGATCGATGATGACTCGACACGCTCTTACACTGGCCTTTCCCCTTCCTCCTGACTGACAAGCTCGTCTGAGTCTCTGACGTCGAGCTTCAATGATCATAGCCTCATTTAGCTTGACCTCTTTAAGTGAAGCAACGTAACATTCTCTGGCCATGGTCTGCTCTCCCCTTACCGTGCTGACCCCAAGTCGGTGGAGAATTTGACGGGAAGATGGAAAGTAGATGTGATAGCTTGGAAAACATTTAGGCCGGTGCGACCAAGGATAATGTTGTAAGCGGAGGGACAGTCGACGACGAGGAAGGTGAGCAACTTCTTGGTCTGCCGTGGGTATTCTTCGATTGTGATGGGAAGATCGATGGAGCCGATGGAGGTCACTCGATCTCCAGTAAAACCGACCAATGGGGTTTGGAGAAGAGATAGACTTTCTTCCCCGACCTTGAGCTGGCGAAAGGCATTTAGGAAGATGATGTCTGAAGAACTGCCATTGTCGAAGAGAACCCGTCTGACTTTGTAATTGGAGAGGAGGGCTGAGATGACGAGGGGGTCGTCATGGGGGTAACGGATGCCTGTGCAGTCGGCCTCCGTAAAGGTGATGGGCTTCATCCACTGCTTGGGCTGTTTGGAAGGGTGGTCCAATGTAGCAATTTCTTTGTCTGAGCCTTGCCTTGTTTTTCTGAGTTCTACCCGCTAAGCCGAGCGGGATGGTCCTCCACAAGCAAGCCCGCTAGCAATAACTCTGATCTCTCCAATAGGGGGGGCAGGGTTGCCTTGTGCCCGGGGTTACTGTGGAGGGCGATTATGACCTTGGTTAGGTTGTGGGAGTTGTCGAGGAGGGGTGCGCCGGCGGTTGTTTCTAACAGGTTCAGTCATTTGCCTCTGTTGAGGGTGGGCTTCCGTGAACCGACTGAGATGTCCCTGACGTATCAAGCCCTTGACTTGGTCTTTGAGGTTAACATACTCTCGGTATTGGTATTATGGTCGTGGTCCTGGTGAAAACGACAGTATTTAGACTGGTCTCGCCGGTTGGAAGGAGACCGTGAAGGTTGGGGCCATTTGAGGGGATAATCTCGCTGGATTTGGTTTAGGACTTGTTCCATGGGGGAATTGAGGGGTGTATATCGTTCGAACCGGCCGGGCGGTCGGGTTGGCGCCGACCGGTCGGCTCGGGATGGTCGGTCGGTATATTGAGGTGTTTGGTGAGTGTACTGGGTGTTCCTGGTTTCTGAGTCCTTTCTCTTCTCTTTAGGGGTCGGGTTTTTGGCTGTAGGATCTTGTCGAGCGGCTAGGGAATCTTCGGCGTTCATGTATTTTTGGGCTTTGAAAAGTAAGGTTGCCATGGAGGTCAGGGGGTTTTTGGAGAGGGAAAAAAGGAAATCAGATGATCGTAGATCGGCCATGAAAGCCGTGAGAATGACCTTGTCATCATTTTCTGCCACCTGCAAGGCCTTAGTGTTGAAACGGGTGACGAAGCTGCGCAGCGACTTTCCCTCCGTCCAACAGATGTTGAGGAGTTGAGTTGCCGGACGCCGTTAGCGCTGGGCACCAATAAAGTGGCTGATGAAGGAATCATTCAGGTGCTGAAAGGTAGAGACAGAGTCCGTCGGTAGCTGACTAAACCACAGTCGGACCGACCCCTTAAGTGTTACGGGGAAAGCCCGACACATGATTTCGTTAGGGAATGCATGGAGGATCATGAGGGTCCTGTAGGTCTCCAAGTGATCGACTGGGTCCATTGTACCGTCGAAAGAGTCGATCGAGGGCATTTTGTACTTAGGAGGTACGGGTTTGTCCCTGATGGAGGCAACGAACGGTGAGTTGCCTGTGGTAGATGGTTTATTCTGTATGTTCTGCATGACTTCTTGGAGCTGGAGCTTCATGGCTCGGAGTTTGGCATCCCAGAGAGGAATGTTGTCACCACCGGAAGGCAGCGGAGGCTGGATGCTACTGGCCTCTCCTTCGGGGGTTGGTGCTGGAACCGATGAATGTCGGGCCCGGGGTGGCAGGTTCATATCCGGGAGAGGGGGTCACAAGCCTTCCAAGTTGGGTGGTTGGGGCTATTTGATAGTGTGGTTCGGGGCTCGTTCTTGGTTGAGTGGGATATCTGGAGGTGGTGGAGGGGGCATAGGAAGGTTTCTTTGGAGTAGAGCATTAATTAGGGCTTGGTTTGGCTTGGCCAGGCGATTAATGCTGTTGGTGAGCTCGGTGAAATACTGCGGTGGGTTGTTTGGATTGGGAGGGTCGGCTTGGTGGTCGGCAACATTGTGGTGAGAAGCCATAGATCTAGTCGTGACCATCCACCTTGGTGGGTGGCAGGAAAGGGTTATTGGGAAAGGGTTTCCGGTGACAATGAGCATAACTGACGCGCGGAGCAAAAACGTTTCCCACAGACGGCGCCAACTGATGTTACTGCGTGTTCCAGATGGAACAGGTCGGACTGATCCAAGCTTCCTAAACCGAAGCCTGAGGTACCAAGCCCACGGAGAGACCTACACAAGAGTTCAACGGGGAACTGGGAGTCCCCCAGCGAACCCTCCGACGAGCAAGTTAGAAAGAGAGATGGAGTGTAGAGATAGATTAGTGATAGAAAGCTTAACCTTCTTCTTGTCTTCGGCGTCTGCTTATATCCTCTGGTAATCATTTCATTGTCCCTTCCGACCTGTTATCTTGGCCGAAAGTCTATGCTTTAGCTTTCCTTGTTCATGGTGAGGCCGTTTTGTCTCGACGGGGAAGGGTTATCGCAATAAATGCTGTAAGGGGCTTCATTAATGGCTGATGTGCAGTGCAATAACTCTGCAGGATCTTTGTCTGCTTATGTGGCTTGTCCTTCTCTTGCCACGTGTTTAGATTGCATTGGTTCTTAATGTCATGTTAAGTTCCAGCAACATTGGGCTTTAGTATTTGAATTATGTATTGGGCCCTAAGTGGTGGGCTATAACCTTTATGGGCTTACCCATGTCAAGTTGAATACTCGTCCAGTTTATTTTTGTAAACACCCAATCCAACTCACTGCCACAACTATTATTAGCCCTGTTTGGGGCAGCTTAAAAGCTGCTTATTTCAGCTTTCAGCTTAATTTAAGTTATTTTGATGTGTTTGGTTTACCTTATAACTTATAGCTTATAGCTTTTTGGAAGTCAGAAATCAGCTTATCCTTTAAGTGGGGCAGGAAATGCTTAATTTATAAGTCAGAAATCAGCTTATGTTCATAGTTATAAGCTATAAGCTGTTTAGACATAAGCTATAAGCACTTTCTCACAACTCTACCAAACAGAGGGATTATTATCAACATTGTTACTATTACCGTCGCCACTATTGCTATCACTACCACTACTACTACCGCCATACCACCGCTATCACGCCGCCACCACCACCACCACCATCATTGCTATTATTACCACCATTACCATTATGTCACTGCCATCACTACCACCACCACCAATGCAACTACTACCACCACTATCTTGCCATTGTTATCATTATACCACCACTATTATCACTACTACTATCACTACTATGGCAATATAAAAAATTAAAATATATAATTTAAAAATAATAAATTTTAAATATGACTTTATACATAGCAAACAATTTATTTTTAATTAATCATTTAAATTTTTTTCAAACAACTTTTGAACTTAAAAAATTTAACATTTAATTTTTTATTTTTTATTTTTTATTTTCAGTTTTAAATTTTAATTTAATTTTTTATTTTTATCAAACACACTACATTACATAAGAAAAGATAATACTTCACTTATAATGTAAATTATATTTAAACTGCCGGATTTTACTATTTGTCGCAATTTTCAATATTTTAATGGAAAATTTCGAGTGTGGAACAAGGAAGTCGCGAACGGAATCCTTAAAAACTGCATCAAGTGGAAGATGATACAAAACAAACGCCATTTTCAACCTGCAACTGTTATAAGTGTACGGCCTTTTGCTATTCCTACCATATCATATAGCATCGTCATCTAGTGTGATCTGTCCGATTCCAATCTTTGAAAATCTTTGTACTTTTATTCTCTCTTTGAAAATATGTATGTAGGCTTTCTTTGGCATAGTAGTTGTTTGGCGTGTACTAAAAATATATATTGTTTTATATATATACATATATATTTATTTAAGTTATATTAATCAATATTTATTAACATCTTTTCTTTATTTTTTTACTCATTTTTTCTATTTTTTTACATTTTTTATTTATTTATAAAAAGTCAAAAAAGATATATTTATTTAAAGCATTCCAAACTAACCTATAGAGTTTGGACTAAAATAGTCACAAAAAGACCAAATAAACTTTTTAGCTTAATAAAATAAAATATCACATTCAAACTATAATTATTATTATTTTTTTTTTATAAAAGTTTAAAAAACTAAAAAAACTTATTATGGGTCGGACTTTTTAACTCTAAACTAAAATAATTAAAAAATTAAAAAATCAACTCACATCCTAAACCAAGGAATAGTATATGTTTTTAGATTCTCTCTCACCCTTTTATTTATTTATTTATTCTTTTTAATTTTTAATTTTTGAGGAAATCTCTCCATTCACTTTGTGGTTCTAAGATTTGAAGACCCTCTTTGGGAGATCCAAGCAGAATCATGGGTTACATGTGGGAATAGCCATATAAACCGAAGGCCAACTTGTTTTTGGTAAGTTGGTTAAAAGTTTTTTGAATTTTTTTATCACATTATTTTTTAAAAAAAGAGTTGAAATAATTAATAAATTAATTTTTAACTTACTTTCCAAAATAAGATTTTTTTAAGTCTCTAGCACTAATATTGAAGACTTTATTTGCCATAAAAAAATTATTTTATTTTACTTTTTATAACGATCAGTTTGGAGAAGAATATGGAAGGAGAAGTTGCGTAACACACTGATAAAAGTTGAATTTAGACATCACATTTAGGAAAAAAAGTGTCCCTTAATCTTTACTATTAAAGATTTCAAGAACATCTTCACACTTTCGTAATCTAATAAATTTAAATTTTAAGAATTTGAATATATAAAATATCATTTGATTTGCGAATTAAATATTCACAGGATATAATAATATTATTAGGTTTGGCTTTGGAAAACTAATCACGCAATCTTTTTATCCCGCATTTGCAAATTTATTTTTTAGTTTAAAGGATAGCACAATTAGACCTAAAAAAAAAACACTTTTCTAGTCAAATTCTTAGAATACCCTTCCATGATAAATTATCCTTAAATTATGTATCTCCAAATAATTAATCCTAAATAATTTTATTTCCAAATTAAAGTTGACTATTTTTATTATTTTTAAGGCATTGGTATACAAGTCCAAAAATTAGATTTAATTTTCAAGCCCAATTATGTGACAATCAATTAGGATATCTAAGAGAACATTTTCTTTCATATATTTTCAATTATCAACCAATCATATCCCTTACATATCATTAGGTCTAGAAAATAGGTTTAAAAGATAGGCTTATATATCATTTTCCTTATTTTTATTATTGGGGGACTTACATATAAGTAGGGGTGTTTGCAGTTCGGATTTGGACAGTTTGCGGATCAGTTTGGACCTGCTCGCATCTATACGATTTGGAGAAAAGTCAACCCGCAACCGCCTGTAGTGCGGGTTGCGATTTGTACGGATATGATTCGTAGATGTGCGGGTGATTGCGGACGGTTTGCGGATTGGACTTTTTTCTTCAAAATTTTATTTTTGAGCCGTTTTTTCTTCTCATTTTATAAATATTTATTTTGGATCATTTTCCCCCCCATTTTCTAAAATGCTCCAACATTAATAATTAATGAATTAAAACTTGTAAAATTAAAAACACAACAAAATCAATTCGTAACACAAATAAATCATTTAAAATCCTAAATCAAATCATAAACTAACACAAACACATATTTCAAAATCTCAATTAGATTATCAATCACATTCACTATCTATTACCCAACAATACAATTAAAGTAAAATCATTCAAAATCCTAAACTTACCTAAAAGTAATTATTTATTAACTTTTACATTCATCCAAAATGCAACAAAAAAAATTCTTGTCAAACTTCATTCAATTCAAACTCATTAAATAAAATAAAAACATTTCCAATATCTCAAACTCCATCATGAATCACATCAAACTTTCAAAAATTCCAATTCTATGTATTTTGTTGATGAACCCTACACAAAAACAAATTGAAAAATATAAACTTTAATCTTTAATCTTCAATCTTCATAATTCCTTTGACAAAAAAAGTGCAAAATGATAAAGTAACAAAAAGATAAATAAATGTCTATATATTACATCTCAATATAGTAAGAAAATGTGTTGAGTATATGAAAAATTTACCAATGAGCAAATGGATATTAGAGTTCAATTATAACATTAACATTATAGGTTGAACTTGAAGATGGGCTTGACTCCAAAGTACTTAATTAGGAGTCAACAAGAGAAGATCAATAAAACTTACATTAGAAAATGAACAATACAAATTGCTAGTCCCATGCACTCTAGATTCAGCCAAATACTCTTTCTTGCAATCTTTGCATACGGCTCTGCGCTTCCCATCGGTCCCTACAACCTTATCAAAATGATCCCAAACTTTGGATAGTGTTCTCTCCCCTCCACTCTCACTTTTTCTCTTTTAGGGTCTATAAGGCTTAGGTTTAGATTCGAATTCAGCTAAGAGGGGATTCATTTGAGAATTAGAGTATTTCGAAGGTAAAAGATTGATTACGGGATATTGAACACTATCCTCCATTCAAACTGGATTACAAAAATTAAAATGAAAATTAAATAAGAACTAAATGATAAATATAATATAAAAAAGTAATTAACAGATTCAATTTCTCCTCCATAAACAAAATTTTAATTTCTTCTCCAGAAACAGATTTTGGTAAACAGAACTCCATATTCATTAAGGAATTTAAAATTCCAAATCACACTTCATCCGAGACAAGTTCAATTATAAAACAATAATAATATGATTATTATTTATTCAGTTTCAGTTGATATAATACTATTAGCAAATGTAATGCTAGGGTAAGTTCAAAGAATAAAGGGGATCAAGGTCAACAGAGACTATAGAAAGCAAATGAAAACTGCAGTGAAAGTTCATGCAAATCAAGTGACAAGAAAAACACCTACTTCATACATATTACATAGACAAGTGTAGAGAAATTTCATCACTTGACTAATAGATAAAGAAAGTGACAGAGAAATTTGTGTTGTAAATAATATAATATTCCTCAAAAAAAAAGAAAAAAAAAAAAGAAAAAAAGAAAAAAAAAAAAGAAAAAAAGAAAGAAAGAAAGAAGACTATTACATAGAAATTTCTTCCTAGTCAAGTGAGACTAAGACTTGTGTTTGGATTTGTAATAGATGTGAGATGCTTATGTGCACACAAAAAGAGTGCATATATGATATGCATTTTATAACATCATCTTCACAGAGCATCATTTTCTTGAAACAATATTTCTTTCAAATACAAAAATATCCAAGAACATGTCTCAACCCAAAAAAGGAGCTAAAGATCGATTCAAACTTATACGGCTAATGTCGATCATCGAAGGTCATTGAGAGAGAGAGAGATGGTCGAAGGTCGATCTTGCCGGATAAGGTCATCGTTCGTGGAATCGAAGGTCACCAATCATCAAAGGTTGATCTTGCGAAGGTCACCATCGATCTTGCGAAGGTCGATCTTGCTGGAGAAGGTCATCGATTGTCGAAGGTCGATCAGTCGACTTGCTACACAGAGAGAGAAAGATGGAAGAACGAGAGAGAGAGAGAGAGAGGCTGCGCAGATTAGGGTTTGGTGTTTTGTTTTGGACAAAATATCTAGATAGGATATATGAATGAAATCAACGGTTAAGATTTTAAAAAAAAAGTGTGGGTGGGTTCTTGCTGGCGTGGGTTAAACCTACAACTCGCCAGCAACTTGTAAATATGTCATATTTCAAACCGCATCCGCCCACATTGTGTTTGTGAAGCCACCTATTTGTATGCGGGTTGGGCGAGTTTTGCGGGTCGGATAAATCGTTGCCCACCCCTATGTGTAAGTCATAATGTGAACTTATTGTCCAATAAATCCTATGATAATTAATTATGTTTTTCATCAAACACTATTGAAAAAGTCACTAATTGTTAATTTTCAACAACGATTTTAAAATTTTTTCACAAAAAATATCACTAATTATAAGTTTTAGCGATAATTTAAAAAATTATTACAAAAAAATATTACTAATTTTCAACTTTCAGTGACAATTTAAAAATTCATTGAAAAAAAATATCACTAATTGTAAGTTAGTGACAATTTATAAAAATCATGATAAAAAGTCATTAATTATCAATTTTTAATAATATGCGTAAAAAAATTATTATAAAAAATTATTTTTAAAATAACTTTTAATAAAATTTAATAAAAATTAAATCAAATTATTAAAACTTATTAA
The DNA here is from genome assembly GCA_030407325.1 of Camellia japonica. Lineage (NCBI taxonomy): Eukaryota > Viridiplantae > Streptophyta > Magnoliopsida > Ericales > Theaceae > Camellia > Camellia japonica. Next base: position 148,539,778 of record JAPPVO010000029.1, read on the forward strand.
TTGTCACCCTTATTTGTAACCGGCCAGTTGAGGTTAGATTTTTAATCGGATATGATTTGTTTTATTGACTTCTGAGACGGACTTTATCAAGCACTAGACCAAAAAAAACAAGGAAAATGATTGGTGGCCCTAAAAACTGTGGCTCAAATGGCTCAAATTTTTCAGTTTTGGTAACTTTTTTTTTTTTTTGTTTTTTTTTTTACCTGATAAGGAAATTTGAGCCATTAGGGACACCCAAATTCGGGCCCCCTAACAGTGCTCTTTTCTTTATTTGTGTAAACACAGAATAAATCATAGGTGTCCATATAAAATAAAGAATAAATTATAAATACATCTTTTGAGATTTGATTAAAATACGAATCACTCTTTATAATTTTAAAAATTACATTCCATCCTTGAAGTTTTTAATTTCATAATAAATAATCCATTTTATTAATAAATCACCAAGTTAATTAATAGTTTTTAATAATATTATAAATATATTTCAATTAATAATTTAAGTAATTTTATTATTGTATAGGAGAGCAATTATGAATTTCATTTTTTCAATTAATTCTGTTAAATAAAAAATTTCAACAATAGATTATTTATAATTTTTTAAATCACACAGGACAATCTGTACTTTAAATAAATTTCAAGGGATGTATTTATAATTTATCCAAAATAAACCATATTTAAAAATACCCAACAAAATGTTATTTAAGGTCAAAAGATAATTTGGTTTTAAAACTTGTAATAATGTGATTGTTAAAAGGCTATTGGTTTTAAATTTTAATGATATATTATAGGGAGACTTATTTATAAGTCCTTTTTCAGAACCTTATGCTAGGCTAAGTCCTGTGTAATTTCTTATAGAGTCTCAAGTCCTATTTTCATAAAAATGTATTCCACAAGATCCTAATCTTTTTACCCCTAATCTTTTTCAAAATTCCTCTCTCTCAATAGGTTGTTGCTATTTGATGCTTCCGATTTCAAGACCCGATTTGAAGCCTACAATCGTCTTCAGGCGGCGGCAGTGGCGTTCCGGGGGGGGGGTGGCGGCGGCTTCTGTGCTTCTGTGAAGCTATCTGAAAGCGTGACCACTATACTCATCATCATAATCATGGGATCGAATTCACGCCGCAAATCAAGCCTTTTCAAAGCTACCCCAATCAACTTTGTGTGGTCATCAATAGTAATTATTGTAGTGACATGATCCGAAAATAAAGAATTATAATTTTTTTAAACAAATTAAAAAATTATACATACTGTATAAAAATATAAAATATATTAAGTTTATATATCTATTTTAAAATAAACGGATTAAAAAAATAAAAAATTATTAAATTTGCGAAACGTAACGTGACACATTACGTTACGTTTATGTAAATGTCACATTACGTTTATATAAGTGTCACGTTACGTTACGTTTATGTAGGTGCCACGTTACGTTCATATTGGTGTTACGTTACGTTTATATAGGTGTCAAGTTACGTTACGTTTATGTAGATATGTCACGTTACGTTTATATAGGTGTCACGTTACGTTACGTTTATGCAGATATGTCACGTTACGTTTATATAGGTGTCACGTTACGTTTATGTAGGTGTCACGTTACGTTACGTTTATGTAGATGTCACGTTACGTATAGGTGTCACGTTACGTTTATGTAGGTGTCACGTTACGTTACGTTTATATCAATTTCCCTATATATGATTTTATTATTATTTATGATATTAACAACTAATATTGAGGGTAAATATGTCAAGAAACTTCCCACAGGACTTATGAGAACATAAGTTTTTTTGTGGGACCAAATGTAGCACAAGTCTCCCTAATAGGACTTCTAAATAATTTTCCCTATATTATAACTTTATGAAATAAAGTAGAGAAGATTAAAAGTTGAGGTGATAATTTTGTTAAAATATTGTGGTGATATATATATATATATATATATAAAGTAGATAAAAGGATAAGATTTTAGAAGTTTTGTTTGTGAGGCACATTTCCCAAAATTTTATCTATTTATTTACAATAATATTATAAATTTATTTATATAAGAATTTTGTAACACATTAACTCACATATCACGTTTCTTGGCAAAATCTTGATTTTTTTTTCCTAATACTAAAGACCTATTAATTTATGCATTTTTTATCTTTTATTCTGGATTTAATTTTTGTATTCAACTTATTGATTACCTACTCTCTTTTTTTATGGAAAACTTATTGATTGGCTTAGTATTTGTATAACATTCTTCATGTATGAATTCTCATATTCAATTTTTATAGAAAAAAATTTAATATTTTATAACGATATTTATTTCTCCCTATCCTAGATTGTATGTTGGTAATTAGTTGTTAGGTAAATTTGTTAACTTCTTAATGGAAAATGCCTGGTAGCTCGAAGCTACCAGGCTCGAAAATGGCTCGAGAGGGAGAGGGAGAGGGAGAGGGACTGGTGGTTTGGAGTCCGTCGTCGCCTTCCGCCGCCTCCGCCGCCGTCCTCGTCGCAGCTCCTCCGTCGCCTCGCTGCCGCCGATCGTCGCAGCACCAGCGATCGCCGGCCTGCCTCGCCTCCGCCGCTGCTCGCCTCGCCTCGCCACCGCCATTTTAATGGCCCCCTCCAGTTCCTCCTCCCTCCCTCCCTCCCTCCCTCCTCCTCTCTTCCTTCTTCCTGGTCTTCTTCTTCTGCAAAAAAAAAAATTAGAGAAGATGAAGTGAAGTCGAAAATAAGAAAAAGAAAAGGAAAAAAAAAAAAGGGTCAAAACGACGTCGTTTTGACCCTCGAACCACATTCGAGCCGTAGCTTTCGAGCTACCAATCACTACCGCTCCTTAATTATTGTAAACACATAATTTGTTTGTTTGATGATGTAATAGTTAATTAAAAATTATTATTAATTATTATATATATATTTTTTAGATATGATTGTTGATTACATTGAATCCCAATAATTGACAAAAACCAATGAGTAGGACAAACGAAGCCGGGCAGGGCTTGTTTGGATGGGAGCCGACCATACTACCGCTTGGCTTAAATTTGCAGATATTTGTTTTTTGAGCACTGTTAGGGGGCCGAATTTGGGTGCCCCTAATGGCTCAAATTTCCTTATCAGGTAAAAAAAAAACAAAGTTACCAAAACTGAAAAATTTGAGTCATTTGAGCCACAGTTTTTAGGGCCACCAATCATTTTCCTAAAGAAAAGAGCACTGTTAGGGGGCCGATTGAAAAATGTAGTTGAGCCTTTGTAAGTTGACCGCGAGATCCACCTTCATGATTCAAATTGTTAATTGTTGAAAGTTTTTTTTAGGAAGATTACTCGTGTAAAAAATTAAAGGATGAAATACTAAATAAAGTTTGAAATGAGATTTTATAAATTGTTTAATTTTTTTTTCTCTTATGAATTTAAAAGTCTATTAAAGTGAAAATTACACAAAAGAATAATCATTTACATATTTAAATTTAATTTTTTAGGGATAAAAATGAGTTTTTCTAAATATAAAATTATACATTTGGACAATTCGCACTATAGGCGTTTTGGATTTTTCCTCATTCTGGAACAAATTCCATATTACAAACAAAAATATAATATTTTAATAATGCAATACTCCAATGTAACATACTAAAAAACTCATTAGTACACTTTTTTCAAACGTAACTACGTAACACTCAAAAAAAATTCCTTAGTATACTTTTTCTCAAATGTAACACTCTAATATAACACAAACGTAACATACTAATGTAACATACTCCAATCAATGTAATCCCAAACGTAACATTTTAATGTAACATGCTCTAATGTAATACATACAAAAATAATAAAAACCCTTTAGTGTGTTTTTTCTAAACGTAATACTCACAGTTAAAAATTATACATTTGTCCAAAACTCACTAATGAATTTTTGTACTCCTTTTGGAATGGTTTGAAGAATCTCACATCTTCTTTTTGGAGTGTTACATTAAAGTATTACGTTTGAGAAAAGTACATTAAAAAGTTTTTTTTGTGTCAGTAAGGAGTTTTTTTTGGAGAGTTATATTAGAGTGTTATTTGAAAAAAGTACACTAAAGAGTTTTTTATGCGTGTTATATTAGAGTGTTACATTAAGGAGTTTTTTTGTGTATTACACTAAATGTTACGTTAAGAAATTTTTTTAGAGTCATATTTTATAGTGTTATGGTTAAAAAAAGTACACTAAAGAGTTTTTTTTGTATGTTATATTAGAATGTTACATTAAAGAGTTTTTTTGGAGTTATATCTGAAAAAAGTACACTAAGGATTTTTTTTGAAATGTTACATTAGAGTGTTATGTTTGATTATTACATTAGAATGTTACAGTTTTAAATGATACATTTATTCAAAACTTACTAAGGATTTTGTATTCATTTTAAAATGTTTGAAGAATCCCACATCATTTTAGAATGTTTAAAGAATCTCATATTTCAAGTTATCTTTGTACTCCTTTTAAAATATTTTCCAAATAAAAAAGATTATCATATAAAAATTCATCCAAAATTTAAATCTCATATATTGTGTATCATATCTTTTTAGCATAAAAGAAAAAAAAAAAAAGAAAACATAATAGAAATAAGGATATAACCGTAAATTTAATTTCAAATAATATATTAAAACTAAATTTTCAAAATCAATGAAATTAATTAGTCTATAAAAAATCTTTAAAACTAAATGAATAATCATTTCTCAAAACAAAATTTATAAATAAATTTTCATAATTAAATCGATAAAATAACCTTAACCATAACTACTAAATTAATTTAATTTTTTACATTAATAATCTTTTTTACATAATTTTCAAACATAAAATATTCAGATCATTAAAATAAGTCCCGTCAACGATAAAAGTCGAAGAGCATCCTAATCTCCATCCTAAGATAAAACAATAGAAAAAATTGGGTGATAATAGACCTTTTTCCCATGGAATAAATCTTCATCTGTATATATTTCCTGCAATTACCCACCTGAACCCCCAAACTTGCCATCAATTTTTGTTTTCTTCAAATTATTAGTATTACAAAACCATGGAATCCAAAAACAAGCCTCATGCAGTTTGCATACCTCTTCCAGCACAAGGCCACATAAACCCCATGTTAAAGCTAGCCAAGCTCCTCCACTCCAGAGGCTTCCACGTCACCTTCGTCCACACACAATTCAACCACAACCGCCTCCTCAACTCCACCGGTCCACACTCTCTTTCCGGTTTACCCGATTTCCGGTTCGAAACCGTCTCTGATGGTTTACCAGAGACGAACCAGAGGGGCATACTGGACCTTCCGGTTCTGTGCGAATCAATGCCGGTTCACTGTTTGGAATCGTTTAGGGACCTCATGGTTAGGCTTAGAGATTTGAAAGATGTGCCTCCGGTGAGTTGTGTTGTGTCTGATGGTGTGATGAGTTTTACTATGGAAGTGGCGGAGGAGTTTGGGCTGCCGGAGTTGCTGTTTTTTACTCCGAGTGGGTGTGGGATGTTGGGTTATCTTCACTTTGAGGAGCTTATTCAAAGAGGCTACTTTCCATTGAAAGGTACTTTACCTAATCCCTAAATGTTACAGTCGGTTTGATAATGTTTGTGTTTATAATTTTTATTTTTTTTAAGATAAATTATAATTACTGATTATTTTAATATATTAAAATATTTGTATTTGAGAATGGGAGATAATTTTTTTTTGTAGTTGAATGTGATATTTGTGAGAGAAAAAGTGAAATAATTATGGACTTAACGTGATATTTTGTCTTATTGACGGGTGATTTAGGATGTTCTAAATAAATGTATTTTTTGACATTTTATAAAAAAATGTGTTGAAAAGTAGAGAAAATGAATTGAAAAATAGAAAAAAGATGTTGATAAATATTGATTGATGTGACTTAAATAAGTGTGTGTATAAAAAAATATAGGGCTTGTTTGGTTTGTTTTTGGGAGAGTTGTTTTTGAAAAAATTTTTGGGGAGAGAGTTTAGAATTTTTTTTGGTTTGTTTGGTTGTATATTTTGGGAGAGTTGTTTTTTTGGGAGTTTGGGATGATTTGATATTTTGGGAGAATTTGAGTAGATGTGTGTAAGAGAAAAAGTGATTAAGAAGGAGAGAGGAGAGAGAAAAAGTGATTGATTGATGTGTAAGAGAGAAAAAGTGATTTTGAAAATTTTTTGAGAAAAATTCAAACCAAACAATTTTTTAGAAATTTTTTTCTAAAACTCATCTCCCAAATGCAAACCAAACATACCCATACTTTTTTAGTGTATGTCAAACTAAATCTATTTTATCTTTTTATGAACTTTAACCACATACAAAAAAAGAAAAAGAAAAGAGTTAATTAGCTTTCCAAACACTCTCAGGCATCTTTTGGAAAGCCAAAAAAAAGAAAAAAAAAGAAAAAAAAAAGAGGTTAGTTTTTAGCTTTTTACCTATTTTGAGTCCAATCACTTCTCATATTTTTTATCTATAAAAAAACAAAACAGATTAAAAAAAATTAAAAAGTTAATTTTTTACTAATTTTTCAGAACACTCAAAAGTCTCATAATTTTATTAACTTTCATATTAGTAAGATTAAAAAGAATAAAATCAATGCAAATTATATAAAAATATACAAAGTAAAAAATATATTTTAATATGAAAAAAAAAATTATTTCTTTATTCATTCAAAAAATCGAATCACTTTGAAATCGATCAATCGGAACCACAACTGAATGGTTGTGGTTGGCTCGGTTTCTGTAGGCAAGATTCATCGATTTAACAGTCGTCGACTATAATGGACGATTCTACTCCTTTGTAAACCGAATAAACCCGAACCGTCTGAAGTAATAATCAAATAGCAATTAAGAGGTGGTTAAGTGTATTTTTTTTATTTTTTTATAAAAAATTATGTAAAAAAATAGAGAAAATAATTAAAAAAGTAGAGAGAAAATATTGATAGATGTTAATAAATATTGATTGATATAGAGCTCGTTTGGAAAGTTGAGATGAGTTTTTGGTTAAAATAGCTAAAAAAATAAAATAAAATTTTTAATTCAATAAAACAAAATATCACATTTAACCCATAATCATTACATTCTTTCTCTCATAAAATGTCAAAAAGATTAAAAAAAATATTTTTAAACGAGACTTTTTAATTTCAGATTAAAATAGTTAAAAAATCAAATCACTTCTTAAACAAACCCATAATCTGAATAAATGTATATAGGTAAAAAAATACAGTAATTAGAACTGAGTCTGTACCAGAAAAGGTTGCACAAGGCTTTAAAAAAAAAAAAATTGTCAGACTTTCATTACCTTTTCGATTCAGATTTCAAATGCAAGTAAACACACCAATAAATGTTTGACCAATAGTACAGTAATGATCCTATATGTATCAATTAATATACATATTAATATATTAATTAGTATTATGTCATTATTATTGACCCACCTATTATACAAATTATAAATACTCAAAATCTCTATTATTATGTCACATAATATATTAATACATTAATTAGTACACATAGCATTATTCATAATATAATAAGTACCTAAACGTAAGTAATTATGCAAATTTTGTGGAGTATATAATTATATTGTATTTTTTTAATTTAAAAAAAGTCAATTATTTAGTTTGGTTTCAGTTTTTAGAATTTACTTTCTAAAAAATTTTACTTTTTTATTTTTCATATTTTTTTTGTTTTTATTGAATTTTTTTAAATATTTTAAACAATTTTAATTTTTAGACATATTTAACATAAATATACTTAAAAAATATAATATTTGTGTAAAAAAATCTTTAAAAAATTCACTAAATATCAAAAATATAAAAAAATATGAAAATTCAATACGTTTTTCTTATTTTTGTGTATTTATTAATTTAAAAAATATTTTTTTACAAATATTTTACTATTTAGATATATCTAAGTTAAGTGCATTTAGGCAAGTAAAAAAATTGCTTAAAATTTTAAAAATATTCAGTAAAAACAAAAAATACGAAAAACAAAAAATTCAATTTTCAAAAAACTGATACTAAACACACTGAATATAATTTATTATTATTATTATTTTGTTGTCATTTATGTTTATTAAAGCTTTGAAAATTAAAAAAATGGTCAATATTCATTTTAACGAAAAAGTCGAGGATAATTGTGCAAATTACACCAGTTATCTCTATAATTTGTCTTTTGTATTAATTTGGTCTTTTATAATTTTAATTTCATCAATTTTGCCTTTGAATTTTTTTTTTTTTTGTATTGTGTCAATTTAATCTAATTGATAATGATTCTTTAAAAATTAGACTAAATTTAATGGATATAATAATTTATTCACCCTCGTCAAAGTGATTGAGGGATTAACGTCTAATTTAAAATACTATTTTATTTCCTTTTGAATGAATTACTTTGCCCTTGAGTTTAATCCAATTTTTTAATATCAAATGGATTTAATTAGCACAATAAAAAAAAATTAAGAAACAAAATCGATACAATTAAAACAACACCATGATAAGTATAATTTGACAAAAATGACTTATGAAGCTAACAAATATAATTTGTCCGAAACAACTTTCAAAATTTATTAAATTCCAGGAGAGTATGTTTTTTTCTTCTTTTTATAAACAAAATTTCATTCCCTCCTTATTTTGTGTTTTGATTGGGGGATTTGAGGAGAGATTTGGAAAAAAAAATACAAAAAAAAAGGTAAAATGTGAATAAAATACACCTATATTTTTACCTAATTTCACACACATTTTCCCTTTCCCTTTCCCTTTCCCTTTCTAAATCCTTCTCTAAATCCCCCAGTTAAATACAGCGTTAGTCTCCCATGTCCTCACCTCTAGCTACTATTGCCAGCAATTCCCTCAAAGTATTTCTGCTACCAACAACCACCTCCGTCCAATAAATCTAACCACCTACATCCAATTTCAGTGAATATTCATCACTTCTAACAATCAACAACTACCTCTAATTATTACCTCCATCTAATCACCACTTATTTTCAAAACAAAATTTTGAGGAAATTTATACATGTACCAATTTATTTATTTTATTTATTTTTTTATTTCAATTTTAATAGAAGTAAACATATATATGCATGTGTTATACTTTTTACAAAACTTGATAAATCATTTTGAAAAGTATTGGAGTTTATTATTGCTTTGCTCAAATGTTTCAATCCATGTTTCAACTTGTAGATGAGAGTTGCTTGACCAATGGATACCTCGACACCGTGATCGATTGGATCCCTGGAATGAAAGGCATTCGGCTAAAAGACCTCCCAACATTCATCCGAACTACCAATCCACAGGACACAATGTTCAACTACAACTTACAATCAATGACCAATGCTTTAAAATCCAAATCCATGATCCTCAACACATTTGATGATTTAGAACACCAATTCCTAGACATCATCAAAACCAAATTCAACAATCTCTACACTATCGGCCCCTTATCTCTCCTCCACCGCCAACTTTGCAACTCCGAGCCCCTAAACTCTATTCAATCAAATCTATGGAAAGAAGAAACAGAATGCTTGGATTGGTTGGACCGAAAAGAACCAAGATCGGTTGTGTATGTCAACTATGGAAGCCTCATAATCATGACAAAGGAACAATTGAGCGAGTTCGCTTGGGGACTTGCTAATAGTAAGTACTCATTTTTGTGGGTGATTAGGCCTGACCTTGTTGATGGTGGCGAAGAGATCTTATCGAGTGATTTCATGGCAGTTATAAGAGATAGGGGCTTGTTATTAGGTTGGTGTCCCCAAGAGAGAGTTCTTGGACATGTGGCGGTTGGAGGGTTTTTGACACATTGTGGGTGGAATTCGATTCTGGAAAGCATTTGTGAGGGGGTACCTATGATTTGTTGGCCATTTTTTGCGGAGCAACAGACGAATTGCTTGTATTTGTGTCAAGAATGGGGGGTGGGGATGGAGGTGGATGGCGGCGTGAGGAGAGAGAAAGTGGAGGGGTTGGTGAGGGAGTTGATGGAGGGAGAGAAGGGAAAGGAGATGAGGAGAAAGGCCATGGAATGGAAGCAGAGATCAGAGGAAGCTACAAGGCCTGGTGGGTCATCTTATGTAAATTTTGATATGGTGGTCAAGTACCTAAAACAGGAGTCATTAATAACTAACAAGCCTTAACCTTAGCTTGTGAATTTGTTTTGTAGCAATGTTATCTATTCAAAAAAATTATTTGTAACTGTCAATTTTTATAAGATGAATGTGATTTGATAATACAATTATTAATATTCAATCACTTTGATTTTTTATATAGATAATATACTTGACGACTTCTAGAAATAAATGATTAAAATTATCAAAATAGACTCTAAGTGAATCTAGCTCATCCCATTCTTTAATCACCAAGTGGACCCACTAGGACTTAACAATAACTATTCACATTATATAGTGCATAGAAAAAAATTATGAAATGTGCACAAAAATAAAGTTATGTTACATTTTTTTTATTTAAAAACATTACAAATTTTTTAATTATCTATGTTTTTGTGTCTCTACTAACTATCAAGAATAAATAGGTAAAAATAACGATTAACTAACTAATAAATACTCCCACTCTAGTTTTTAATTTTTGTATTAAGTCACTCTCTCTTTACAACTAATTAAAAGTTTCAAAATCAAACATGATACAATTTCATGAGCAGCAAGGAATGGTGTGACGGTAATGAGTCAGAACTCAAGGAAAAAACAATCTGAGCCGAGCCAGGCCCACACTATGCATGAAATTCTGCCTCAAGACTATAGGCCTACACCTTAATGGGCTTTTCCCATTCTAGCTAATATATATTATAGTTATTTTTGTTTTGAAACCTCTTTTTTTTTTTTTTAAAAAAAAAAAAAAAAAAAATTAAAATAAAAATTCTCGCCCAATTTTTTTTGTTTTGTTTTGTTTTGCGTGGGATGTAAAATTTATGAGTTTTATAAAATCATAAAATCTATTAAACTATTTTCATATCAAATTTTTTTTTCATAATTTTATACAACTCTTAAAATTATAAATAGGGTGAATTACACCAACGGTCCCTATAGTTTGGGGTTTGTATTATTTTGGTCCCTGACTTTTTAATTGTGATACATTTGACCCTGAATTTTGAATCTTGTTCCAAATAAGGACAATTGAAGATACTATTAGATTTTTCAAGGTCAAATTCGTCAATTTGATAAAATATAAATTAATTTGACAAAAATAAATGTCAAAAAATTATTTTTGAATTTTTTAAAGTTATTTCTACCTACTAAAGATAAATTATATAAAATTGATAAATCTTTTAGACATCTATTTTTTTTACCAAATTAATTTTTATTATGTATTTAGATGATGATCATGTAAAATTAATTTTTAAAAATTAATCATGTAATTTTTATTATTTTTTTTTTATCAATTTTACATAATTTTATCTTTGGTGGGTAGAAATAATTTTTTAAAATTTTAAAATATTTTTTTGACATTTATTTTTATCAAATTAGTTTATATTTTATCAAATTAACGATTTTGCCCTTGAAATTAAGTAATGATATGTTCAATTGTTATTATTTGAAACAAGATTCAAAATTTAAGGTCAAATATGTCACAATTAAAAAGTCAGGAACTAAAATGACACGAGTCCCAAATTATAAGAACTATTAATATAATTTATCCTTATAAATATATATATATATATATATATATTGACGAGAGACAAAAAGAAAATAAAAATATAACTATTATATTCTTTTTATCTCGGGCATAATATAAGTTATCTCATGCATAATACAATCGCATGATAATATAGAGAAAAATGTTTGGACCCTAATTTTTGTGGCTCAAATGGTTTAAAATTGTCAAAACGACGTCGTTTTGGCAATTTTGATGTTGTTTTGTACTCAAAATGACGTCGTTTTGACAAATTCGAGCCACAAAAATTAGAATTCTCTACCATTACTGATAATATAAATAGTAACAGTACAAAAAATGCTTGTTCATTGTTTGGCTCCCAACCAATCTATACATAAAAATAGAACATAATGTATTATATCACTTACCCATTACTCCCAACGAATGAATAAACAATATTTTTTGGGAGCAACCCATTACACGCAAAGATACATGTGACTTTGAACAAACTTACACATGTGACTTTGGGTTGGTTTGGGGAGTGAGTTGGCTTTTTGATTTTTTAATTTTTTTGATTATTTTAGTTTGGGCTAAAAAATTTAGTTTGAGAAGAGTTTTTTGGCTTTTTTGATTTTTTTTGTGAGAGAAAAGTGTAATGATTATGGGTTGGATGTGATATTTTGTTTATTGTGACTAAAATAGCCTATTTTGTTTTTTGTGGCTAAAATAGCTAAAAAAGCCTCAAATCTTGCTTCCCGATAGATCCGAATCATAAGACATGTGATAAAATTTTTAACACAACACGAGCTGTATATAAAATTAGTGAATTACGTTAAGTTTGATTGGAAGATTTAAGAAAGAATTTGACAAGAGAAAAAGAAAATATATGTGAAATTAAGTGAAATATTTTATTCACATTTCACATACTTTTTCTTTTTCTCTTTCTAAATTTATTTTCAAATTCTCCAATCAAATACAACGATGTTGATTGGTTTTGGATTAATTATATTTTTAGTGTATAAAGTTGAGTTTTGTGTTATTCTAATCTTAATATTTAAATTGTATTAATTTGATTTTCAATATTTAAATTGTGTCAAATTGATTCTTAATATATAAAAGGTGTTTAAATTTGTGAAACCATTATAATTTAACTCAAATTTTACTTTAATTTCTATTATTTTAATTTAGTATAAATTACAAATACACCTCCTGAGATTTACTTAAATTATAAATTATCCCTGTAGTTTTAGAAATTACATTATGCCACTTAAAGTTTCTAATTTCATAATAAATAGGTCATTTTATTAATAAATCATCAAGCTAATTAACAGTTTTTAATGATATTAAAATTTTATTTCAATTAATAATTCAGATAATTTTATTATTGTACAGATGAATAGTTAGAAATTTCACTTTTTCAATTAATTCTGTTAAATAAAAAATTTCTGACAGGGAGATATTTGTAATTTTCCAAGCCACAGGGGGCAATTCATATTTTAAGTAAATCTCAGGGGGTGTATTTGTAATTTTTCCTTTAATTTAAGTAATATTGTGTGTGTTTGGTTTGAGGTTTTTGGATTAAGTTTTTTGAAAAGTGAGTTTTTTATTTTTCATGTTTTTTTTAGTGAATATTTTTAAAATTTTTCGCATTTTTTAAACTTTTGTAGATGTACCTTAAATGTATCTAAAAAGTAAAAAATTTGTGAAAAAATATTTAAAAAAATTAATAAATATATAAAAGGGCAAATTACACAAATAGTCCCTATAGTTTGAGACTTGTGTCACTTTGGTCCCTGACTTTTCAATTATGACACATTTGACCATGAATTTTGAATCTTGTTCCAAATAAGGACAATTGAATATATAATTAGATTTTTCAAGGGTAAAATTGTCAATTTGATAAAATAAAAACTAATTTGACAAAAATAAATGTCAAACAAATATTTTTGAATTTTAAAAAATTATTTCTACCTACTAAAAATAAAATTATATAAAATTGATAAATCTTTTAGACATTTATTTATTTTTTTTACCAAATTAATTTTTATTATGTATTTGGATGATGATCATGTAAACTTAATTTAAAAAAATTAATCATGTCATTTTTATTAATTTTACATAATTTTATCATTGGTGGATAAAAATAATTTTAAAAAAATTAAAAATATTTTTTTGACATTTATTTTTGTCAAATTAGTTTATATTTTATCAAATTGACGATTTTACCCTTGAAAAATCTAATGATATTTTCAATTGTCCTTATTTGGAACAAAATTCAAAATTCAAGGTCAAATGTGTCACAATTGAAAAGTCAGGGACCAAAGTGACACAAGTCCCAAACTATAAGAACTATTAGTGTAATTAACCCTATATAAAAATATATTGAATTCTCTCTTCTTTTTTTTGTATTTTTTTTAGTAAATTTTTAAAATTTTTTTTTCATAAAAATTATACTTTTTATGTGTATTTATATTAAGTGTGTCTATAAATTAAAAAAATGCTTAAAATATTCAAAAAATACGAAAAATAAGAAAGTAAAATTTTCTAAAAAGTAATTTTAAAAAATTAAAAACAAGCAAAGTGATTAATTCAAACTTTTTAAGTATAAATTCAATTCCACCTACACTTCATATTACCCACAAATATTTTAATGTATACTCCACAAAATATTACATGCATATAATAATGATATTCTTCATCATTGTACCAACAAATGGTGGTTACATAAATTCTTCCAAATGTAACAAAGAAAAAGGATTGAAAAATGAGAGAAAGCTGGCTCATACAAGCTAAATTTATTAGGAAGGAGTATTTATTTATTATCGCCACTGAATTATTGCTTATTGTAATTTTTTTTTTTGGAATGCGAAAAAAAGATAGTTTTTGGTGTTGTCATCATAGTCGTAAACTCTGACTCCAGAATAATCGGTGTCAACTAAATTTAACTCAATTTATAAAAAAGAACTCACCACTAAAACACTAATAAACTTCAACCATACGTCACAAAACTCAATATTGTTGCTGCATCTTAATCATTAATTGAAATAAATTAATTATTATTTATTTATTGCATCAAATTACTTGCTCCCGTTTGGTGGCAACACTTGACTGAATAATTTATCCAAGTTGAGGGATGATGAACCACCAACTCCGACCGCCTCCTCCGCCTTCTTCTTCCACTCCATGGCATTCCTCTTTGTGGGAGCCGGATATTATGGGGGCAATAAAGCCGAATAACGGTATGAGGACAGTCAAGGACGAAATTTGTATTCGGCTTCATCCTGGATGATCCCAAAGCCGAATATATTAATTGGCCGTGGAACCAGTCGAACTAAGGCCGAATATATAAATGTGCAATGGATTAAAGGTGGGCCCGATCCTGAGGCCCAAAATAAAAATATAAATAGAGGAATATCAGCCAAAGAAAGGTATAAGTTTAACTTGAGATATAAGCAACCAAGAGAGTATACACTGATTTATCCGTCGGAGTGCTAATTCTTGCACCCCTGACCGGAGTGTTCATTCCTTTTCAAGTGACTAGCTGAGGATCACGAGCGTCCTACTGGATCCACAGAGTATTTCCAAACTACTTCTCTACAATTGGTGCCGTCTGGGGGAATACTCCAGCACATCTATGGCGGGCGTAACGGAAGATCCTCCGATAATCGCTGACGACCTTATGCCACGAGATGAAACCACTCCAAGCAACATGCTTGGGCTCGAGACCATTGCTGCACGAAGGGCCTTGAACTTCGACTCAATTGCCCAGACCTCACCCTCGACATCAGCACATGAGACAATGCAAGCGATTATGGATTATGTGAAGCAAAACGAACAGAGGTTGGAAAACATAATGGCTGAGAATAAGCGCCTTCGATAGGATTTGGCCTTGGAGGTGGCAAAATCCCAACAGGCCGCACGCCAAGATCCGGGATGACCTCTGAGAAATGATGGTCGATGACCTCGAGTTTGGAGACAAGATAGTGGTAGTGATTTTGACTCATCATCCCTAGAATCCAAAAAGAAGGGACGAGTCGAAATCTTTAGTTCTTCCAAAGGGAGTACGCGTGCACGAAATAAGCGAAGAAGAAATGATTCAGACGAAGAGGATCAACATGATCCCTTTGTGCGATGGATTGCAAGGGCAGTGCTATCCAAAACGTTCAAAGCTCCATCGTTCACTATATACAATGGAAAATTGGACCCCACTGATCACATCCGTCATTTTAAGCAAGCCATGACGCTACATGCGGACGACGAGGCCCTCATGTGTCAAATATTCTCGAGTAGTTTGGGACCATTACCCGTCAGATGGTACTATAAATTGGAATCGGCATCGATTAAGAGCTTCCATCAACTCCAAAAATCCTTCAAGGCAAGGTTCATCACCAATGAGGTCCAGCCGAAGCAGGCTGATTCTCTCTGGGCAATGCAAATCCAACCAGGGGAAACCCTACGTGCGTATTCGGCGCGCTATTGGGAATGCTTTAATCTCGTAGATGATGCCTGCAATGACTCCATGGCCATCACCGTATTTAAAATGGGGTTGCATCCTGATAGTGCACTCCGCAGCTCCTTGACCAGAAGGCCTCTCAAAACAGTCTGGTCGTTAATGAAGAAAGTTGAGGAATACTGCAAAGTGGAAGATGACACCCTACGGGTCAAAGTTGGGCACAAGGCCAACAAGACGGCCCCATCTGAAACCGTTCAGACAATAAATCCTGTACCATCACGGAGCCCTGAACCACGAAATCGGACTAAACGAGATAAAAGACGAGATTCGCGCCGATCAAATGACCAATGTCCACACCGGACTAATGAACAACTTCAAGTGGATAGTAAGCGCATAAGGCGCGCGGACAAGAAATATACGGAGTTGTCGGAGCTGATCAGCACGGTTATGTCTAAAGTTCAACATCTTCCGTTCTTCAAATGGCCACCCAAGATGGTGGGACCTCCCGACACGAGGAGACGGGATAGGCGGTGCGAATATCACAAAGACCACAATCATGATACCGACAGTTATTATGCTTTAAAAGATCACCTTAAGGAGTTGGTACAAGACGATCGGCTTAAGCAATACGTCTGAAAGAACAACTCAACCAAAACAGTTGCTTTACGGCAGGATTCACCTCCACTCAGCGTAATCCATATGATATATAGCTTGCCGATGGCGTCCGCCGTACATACAATCCAGTTACATCCTAACCCCCAAAAGCAAATCACACCAGCGAAACGGCCCCATGAAGCTGAGAGTATTACTTTCGATGATTCTGATTTGGCCGGCGTAACGCTCCCTTACATTGATCCCTTGGTCATCGAGCTACGCGTAAACCGATTCACCATTGAGCGTGTTCTCATTGATTAGGGGAGTACTTCGGAAGTTATGTACTACAAGACTTTCATCAAACTCGTCTTCACTGAGTCAGACCTGTCTCAAGCTCATTATCCGTTATTCGGCTTCAACGCTAATCCGGAATATCCGTTGGGCAAAATCACATTACCAGTTCGGGTCGGCTCTCGATCAGTGGATGTAGAATTTTTGGTTGTCAAGCTTCATTCGCCGTATAATCTGATCATGGGACGAACTTGGCTGCATACCATGCAGGCCGTGCCAAGCACCTATCATCAACTACTTTGCTTTCCAACTGAACGCGGCATTGAACAAATTCGAGGTTCCCAGAAATCAGCGCAAGCATGTTATCTTCTTGCCGCAAAGACACCAAGAGAGCTGGAAGTGAATTCAATTGAGGTGCCGGATTGAGAGAGACTCGACGACGTTGGGCGGCTTCCAAGTGAAAAGGCAACCGAAGCCCTGGATCGAATTGAAATTGACAGGAATCCTGACAGGTTCTTCATGGTCGGCGCTTTCCTGAATAAAGTCGACAGGCAACAACTAATTTTCTTCTTACTCGACAACCTTGATGTATTTGTATGGTCACCATATGGGATGCTGGGGGTGGATCCATCTGTGTCTCAGCACCGTTTAAACGTTGATCCCAAATGTAAGTCGATCATACAGAAAAGCCGGCGGTTAGTTGCGGAACACACTGCTGCCGTTGTTGAAGAAGTTGACCGATTGCTTGATGCCGGGGCAATCCGTGAAGTGAACGATCCTACATGGCTGTCGAATACTGTGGTTGTAAAAAACAAAAATGAAACTTGGCGTGTTTGTGTGGATTTCACGGACTTAAACAAAGCTTGTCCTAAGGATCGCTTTCCCCTCCCCAGAATAGACCAACTCGTAGATGCAACGGCACATCATTAACGTATGAGCTTCCTGGATGTCTACAGAGGCTACCATCAAATTGCTATGCATCCGGAGGACCAAGACAAAACTGCATTCCTCACCCCAAAAGGGACCTATTGCTATAAGGTCATGCCTTTCGGGCTGAAGAATGCGGGGGCAACCTACCAAAGACTAGTCGCTGCCATATTCAAGGAGCAACTCGGCCGTACTATGGAAGTGTACATTGATGATATGGTGGTCAAGTCCAAAGAAGAGCAAACTCATCTAGCCGATCTGGAAGAGACATTCGACATTCTTCGCAAATACAAAATGAAGCTCAACGCTGCCAAATGTGCATTTGGCATCGGATCCGGCAAATTCCTTGGCTACATTGTTAATCACCGTGGAATTGAAGCCAACCCGAGGCAGATCATAGCAATTCTAGAACTTGGCTCTCCTCGGTCGGTCAAAGAGGTTTAAAAGCTGATAGGGATGGTTGCCGCACTCAACAGGTTCATCAGTCGTTCCACAGATCGCTGTCGATAATTCTTTCACACCCTTCGGCAGGGTAAAGCTTTTGAATGGACTCCCGAGTGCGAAGTCGCTTTGGACGGTTTAAAGACTTACCTCCGATCAGTTCCACTCTTGACAACACCTTCGGCAG
Organism: Camellia japonica; assembly: GCA_030407325.1. Classification (NCBI taxonomy): domain Eukaryota; kingdom Viridiplantae; phylum Streptophyta; class Magnoliopsida; order Ericales; family Theaceae; genus Camellia; species Camellia japonica. Next base: position 148,558,237 of record JAPPVO010000029.1, read on the forward strand.
GTGATCCGCTCATTTTATATCTTGCAGTTTCTGACCGGGCCGTCAGCGCCGTACTGTTAAAGAAAGAACTTGGAGAGCAGCGGCCAGTTTATTATGTGATCAAAGCAATGGTTGACGCCAAAACACATTACCTTTCGTTGGAAAAAACTCGTTATTGCTCTCGTCATGGCAGCAAGAAAGCTGATGCATTACTTTCAGGGGCATACCATTGGGGTACTAACGGACTACCCCCTCTAGTCAGTACTCCGTAGTGCAAAAGCATCAGGGCGCGTTTCAAAATGGGCTCTCGAACTCGGCCAATACAATATTTAATTTCTGCCTAGAACCTCAATCAAGGGGCAAGTGCTTGCCGACTTTATGGCCGAATTCACTGGATACCTCGTCGACTTTAAGTCTGATCAAATTCAACCTAAGCCGAACTGGAGAATCTATGTTGGGGACCTTTGGTAGTTGTATTGTGACGGATCATCCAACCAATGTGGCAGTGGGGCAGGCATAGTGATCATGGCTCCTAACGGGGCAATAATCAAGCAGGCTATCAAACTGGGCTTCGATGCAGCGAACAATGAGGCCGAATACGAAGCATTGTTAACCGGCTTACAGAATGCATATCTCCTTGGTGCTCGGCGTCTGCTTATCTTTTGTGATTCAAAGCTAGTCATCAACCAATTGAAGGGGGAATACGTAGCCAAAAATGATCGTATGGCAGCTTACATGAAAACGGCGAATTCTTTGCTGGCAAAATTCAACCATCATGAACTAAATCAAATAACCCGGGATCAGAACACACATGCAGATGCCCTGGCTTGCCTAGCCTTTGCCATCACCTCAGAAATTAAACGGACAATTGAAGTAGGATTCATCCTTAAGCCGAGCATTGCCCCCTCAGAGTCAATTCAAATCAACATCATAGAATCAGGTCCAAGTTGGATGGACCCTATCACTGCATTCCTATCTTCTGAATAGCTCCTGATGGATAAGAAAAAAGCACACAAACTGTGAAACAAAGCCCTGCGATATTACATAGATCCGCAAGGAAAGCTTTACAAAAAATTCCTTTCTGGTCCATATCTAGAATGCGTTCGTCTGGATAAAGTCGGGAACTCCTGATTGAAATACACGAAGGTAGTTGTGGTGCCCATTCTGGCAGGCGCTCTTTGGCTCATCGAGCTGTGATATAGGGGTATTATTAGCTGACAATGAGAGCTGATGTTGAGTGTTACGTCAAGAAATGTGAACAGTGTCAGAAGTTTTCCCCCTTAACCTATTTGCCTGCTGAAGAGTTAAGCTCTATCACCAGTCCTTGGCCGTTCGCCCAATGGGGACTTGACATCGTCAGACCATTACCTCGTGCCCCGGGCAACAAGCGATTTTTGATTATCGCGACAGATTACTTCACAAAATGGGTCGAAGCGGAGGCACTAACGCACATTCGAGATACTGATGTTAAGCATTTTGTATGGAGAAATATTATAACACGATTCGGCATTCCAAGAGCACTTATTCAGACAACGACACCCAGTTTGATTGCGGCGTCTACCGAGAATTGTGCAACACATATGGTATTTGGCCCTAGCTCTCCACCCCGGCTTATCCACAGAGCAATGGTCAAGCTGAAGCCTCCAACAAAGCCATTTTGGACGGCATCAAGAAACGGTTGGAGAAAGCTAAAGGCAGGTGGGTTGAAGAGCTCCCCAGTGTGTTGTGGGCTCATCGCACTACACCAAGGCGGTCCATTGGGGAAACGCCGTTCCCCCTTTGTTTCGGAACTCAGGCAATTATTCCCCTGGAGATTGGCTTACCTACTCTGAAAACAAAGGTCTTCGACTTGGGCCATAATGACATGATGGTAGCTTTGGATCTAACTTTGATTGAAGAATGCCGAGACCGAGCCCTCGCGTCTATGGAGCGGTATCAGCAGCAGCTCGCTAAATCATATAATCAACGTGTGCAGCTGCGACGTTATATACTCGGAGAATTGGTCCTGAAGAAAGTTCTTCTCGCTACTAGGAGCCCTGCCGACGGAAAACTGGGACGGCCCCTATTAGATTGAGTCAATCGCCGGCACAGGGGCATATCAGCTCAAAGACATGTCTAGGAGAAGTCTGCCATGTCCTTGGAATTCCACGCATTTGAGTAAATTCTATCATTAACCTGACTTGTGGGGTATGATACTGGTTTTGAATGTTCAACGTGTACAAATTTCACTTTTTCAATGCAAGGTTTCTTATTTCCTCACTACACGAAATTTAGTTCATTAAATTAAAAGCCTCCGAATTCGGAGCCCCATCCATGCAAGACACGTTTGGGCCGAATAAGCCTTGAATTCGGAGCGCCCTTCGTGGATATCACGATTGGCCAAGATAAAAGCCTTCGAATTCGGAGCCCCATCCGTGCAAGACACGTTTGGGCCGAATAAGCCTCCGAATTCAGAGCTCCCTTCGTGGATATCACGATTGGCCAAGATAAAAGCCTGTGAATTCGGAGCCCCATCTGTGCAAGACACGTTTGGGCCTAATAAGCCTCTAGATTCGGAGTTCCCTTTGTGGATATCACGATTGGCCAAGATAAAAGCCTTCGAATTCGGAGCACCCTTCGTGGATATCACGATTGGCCAAGATAAAAGCTTTTGAATTTGGAGCCTCATCCGTGAATCACACGTTTGGGCCGAATAAGGCTCGGATTCAGAGCGCCCTTCGTGGATATCACGATTGGCCAAGATAAAAGCCTTCGAATTCGGAGCCTCATCCGTGAATCACACGTTTGGGCCGAATAATCCTTCAGATTCGAAGCGCCTTTTATGGATATCGCGATTGGCAAAGATAAAGCCTTTGAATTCGGAGCCCTATCAGTGCGAGACACGTTTAGGCTGAATAAGCCTCTGGATTCGGAACGCCCTTCGTGGAAAGCACGGTTGGCACGAAAGAGCATCCGAATTCGAAGCCCTCTTCATGAATATTGTGATTAACACGCATAAATGCCGTTGACATAAAATGGAAGATGGCCATAGCTGAATCTATAAACGTAGACTGAAATAACATGCAAACGTTTAAAATAATACGTTTCATTAAATTAATCGAGAATACATAGTTCGCTTCCAATTCATGTTAAAGAGGTACATTACATTCAGTTTTGTTCGGCATCACCCTCGTCGTCGCTTTTCTCGACTTCGAAAGCCGCAAAGGGAAAATGATGACCCTGATATAATGGTGACGCCGAATCAACGCCTATTGCTTGGAAAGCCTCCGCAGCATGAACAACCTTGACCCATCCATGCTTAAATCCACGATTCTCGTATTGACAGACCTCCTCGGGAGCTTTTCCTTCGTCTTCTCTATCCCAACTTTTGGTCCGCATGGAAGCCTTGTTCATAAGCCCTGGTCTTTGCAGCCTCTATTGCAAACATACTTGCCGTATCGCGATCAGCAATTGCGTGACTTATAAGACGTTGGGTCACCCTTTCCTCCACAATCGGGTTAGCTTGGTCGGCCGACTGAGTCTCGGCGGTTTTGACTTTTCTTAACTCCCGCTCAGCTTTCTCCGTACAGGCCTTTAAATTACGAATGCGTTCATCTTTCTGTTCGATCTCCCGCCACGTGGCACGAAGGCGCATGCTGATCTCATAGGCAGTGTATAGTCTTTTCACCGCTCCATGAACGCCCTCTTGAAACACTTCGAAATCTGGTCGACCAATCATCGACTGCTGGACTTTTGGCAGAAAAATCTATCGTGCAAATTTGACTGCCATGCTTGGATATCGGATGATCGAATCTGCTTCCGTCATCGGTTTGTTCCCGACAAAGACTAAAAAACTCAACGGGCACGGTGGCCCACTGGCCTCACTTCGCAAATAAGGGGAGTTCCCCTACTATTGCTTCTCCCTCCTAGGTGACCTACTTCGACGACATGGAGAGTGACGCCTCTCTTGCTCCCCAGACGTCCTACTTCCCGTTCGTGAAGGTTACCCACCTCAATTCATCGTTGAGTTCAGCTCAGCCAATGTCCTACATTCTCCTTTGCTGTTAAAGAATAGTCTACCTGACATTCACACTTATCTAACCTTCTTCGACAGACTAGTTTGAGTTGAGTTTGAACACATTAATGGGACCTACGCGCACGAAGCAACCACCCTTTTTATTACCCGCGGTTGCACCACTCTCAAAGCGATCTCTTCAACTGCCCCAGCCAATTCATAAATGGTTGATAATCGGCGGCAATGTTCACCAATCTGCTGGGGCAAGGGCGGATGCACTAGTATATTCAGCTTGAAAAAGCTAAGCAGTTAATTTAGCGCCGAATTAATGTACTAAGTATAATATCAGTCCTTTGTGCCAAAAAGATTGGCTGCCCCACCCAATTCATGAATGGCCGATAATCGATGGCCACGTTGACTAATCTGCTGGGGCAAGGGCAGAATAATTAATCTATTCGGCCTTACATCAGTCCTTTGTGTCGAAAAGATTGGCTGCCCCAGCCAATTCATGAATGGCAGATAATCATTGGCCACATTCACTAATTCACTGGGGCAAGGGTAAATTAATTAATCTATTCAGCCTAACATAAGTCCTTTGTGCTGAAAAGATTGGCTGCCCCATCCAATTCATGAATGGTCGATAATCGGTGGCCACGTTCACTAATCCGCTGGGGCAAGGGCAGAATAATTAATCTATTCGGCCTTACATCAGTCCTTTGTGCCAAAAAGATTGGTTGCCCCAGCCAATTCATGAATGGCCGATAATCGTTGGCCACGTTCACTAATCCGCTGGAGCAAGGGAAGATTAATTAATCTATTCGGCCTAACATAAGTCCTTTGTGCCGAAAAGATTGGCTACCCCACCCAATTCATGAATGGCCGATAATCGGTGGCCACGTTCACTAATCCGCTGGGGCAAGGGCAAAATAATTAATCTATTCGGCCTTACATCAGTCCTTTGTGCAGAAAAGATTGGCTGCCCCAGCCAATTCATGAATTGCCGATAAGCGTTGGCCACGTTCACTAATTCGCTGGGGCAAGGCTAGATTAATTAATCTATTCACCCTAACATGAGTCCTTTGTGCCGAAAAGATAGGCTGCCCTAGCCAATTCATGAATGGTCGATAATCGTTGGCCACGTTCACCAATCTGCTGGGGCAAGGGCAGATGCACTAGTATATTTAGCTTGACAAAGCTAAGCAGTTAATCTAGCGCTGAATTGATTTAATAGTTCCGTTAAAACTTATTTCATGATTTTACATCTTACTTGGCTGTTAACACACACATTCAATAAGCAGAAAAGCAAAGGCAATTTCATTCATAAATTGAGTACATACAGAAGTCAATTTACACATGAAAACTACCTTACGTTTAAACTTCTAACCAAAATACATTCAAAATCTAACAAAACCTACATACATTCAGATACCAACACAAAACGAAAATCATTTTGAGCCTAGGTTAGTTTTCAGGGTCAGACTCCAGTGGCTCAATGTCTACCTGCTCGTACGAAATCGGCTGTTTCGATATCACATTAGCGGCAGCTAAGGCTTTGAGCCAGCCGTGTTTGAAGCCCCTATTTTCGAACTTAGACACTTCCTCAGCATAGCTCTCTAAGGCTGCATCCTGGCCGGCTTGGAAAGCCTTGGATGTCTCGGATTCGGCTTTTTCCTTCGCCTTCTTCAAATCTTCCAAGTTGGCCTCCAGCTTGGATATCGTCTCATTGGCCAATTTCAACGCTACTTTGCTCGCGTTCGCTCTTCCATCAGCAGCCAATCTCAATCGATCAAAATTCTTGGCCTTGTCAGCTTCGGCATCGGCCCTCGCTCTTTCTTCGCCGCTTTCATGGCCTCAGATTCGGTTCAGCGAGAGGCCTCTGCTGCTTTGTTCTTTTCAGCTTCCACTTTGCAGTCAGAAAGCCGATTTGCTCAATTGCGTCATGTTGGCGACGACCAATCTCTGCTATCTTCCCCGCCGCCTACAAACCAATAAATCAGTAAGATAGGTGATATACACAACTTTTTAGTTTTCATTGTAGAACTAAGGATTAAGACACATATCAATATCGCCGATTGAGCGGCTAATGCTATGGATATCAGATCAAGCTCTGCTTGAAAAGTCGTCTTGTCAACCGACAACGAAATCGAGGAGGCGAAGCTCAAGGCCACTGCAGCATCTTTCACTGCCGATGCATCGGAAGCAATTGGCACGTTCTTTATCCTGGGTTGTATTGTAAACGGCATAACCAGGTCCGATTCTTCTATGTGTGGCCGTTTATCAACCAAGCTTTCTGAATAATCTTGGTCTCGGCTGGGCGCTTTTCCCTCTGTTGCTCTGACACCTGGCCCTCTGGTTGATTGACAACAAGCTCAGTTTCAGCCGTATCAGCATGAGCCGTCTCCTCAACAGGAGCAGGTGGTGTAGACTCAGTCCTAACTTCAGGTGGAGGGGGTGGAGGCTGAGATTGTTCGGCTTCGGCTTTGTTGCGTGCAGCCATCCTCTCGGCATTTTTCTTCCTGGCCAACTGAGTAAGCGACTCACCAGCCATGTTATCAGGATATGAGCCGAGTAGGTCCCCTAAGTCGGTGAAAATATCTTCGAAGGAGACATCCGGTCGGCTCGAAGTTGATGGAGGATTGAGGCCAGCTTCCTCAAAAGCCGAATTCAGTGCCGCGTCAAACTCTAGTCTTTCAGAATTGTCCGAGGCTTGATCCGGCTGCTCAGTAACTTCGGTTACTTGTTCATCCACTGGCTCCGAATCTGAATCTTCAAGACCAATTTGCCTAAGATTCTTGAAGTTCGGAAAAATAAGCGCCGTAAGCTACTGTTCACCCCTCGGAATCGGAATATTATCTGCAGCCGAAAATGTGGAGTAGGTCGGCTCGTATCTTAAAAGTATGTGGGCCGCCTTACCTTGCTTCTAAAGATTCAAACGGCCAAAGAATTGGAGCACGGTTTTAATCTGCCCAAGTACAGCGTCGTCGGCCAAAGCAAGAACTTTTTTCAAGTCGTTACCTGCACAAAATAAAATCGTAAGTACGAAGAATTTAAGCCAGATAAATATTCAACAAATATACGTAGGGGATTATACGGTCACTTGGTTTGCCTTTTCTCCTAGGCACTGGATCTAGGCGATCTTCGCCCTCGCCAAATTCCCAGTTACTGCGGACAACGACCATAACATCGTTAACACACTTGCTAGAGCTGGCAAGCATAGTCACTAAGTGATGATTGGTATCCTTGGCCCTGAGAAAATAGCATCCCAGCCGGCCAGTAGATTTGGCTAAGGCATAATAATGCCGAATTGCAGGTATACCAAGGTTAATCCTAAGGCGTCGGTTCAACTCTATAATCCCCATTATGATTCGGAAAAAATTTACATTAGGTTGGGAAGGGATTAGACCTCAATATCGAAGGAAGGCCCTTAAAAATGGGTGAAGGGAAAAATGGACTTTGCTCTCAGCAATTGATAAGAGAGAAAACATAATTGTACTTTCATCAGTCCTCTTCATATCAGTGGTGTTGTCTGCCACGAGTGACAGATGGACGTCGTCAGGGACGGAATAATGGCGACGAAAACCAGAAATTTGTTTCGGAGAAAGGAGTTCTTTCAAGTGTTTTGCCATCCTAGCTAACCTAAGGATTATGCGAAACCAAAAATAAACAAGGAAATGGAATTCGAAATGAAGGAGAAGATAACTTATAAGAAGCAGAAGAGACAATGAGAAACAGGAGGAAGTTGCAGAGGTCGCGAAATGAAAGTATATCGAGAGGCAAACTAGAAGCTTTGAGTATTCAAAAAACTTACACTCAAAGGGACAACATAGTTTCAAATCGCATTAAATGAAGGAAGCGTACGAAGAGGCGAGAAGATGTAATGATGCCTGAAAAGCGTGTGTTCTGACATGCGTTGGAATAAGGATAACAGCCGTTCTTTCCTTGACTTTTCAAGTTCAAAACCAAACATGCCGACTAACTGGCGTTAATAGGATGTTTGGGGGGCAATTGTGGGAGCCAGATATTATGGGGGCAATAAAGCCGAATAACGGTATGAGGACAGTCAAGGATGGAATTTGTATTCGGCTTCATCCTGGATGATCCCAAAGCCGAATATATTAATTGGCCGTGGAACCAGTCGAACTAAGGCACATAAACGTGCATTGGATTAAGGGTGGGCCCGATCCTGAGGCCCAAAAGAAAACTATAAATAGAGGAGCATCAGCCAAAGAAAGGTATGTGAGAACAAGTAAGTTTAACTTGAGATATAAGCAACCAAGAGAGTATACACTGACTTATCCGTCGGAGTGCTAATTCCGGCACCCCCGACTGGAGTGTTCATTCCTTTTCAGGTGACTAGCTGAGGATCACGAGCGTCCTACTGGATCCAAAGAGTATTTCCAAACCACTTCTCCACACTCTTCATCTCCTTTCCCTTCTCACCCTCCATCAACTCCCTTACAAGCTTTTCCACTTCTTCTCGCTTCACACCACTATCTATTTCCAACCCAATCCCCCATTCGCCACAACTGTACCAGCAATTCGTTTGCTGTTCAGCGAAAAACGGCCAGCAGATCATCGGAACACCATCGGAAAGGCTTTCGATCGTCAAATTCCACCCACTGTGAGTAAAGAACCCCCCAATCGCAGGGTGGTTCAGGACCTGTTCTTGAGGGCACTAACTCGCTAACACCTCTTTGTTTTTAGTCTCTTCCATGAACTCCGGCGGCAAAATGGCAGTGTCGCCGGAAACAATGTCCGGCCGAATTATCCACAAAAAGTTCTTCTCGTCGTTGGCGAGTCCCCATGCAAACTCAGTGAGTTGTTGGGCGAGTATGACAGTGATGCTACCAAAATTCACGTACACAACCAAGTTGGGTTGTTGGGAATCGAGCCAATCAATGCACTTGGGCTGTTCTTTCTAGAAATTGGTGTCTATAGATTTCAATCTGTGATCAGAGATTTGGTTCAGGATCAAATGGAGTGGACCGATGGTGTAGATAGGAGGGAGATTAGAGGGGAGAGAGAGAGAGTCTACGACGGCGCGTTTGAGCGCGTCGAATGTGTTTAGGACTGTAGCAGAGGCTTTGAAAGCGGCCTCTGATTCGTGAATGAGTAAGTTGAGCATGATGTCATTTGGGTCGGTGGTTTAGATGAAGCTTGGTAGATCTTTTAATCTGATGTTGTTCATTCCAGGAATCCAATCAACTGTTGTCTCCAAATACCCATTTGTAAGGCAGCTTGCATCTGCATTCGATCACAAAATTACGTAAAAAGATGTAAGAATGTAAATTTCAACAATCTTTTTAATTATTATATTATTATTTTTTGAATTAATAAAGTTAAAAGTTGACCTTTGAATCTCTCTCCCGGAAATCAATTGATAAAATCCTTTGAGCTAAAAGTATTTCAACAAATGTAGGTTTTGGTTAAATATAACTAATCAATCATAAAATATTTGTTTCATCACTTTTAACAAATTATTTTTAAATTAATTTTTGGTTAATTTTGCTATATTACAAAGAAACATTATTTACAAGTATATTTGTTGACAGCTGTGCCAGCTGTTAAAACAATTAGCTGCATCTCCCTACACGTGTATAGTAGGATGTTTCTAAGCTAAAGGCATGTTTTTCTATATATAGGGGGGTTCCTCCCCCATTTTTGAGGGTTAGAAAATTTAGAGCAAAAAATCTCTCTCTCTCTCTAGATTTCTCTCTCTCTTACAATTTTGTGCCTAATTGCTTGTTTTCTCTACATTTTTGCATACACATCCTAAATCAAATCCTCTTACCTTTGAGCTGAGGTTATCTGGGATCTTCTTGGAGCTCTTGAAGGTGGTTTTTGCTTGGTTTTGTGCCTAGAGTTCCCCTTTGCTTCAAGAAGTAGTTTACTTGCCTTGTTTACTTTGTTTTGCAAACTTGTTTTACTATTACTTGCCTTGTTTACTTTGTTTTGCAAGCTTGTTTTACTATCTTTTCTTACTGTTTTGGGGTTGGTTTTGAACTAAAAAAAAACTCTGTTTTTGTGGCCTAAAAGTGTTGGTTTGGGCCTCTTTTTAGTTAGGGAGTGGTTCACCCTTCTTGCTTATTAGTTTGTAAAGCTTTTGTGCCTTTATTCATCGCTTTCAAATCAAATTTTTTGGGCTTTTTAACCACTAAATTTCAGAGGTTTTTCGGTGGTAAAAAATTCATTTTGAAGTCCAAATTTGGAGGGGTTAGCCTCCCCTCTTTGTGTCTTGTTTGCATGCCTAGTTAGCTTCATATGTTAGCATGTTTTTCTAGCTTAACTTAGCTTAAGTCCAGCATGTTTTAGGATCTGAAATAGCCTACTTTAGCTCTGTTTTGGGCTGTTTGGTTCATTTGAACTTTGTTTTGTGTAGTTATAGTGTAAGTCCTCCACTAGCATGTTGTTTTAAGGCTTTAAACATCATTGGTGTGACTTGGTTGCATGTTTTAGTGCTTTTTCTACTTCATTTTAGCACTCATAATTTCTGCAATCTCCCTTATTTCTTCACTTTTTGGTTTTGTTTGAAAGTGGTTTCAAACCACTTATTTGCCTAAGTGTGAAATGGAGGTGCTACATCTAATGGTTTAATCCCTTAGGGGGTTCATTACCAACAGTGTAATGCCTCTTTCATGTGCAAAGCAACTTGTGGTTTGAGCCCTCTTTCCATTAGAGGACACTCACCAATGGACAAATCAATTAATGAATGATTCGGTAAATAAAATGAGTAAACAAAATTGGCAAGTAAAAGAGGCAAGATAAGCATTCTTTGTGTTGCATTGCATGTGTTCAAACCGGACGTTAATTTGAACACAAGGAAAATGGGACATTTCACACTCAAAAGTGATGAAATGTGCCATTTTCTTTGGTCTCCATTGCCCTTGATCATGCATGATAGGGTGATGGACATTTTGGTCTTGTTGTGCATTTATTGAACTTGCACAATTGGTTTCACAAGCCATCATGCAATGAAATTTCTTGATTGATGGTTTGTGAACCAAATCTTGTCCTTCATTTGATTTCCCCATGAAAAGGAGAGGCAAAGTGTGCAAACAACCCTTGAGAAGTACACTATTTTGCTCTGTTTTGCTCTCTGTTGCAGCAAGAAAGTTCAAACCAGCAGTGGCCGACAGCCATCACCAGTGGCCGACCGGCCACCATTGGTAGCCGACCGGTTCCCTGTCAGCCACCAATGAAATTTGCACAATGTATTCCTAAGGTGGAACAGAGGTGTCCTGGAAGTAGGCAGCTTTGTTGATGTTCATATGTGCAAACAGAGGCATTCAGCAGCAAGGCAATGGCTTTTCGGGTGAAAAATCGAGCATGCATACATCCCTTGCTTCTCGGGATTAGCTAATTAGTTTAATTAGCATTAGATCAAGTATGTGTTGTAATTAATTAGTTGTAGCTAATTAAGTGTTGTAAATAATTAGTTAGTTTAACTAGTTATTTGATTTCGGTTTATAATAATTAGTTAACTAGAATAGTTAATTAATTCAATTTTGTAATAATTAATTAGCTTAGCTAGTTGATTAGCTTATTCATTCGGACCCTCCTTCGCGAGGGCGTAATGTTGTAATAAGTGTGTGTGCGTGTGTGTATGTTTTCCAACCCCACGTCTTTCTCTCTCTTACTTAACCACTTTTGATGGTTAGTTTAGGAGTATCATGTTTCAATTAGCATACCTTATGCTTGCATCCATTCATTTGTATTGCATGCACCGAGGCTCGGTGCATCATTCAAACTGCATCGTTATTTCAATACATTTCTTTGAATACGTGTTTAACCGCATGTTATCGAATCGAATCATATGCTATGTTAGTAGCCAAGCCTATTAATCGCATATTGCATGCGTTGCATTAGACATTTAGCATAATTAGGAATCATGCATTAATTTCTAACTCATGTTTTCTTAGCTTGGAATACTAGGTGAGTTTTTAAGCTTTAGCATACTTGCATAAGTGTGAATGTTGCCATGATTAGCATGCTTTCCATGAGGCTAAATGCTTACTTGCTAAATTGCATGAATGTCTGTGAATGAAGGCTTGTTGTTTGAATTGGAACGATTCAACAAATGTGCGTTTTAAGCCCACTTTGTTAAGTGGCAAATCATGTTTTAAGCCCACTATGTTTGGTGGCAAGTTCGCAATTTTAAGCCCACTTAAGGTGGCAAATTCAAACCATTTTCGCAAACAAACACGAGTTGAATTGTTCTAAATTGAGCAAACTAGTCTATACTTGCTTGTGCACATCACATAGTAAAGCTGGTTTAATAATCGGAATAAGAACACATAATGTTTATAAAAAATCATATCATGATTAGTAGAGGCCGATCTTTGATCGGGCGAGCGGGTGTGCTCAATTCATGACCTTCCCCTCTCGTACCTAAGTTCCCAAGCTGAGGTAACTTTGGTGATGACAGACACGTGGCCTTTGGCACGAGTCAGGGTTTCCTAAATTTCTCCAAAACAAAAAATATTTAGGTGGCGACTCTGTATCTGGCAAAGTAATCCAATTTTGGCATTATTTGATTTAAAATCGATTTTCCAAAAAGATTTTCCGGATTGGACTCTTTGGTGATTATCAGTTTCACATTACACTTTGTGAGATTAGATTAAAACCACGGGAGTCCGAACTGTGAAGACCTTCTTTTCAAACCTTCCAAAAAGGGGGCGTGAAAAAGGTGAGCCACAAGTAATAATAATGATCATGACCGAATGAAATTGTGTGATAGTGGTATTTTGTGTTAATGGCACAGTTGTTATCTTTGTTAATTATTATTGTGGAAATGTTATGTTGATGTTGGTTATGGCATCACCACGTGAGTGATGGGCATATTTGGGTGACGGTAGAGACTCCCCAGTTGTTACTTGGAACGAAATTGGAAATGAATAAAAATTTGGGTCTTACTTGAAAGGCAGAAAATGTATTTTTGACTTGTGACCGGTGTGAGTTTTAAGCACCTCTAAGAAAATGTTTTATATGCAAAGAAATGATTTTTTTTTACCAAGAGATGAGAAAATGATGAATTTTTTTTTTTTTTTTAAAAAGGGTTGAGTTGTTAGTTATTATACCCTTATGGTTGGGATGGTGTTACCACTTTATTTGAATTGCTAAATCTTGGACTTGTATGCTCACTTATGTGGGTCGATTGGAGTTGTAAGGGCTTGTTAGGCCAGAGTCTTGCCTAGGGTTGGGTTTTGTTGTAATCCTTTCTTTTGAGTGAGTTAACCAAGGATCTTGTAGTGAAACTTTATTTTCTCCATGTTGGGGTGTTAAGCGTTCGGGAGTGTTTGGGCATGTGGTGGTGGATGCCTTGGGTATGCGTGTTGTTGCTGTGGTTGTTGTTGTTCTTGTTTCATAGGCCCAGCGAGTGGTATGGGTCGGGGAGATGTCCTTAATCTCTTCTTTGGGTCCTTGGGGCTCTGGGATGTTGGACCTAGAGTCGAGAAGGTATTCCACGTTTGGTTGTAGCCGGGAGTTAGTGTTGTGTTTCCTTGGTTGGTTGGGAGGTCTTCCTCGGTACCGTGTTTTCTTCTTGAAGTGTTAGCTTTTATTTCGGCGTTGTTTAATTTCAGGAACGAAAATTCCTAAGGTGGGGAGGTTGTGATGACCGGTGCATATTTTTCCTTGTTCTCTTGGGTTATGTTGGATTTACTTTCATTAAAATGTCGGATTCCAAAGTACGGTCCAGTCAACAGTTGAGTTCATTGTTTTTGAAAACTTCTCTTTAAAAATTTTCGTTCTTGTTTGTTTCAAATTCCGAGTTTTCACTTGTCCCAGAGGGTGCGAGGTCGACTCCGGAGTGTCGGGAGAGAAGCCGAGGATTTTTCAGGCTGGAAGACCAGAGCCGCACGTGCATGGCCTTGGGCTGCACGTGTGGGAGAGGGGCCGCACGTGTAGGAGGGTGAGGCCGCACGTGCGAGAAGCAGGGAAAGGCTGTGTGCACACTGCAATATATGCAGGTGCAGAGAGGAGGTGTGGGGGAGGACCGCACGTGCAGGGGTAAGAATCGCACGTGCAGGGGTGAGAGATGCACATGTGGGAGGATGCTCCGCACGTGCGGGAGAAGGCGCCGCACGTGCGGCCAGACGCGTGATCTGTTTCATTTTTTGTGCTTTTCAGCTATGTATAGCTCTTTTTGTTCCCTTTTCATCCATATCTGAATGTACCTCTCTCTCTCTCTACAATCTTTCTCTCTTTTTCTCTCATCTCTCTCTATCCAAACCCTCAAAACATTGTATTTTCTTTTGATCCCAAGAATCCATTGAGATTTTGGTGCTAGTCCCTTATACCAAAATAATGAGCATATTGGGGCTTCGTCTTGACCAGTGGAGATCAAATTCCGGCAAAGTTGATTTTTGGGCTTTTCTCCTCTTCGCTCTTGAGGTAGGGATTTCTTTGATCTTTTTCAATGCCTCTTTTATAGATAGACACGTGGTATATTCTATTGCATAAAAAAACCATGTTGTTATGGATCTTTTTGGAAAATCATAAAGAGGGATCTAAGTGTTGACGTGCAAGGTTGAGATTTGGGAAATTAGATTGTTGATCGGGTTAATTTGGGGGAAATGGTTTAACATGTTTTGGGTAGAGAAAAGTAAAGCCCTAATTGTTGTTGTTTTTTTTTTTTTTTTGTAATAATGCTTAATAGGTGAAAATGGTTGAAATGGTGAGATAATCATGTTGTGAATTAAAGAATTTGATTAATGACTTTGTAATTTATTTGTGATTAAATCGGGTCTTATGATTTTAACATTTACCTTATGTTGGGTTGATTATATTTAAATATAATGGATGGATAATTTGTTAAGTGTTAACGAGGACTTAATTCTAAGATTAGGAATTTTGGGCAACGCCCTTGTTGAGTTGGAATTGAGCAGATTATGACTTTGTTATCCGTGGGTTGAGTCTTTGGTTAAATGAATGAAATGAATCTCTTTTATTGTACATATTTATGTATATAATTGGTGAATTGCAAATTGGAAATTTTGAAAAGTAATTTTGGAAAGATAGAGATGATTGTAACTCTTTTACAAATTAAGAAGGAACCTTGATTATAGACGCGCCCCCCGAGGGCTACTCGCTACAGTTCGGACTCAATTGTCACAGTTCTGAATCTAGTCTTACAATGTGCGATGTAAGACCGATAAATCACCAAAGAGTCCAAATCCGGCAAATCGTTTTGGAAAACTGATTTTTATAAAGAAGTGCCAAACATGGACTGTTTTGCCAGATACAGAGTCGCCACCTAAATATTTTATTTTTGGAAAATTTAGGAAACCCTGACTCGTGCCTTAAGGCCACGTGTCCGTCATCACCAAAGTTGCCTCGGCTCGGGAACTTGGGTACGATTGGGGAAGGTCATTTAATGAGCACCCCCTCTCGCCCGATCAAAGATCAGCCTGTACTAAACATGATATCTCATTTTTGAAAACATATGTAATCTTATTCCGATTAATTAGCTAATCTTACTATGTGATGCGCACAACACACAAGTATAGACTAGATCGCCTAATTTGGAACAAAGCATTGCATATCCGTTTGTTTGGAAATGGTTTGAAGTTTGCTACTTGCAAGTAGGCTAAAACACAGATTTCAATGAATTATCCCAATTCAAGTAATCCAACCTTCACCCACAGGCATTCAGGCAATTATATCACATAAGCAAATAGCCTCATGGCAAGCATGCTTTCATGGCAACGTTAACACACATGCAGTATGCTAAAGCGTAAACACTCACAGTGTACTCCGAGCCAAAATAGAGAACTAGTTAGAAATCATGCATGATCCTAGTTCATGTTAAGATGGCTAATGCAACATATGCGAAGATGCGACTAAAATAGGCTCGTCTATTCTAGAATGGCATATGGGATGTGACAATTCGATACATGTATTCAAATAGGAATTGAAGTACAATGCAGTTAGTATGATGCGCCGAGCTCGGTGCATGCAATACTGATGAATGGATGCACACATGCAAGCATAAGGTATGCTAAATGAAACATGCCCTGAAACTAACCATCGTAAGCGGTTAAGTAAAAGGGAGAAAGAAATGGGGGTTGGAAGACATGCGTCACACACACGCACGCTTATTACAACAATACGCCCTCTCGAAGGAGGGACCGAATAAAGAGCTAACTAGCTAATCTAAGCTAATTAAACTAATTATTACACAACAAATTAATTAACTAACCCTAGTTAACTAATTATTACAACACAATTGAAATAGCTAACGCATTAACTAATAAATTACAAACCGAAGCAAAAGCTAGCTATCTAAGCATGGCAGCTAAGGAAAGCAATAAAACAGGAGCCTCGAAGCAAGGAGGATGCATGCACGTCCGGTTGCGTCGTTCGAAAATCCAATGCAATGCCCCGATTCGCCTCTGTTTGCAATCTGTTCTCAAGAACTTGCACCAAGCTCCAGAAAGATGAAACTCCACCCTGGGAATGCTGTGGGAGGGTGGCCGACCACTTTTGGTTGTTGAAAAACCAGAAAAGTGGTCGGCCAGCTACTTTTTCTAGCTGGACGACCAGTTGTTGCTGCTGGTCTGCACTTTTCTGCAACAGAGAGCAAGAATGGGGCATGGCAATGTATTTGCAGTATATGTATGCACAACCACCCACCCTATGTAATGAACTCAAGGGGGTGTGGTTCTCGACCCTTGGGCCACCAATCGCGCATTTCCATGCATGATGGCCGAGAGGCGAAATTGCACAATTCAATATGGAAATGAATGCACAAGTAAACACATAATGCCTAAAGCTCTATCATGGGTAATCAAGAGCGTCGGCGATCGGGAATGAAGACACGTTTCATCACTTGGAGTATGAAACGTCCCTCTTTTCCCGTGTTTGGACTAACACCTATTCCAAACACAAATGCAAGCAACATGGCAAACATACAATGCGACTATATGGCATACACAATGCTATGGACAATATGGCATACTCAATGCAATATGATGATGGCATGCTGTAGACACCCCATTTTTGACCGCCCTTAAGACTTGGGCACTACTGATGGTTTACTTGGTGGAGAAATGTGTGCAGGGCAAAAGTTCAGTTTCTTCGGCAAGGAGAGAGACAAATCTCAACTTCATACCCCTTTTGGACCAAAACAATCTTGATCAAAATATTTCAGACCTTGAAACCCTCTCTTTCAAAATGTTTTGAAAATAAAGTTTCTACGATGTTCTGACACTCGCATTTTGTTAAATGTCGCGCTTTTTGGTAAACCGAGCAAGGACAAAGTGGAAATGAATGAAAGAGAGATGAAATCTTTGAAAAATATTTCAAAACACTTTGTTTAGGGGTTTGGAGTTGAAGAAAAGAGGAAAGGAGAGAAGAAAACCAGTTTGGGAGAAGTTCAGCATGAATCCGGGTAAGACCAAAACTGTGCGGCTTCACTAAAATAGGCATAACTTTTTTCATAGTTGGAATTTTGAAGCAAGGCTGCCACCATTGGAAAGCTTACTTCTGGGGCTTCAATTTGGATACAAGAATGACCTAAAAAGGAGTCCATATAAAGGAGTTATGCCCATTTGAAGTTGGACCTGAAAAGTAGAAAAGTGGTGGGCCAACCAGAAAAAGTGGTCCGCCGACCAGAAAAGTGGCTGGTAGGTCCCAAACTCAATTTTTTGAAGATATTTTCCCTCCAGCTGTCTTCCACAACCTCCAGTTGTTCCATAAACAGATATTCGAACCCACCTCTTGCTTTTTGCTATATATGAGCCATATCTCCCATTTTGCAAAAGGAGAACTTCTTGAGCAAGTTTGGGAGCCTCTCTCTCTAAAAACTCCTCTCTCTCTAGAATTTTCAGACCTAAATCTCTGCCTCTCTCTCTATAGTTCACTCTCTCTTCCCCTTTTGTGCATAGAAGGGCATAGAAGTAGAGAAATATAACTAGTTGGCCTAGGCATCCTTCATCAAAGTTGCATATCCATGGGCTGAGGTCTCTTGGAACTGATTTTTGGGCTCATTGAAGGTTGTTGGCTCAGAAAAGTGTTGTTTTTGCAGTTGTGCTTCAAGGGTAAGCATCTCCCTCTTTTAAGCTCATTTTTGTACACTATCTTGGCCATTTTTGCATGATTGTTTTACCATCTTTGTAAACTGATTTTGGCTTGGTTTTGAACTGAGAAAATCTTTGTTTTTCAGTCCTGAAAGTGTTGGTTTAAGCCTTGTTTGGCTAGGGGTTTGTCCTCTTCTTTTGTTTCCTTAGCTTGTATAGCTTTTGAGCCATCTTCTAAGCCTTTCAAAACAACTTTTCGTGGCTTTTCACCACTGAAATCCAGAGGATTTTCATTGGTAAAAACCCTATTTTGAGGTCCCAAATGGGAGGGGATAGCCTCCCCTCCTTGTCTCTCCATGCCATGCTTTGTTAGCTCTATAAAGTAGCATCTTTTTGTGGCTTATGTTAGCTCTTTTCAAGCATGTTTTTGTGACTTTCCAGACCTGCCATAACTCTGTTTTGGTCTGTCTTGGTCACCTCTTGCATGCTTCTTATACTTGTAGTGTAAACCTACTTGTAGCCTTGCAAAGTAGCATGTCTTTCTCTGCGTGTATTGGCTCTATTTCAGTAGGTTTTTGGCCATCATTTGACATGTCATAACTCTGATTTTTGTTGGTTAAGTCATCACACACTTGGCTTTGGTAGGTGTAGTGTAAACCTCCTTATTGGCCTTACATACTCCATGTTTTGACCCTTCATGCTAGCTTGTTTTGGCTTTGCTCCATGCATGTTTTGTCATTGTTTTGGCATGCTCTAGGACTGTTTTGGGTTGTATTGGCCATAAGCTTCATGCATTGCATAGCTATAGTGCAAATGCCTTGCTAGTCTTGAGTTTTGAGGCCTCTACCATGCTATACTTGTGATGTTTGCATGCCTTGGAATCATTTTAAATGATATTTCAGAGCTTGCCATACTCTTATGTTTATCACTTCTTCAATGTGTTTGAGAGTTGCCCCTTTTTGCCTTGTTTGTGAGCCATTGCATGAGCCTCATTTTCTTGCCTTTCACCATCATCTCAGTCCATTTTGGCTACTGTTTTGGCCTGTATAAGGTCTGTTTGGGGCTAGTTTGGCCATTTGAGCATTGTCTTGCATGCCTCTAGTGTAATACACTTCACTAGCTTTATGCTTAAGCCTTGCAACATGCATCACGTGAGTTGTTTGCATGATTTGAAGTCATTTAGCATGACATTTCAGTGCTGGAACATATGCCATTATACTCCATGTTTCATCCTTTTAATGCCTTTTGAGAGTTGTGTTCTTATGCCTAATTGGTGAGCCAATACACGTGCATGCATTTCTCTTACTTCCATGCCTTTATTTTATCACCAATGGCCTCTATTTGGGCATGGCTGAGGTCTGTCCACTTTAATTTAAGTCCATTGAGCATGATTGATTGCATGTTGTTTGCATGCTATGTTGTCCGTTGCATTGCGTATGCCATATACTTTGCATTGTGTATGCCTAGGTCATATTGCATCGAGTATGCCACCTTACCTTGCATTGAGTATGCTAGGTTGTCATTTGCATTGTATATGCCATTTTGTTGCTTAGCACTGAGTGTGCATATTCCTTGCATTAAGTATGCTATGTTCCATGCCACTTGTTGCATTGTGTTTGGAATAGGTGTTTAGTCCAAACACGAGAAACGAGGGACGTTTCATACTTAAAGTGATGAAACATGCCTCAATTCTCAGTCGCTGACGCTCTTGATCTTACATGATAGAGGTTTAGGCCTTATGTGTTTACTTGTGCATTCATTTTCATATTGAATTGTGCAACTTCACCTCTCGGCCATCATGCATCGAGATGCGTGATTGGTGGCCCGAGGGTCGAGAACCACACTCCCTTGAGCTTATGAAATGATAGGGAGGGTGGTTGTGCACACATATCTTGAAAATACATTGCCATGCCCTTTCTTGCTCTCTGTTGCAGCAAACTGGAAGAAGTGCAGCAAAATTGGTCGGCCGACCAGTATTACTAGCTGGCCCACCACTTTTTCTGGTTTTTCAGCAAGAAAAGTGGTCGGTAGGTGGTCTCCCTCCCCAACAGCTGGTCGGCAGCATCCCTAGAGGTCCCCTAGGTGGAGTTGAAGCTTTGTGGAGCTTGGTGAAGTGTTCTGAAAACAGTTGCAAATAAAGGCAAGTTGGGGCATCGCGATGGATTTCCGAGCGAGGTGATTCAAGCATGCATGCATCTCTCGTCATGAGGCCATTTCAGTGCTTTGTTAACTTAGAATAGTTATTTGTTTTAACTTGTTTTGTAATAATTAATTAGCTAGAATAGTTAGTTAATTAGTCGGTTCTGTATTATTTATTCGGACCCTCCGTCGAGAGGGCACAATTGTTGTAAATAAGTGCGAGTGTGGTGGTGCATGTCTTCCTACCCCATTTCTTTCTCCCTTTTATTTACTAGCTTACGATGGTTAGTTTTAGGGCATGTTTCAATTAGCATCCTTATGCTCGCATGTTTGCATTCATTCATCTGTCTTGCATGCACTGGGCTCGGCACATCATGCTAACTGCATTGTATTTCAATTCCTGTTTGAATACATGTATCAAATTGCATTTCACATGACATTTTAGAATAGCCGAGCCTATCTTAGTTGCATTGTGTATGTGTTGTATTAGGCATTCTTGACATAGCTAGGATCATGCATTGATTTCTAATATAGCTTTTGTTTTGGCTCGGAGTACTTGGTAAGTGTTTATGCTTTAGCATCCTTGCATGTGTGTGAGTGTTGCCATGATAGCATGCTTGCCATGAGGCTAATTGCTTACGTGATATAACTGCCTGAATGCCTGTGGGTGAAGGTTGGATTACTTGAGTGGGGCAATTCATTGAAATCCCGTGTTTTAGCCTACTTGCGAGTAGCACCTTTAAACCATTTTCAAACAAACATGAGATGTTTTGTTCCAACTTAGGTGATCTAGTCTATACTTGTGTGTTGTGCGCATTACATAGTAATCCTAGGCTAATAACCGGAATAAGAACACATGCGTTTTTCAAAAAGAAGATATCATGTTAGTAAAGGCCGATCTTTGATCTGGCGAGCAGGGGTGCTCATTGCATGACCTTCCCCTCTCGTACCCAAGTTCCCGAGCCGAGGTAACTTTGGTGATGACGGACACGTGGCCTTAGGCACGAGTCAGGGTTTCCTAATTTCCCAAAATAAAATATTTAGGTGGTGACTCTGTATCTGGCAAAGCAGTCCATGTTTGATACTTCTTTTTTAAAAATCAGTTTTTCAAAACGATTTTGCCGGATTTGGACTCTTTGGTGATTTTCAATCTCGCATTGCACTTTGCAAGATCAGATTAAGAACCGTGACATTGAGTCCGAACTGTAGTGAGCCCAATGAACAAAACGGGATTTTCCTGGGACGTCCGGGTCGTCTACAGTTTCTGGCGACTCTGCTGGGGATTTAGAGAACTTGACTTGAACTCATGATATCTTGTTTTGATTACACTTATGTCTTTCTTTGCATTTCATTTGCATTGGTGCACCTAGGACACCGTGTTTGCCATATGCTATTCCTGAACGGTTTGCCGGAGGCGCGTTTGAGAAGCATGCCATAAGGCTGACCGGTTACGGGCTCTGCCACGATGGGAACACAAACCCCGGTTTTTACCGGGGCACCCTTTTTGACCATTCGACCTAGTACATATCGGAATCCATAGTGACCATTCCAAACTAGGACAGGTTGCTTACCCAATTGTAGGTTGTTTGAAATCGCTGCTTGCGTAGTGAAACCCTAGCTCCTGACAAAATAGGACAGGGAAACCCTACCCCACCATAGGGTGTTTTGGCTTTCATTTGCTTGTTATGTGCTTTTAGAGTGTGCCTCTACATGGAATGCATGTATCACTTTGCAAGTCTGGGTATCAGGCCTGAGGGCATCAGTATTTTGGGGGAATTAGTTTTACCTAAGGGTATCAGTTTACAGGCAGAATTTTGGGCAGAATTCAGTAGAGAGTGCAGTCATTCAGCTATGCTCACATCTATTCTAGTGAAATTGGGCTGAGATGCTGCCTATTTTCTCTTTTGCAAGGTAGTCTTTGAACCGTAGCTTCAAAAGGCTCCAATATCCCCTGAGGTTCATCGGACTTGTGCTGATAAACTTTGTCAGGTCAGAGATTCAGTTCAAGGGAAATCAGTGTTCCTTTACCAGAGGCAGGGTAAAAGGGCCAGTCAGGTATAGATCACCAGTTCAGCAGTTACCAGATCAGTGGCCCTTATCCACCCCACCAATGAACAGTCAGGCTGAGGTCTCAGTTTCTACTGCAGGGACAGATATACCAGTTGTTCAGATAAACCAACACTCTATGGCAAGTATGGAAGAGATGATGCGTCAGCTCTAGGAAAGTATGCAAGCCATGCAGCAGGATGCTGCCCGTCAAGTAGAATTTGCCGCACGCCAGGCCGAGGTTATGGCCCAACAGGCAGAGCTAATCGCCAGGCTACAGCAGTAAACCGGGGCATCTGCTTCACACCCAGCTCCTCTCCCACCAAGAGTCCCAATACTTGGGGAGACAACAAATGTCCAGGAAGATACGGACATCCCAACGGGGCCGGCTCCGCCCCCAATCCTACCCCAGCTGTCCAGGCACCCACACCCACCAACCTACCGAATTCTCCCTTTGAGTTCGAAGTGAACCCCACAGCACTAAAAGTGAGCAAGCTAGAAAAGCTGTTCAAGAAGTCTCAGGGCGTGAAGTCCATTCCGGACATTGAGGATGGGTACACCGATTCGGCCGTGACTCTGCCAGACCGATTCAAAATGCCGCATATCGACCGCTTCGACGGCTCTGGAGACCCAATGGTGCACCTCCACCTGTTTTCCGATATCCTGAGGCCAATGGGTTTGACCACAGCCCAGAAGTTGTCTCTATTCGGCCGAACCATGTCTGGGATAGCCGCAATCTGGTATGCGAAATTAGAGGACTCTGTGAAACAGAACTGGGAAGAGCTGGCTGAGGCCTTCATTGCTCAATACTCCTACAATACACAAATCGAGGTCACAACTCGTGATCTCGAAGTCACCCGCCAAGAGCCAATGGAGAGCGAAGGCCTCAATGATGACTACAAGGCCTTCCGACAAAGATTAGATCAGGATGATTGTTTGGAATCTACATGGCAAGCTGTTGCAAAAGATGGTCGTCCTACCTCTGTTTACCTTTCCAGCCTTTCATTAAATAGGGGTTCAAATTGAGGATGCCATCAGACAAGGGATCTTTGTGGAAGATAATGAGCGTTTGAAGAGGAATGTTGTTCACAATTCGAATGCTACTACTGAAGGTGCACAGTTGCGAAATGCTCAGAAGTAGACACTATCACCCTTCCCTCAATGGCAAAAAACCCAAACACTTCAAATCGGCCCCAAGCCCGAAAATTCATCCTCTTTACATAAGTCTCTTTCAAGCTTTGAAAAAGCTGCAAGAAGAAGGGCACCTAGAACTCCTAGAACCCCAACCCCTTCCAAATCCTCTTCTACCAAGATATGACCCAGCTAAATACTGTGCCTATCATCAACAGCGCGGTCATGATACGAACCGTTGCATCCGGCTCCGTCATAAGATTCAGGATCTTATTGACGAAGAGACCCTAGCTCCACCAAAAGGACCTCATGTTAGTACTGACACGTCACCTCTACACCTCAATCTAGTCCATACACTACCCATTCACCTATGACCCCAGTATATACATCACCCCGGCCTATCTACCCAAACCTAAGGTGTTCATTCCAGAAAGCATGGACTTATGCATGATGGGTGCACCTGAACCCCAATCATCTCAAACCCGTGAACCCACTACTTCTGAGTTGATGAGAATGATTGAAGATCTTCAAAGAACTGTGAAAAATCTGGCCTCTGGGACATTGGCTCCCTCATCGACCACATCACATGCTAGGAGTTTCATGACAAAAGGCTCCCCAATCTTGGGACGGGTTGTATTGGAAGAAGGCCAATCCCTTGGCAAAGTGGAGGCAAGAGGTAAGAACAAGGTAGGGGCAGGCATTGATCCCCATGAACACCTTCTGTGGGCTGTGGAGGCTTTGAAAGCGGAAGGGCTAAACAAACAGCAAGTGCTCGTAGTTGTTGCAAAGATTGTGGAGGATACTTTCATCACTCAGATTGAGAGTAGTTCGAAGCAAGGGGAAAATCAGGAGAAGGGCCATCGTACCAGAAACGATCCTGTTAGCTCTACTCCTCCACTCGGAAGAGGTCAGCAAACTAGGCCAGCACCTGCCAATCCCTTTGCTGATGCGTCCAGCAAAAATCCACAAACCTTGAAGTACTAACCCCGAGGTCAAAGGGTCTTCCATGCCCTCTATATGCCTTTGTCCAAAGCTCTCCAAATCCTTGTTGGACAAGGCCATCTCAAACCCCTTGAGCCTCGGTCTCTCCCGAATCCTCTTCCGGCTATGCATGATGCTGCCCAGTACTGTGCCTTCCATCAACAAACCGGTCATGGCACTGACAATTGCTTTCGTCTTCGCCACGAAGTGCAAGATTTGATTGACGACGGGGTCATTGCCGTGCCAAGCTCTGCAAAGTCTATCGGCACTGGATCGGTGAACTTGGGGGATAATGTGACCATGCGATCGGGGGATGAACCACCAGCGGATGGCACTCAGTTCACTCTAGCTATGGGGATGGCACGCACTATTTTGAGCATTTGCGAATGCTGTTTACTTTACTTTCTGACTTGGGTATTGGGTCAGTCTTGTTGTGTTGTACAGAGTCAGTTGGGTCTATCTTGTTGTACCGAGTCAGTCCTGTTTTGTTGGAGTCGGGTGATTTCGGGGGTGTTACCTCGGACATCACTTGCGTGTTTTGTGTTTGTCTTTTCGTTTTCTTTTGAGTCTGTTTCTGCCTTGGAGCCAATAATGCCAACAGATTTGAATGAACAACAGTGATTTTCACACTCTTGTGTCTGCTTCTGCCTTGTGCTAGTTGTGCTAGAAGTTTTGAATAAGATGGCAGTATTTGACTAAAAACTGTGTCTTTTCTGTGCTTTGAAATCATTACATTGACTTGAGTTTTTCAAAACTTTTTGAACATTGTGATGAAAACAAAGAGGAAGGAATTCCTCGGGATTTGTAAAAAAATTTGATCAATTGAGAGAAAGAGAGGCATGCTAAGCCCTTAATGATTGAGATCATGTTTGTTAATGTGAGTACTGAGAAGGATCCTGGCTTGATCCAGATTGGTTCTGCATTGTCTTCAACGCGAGCGATTAGTCGCTTTCTTAAAAGATTTCAAAAAATGTTTTGCGTGGTTCTACGAAGACCTGTGTGGAATCGCTCTTGAGATTGTGCAGCTTAGGATCGTTCTTAGCCTCGAGACTCAACCCCTTTGCTTCCAAACCTTGAACCTTAATTCAGAATGTTCAACGGTCAACCATAATGTAAGGCCCATGTGGTCGAATCAGAAGCAGCCCATGAACTAGGGGTGAGAATATCAGATGTGATCAAAGGAAGCTTGCGAAACAGCCCTTGAACTAGGGGAAAAAATGTCAGATGCGCTTGAAGAGTTAAAGATGAGTCTTTTCTGCAAACCAGGGAAGACTAGCAAGAATGCCAAATCCTAGAAGGGGAAAAGAATAAAGTATTGCTGAAGGACAACCAAGTTCCTATCCACAACACTAGGGGCAAATTCACCCTCCATTGGATGGACTTCTACATCATTAGCGAACAGCAGCCATTCTCTTGGATTCAGATGGCTCCAAGATCTCAAACCATTCAACATGGACAAAGCTAAACTTTTACCCTTGAGAGGTTTGCTAGGTCGAAAACCTGGAAGGGCGACCCAGGCAAAAGTTAGAGCAAGAAAAAGAAGAAAAAGAACAAAAAAAAGAAAAATGCAAAGAATAAAAAAAAAAAGAAAAGAAGAAAAAATGAAGAAAATGAAAAGAAAAGATGAAAAAGAAAAAAAGAAAAGAAATGAAAAGAATTGAAAATAAAAGAAGAACAAAGCTCGCAAGGTTGAAAACCCAGAAAGGGCGGCCTTGGCAAAAGTTAGAGTGCAAAAGGAGAGGTTAATACCCGAGTGTACCTTACCCCCGAACTACGTAAGGCTTGATTCCCATCTTTGGGATATGTAGGCAACTTCATTCTGAAGTCCAGCTGTAAAACACTTCAAATTTGACTGTGTCCATGTGATGGTTCTGGTCATCTTTGTCTTCTCTGTATCCGAGAATTTGGTTGTAATTGTCACTGTGTGGACTGGTTGCCACGTGCTGCGGCGCTATTCAGACTAGGGGCAACTTTCCGTTGCCGTGCAGTGCTGCGGTGCTATTCATACTAGGGGCAACTTTCAGTTGCCATGCAGTGCCGTTTAGACAAGGGGCAATTTTCCATTGTTTTGGATCTGAGGTTGTGCATCTCAAGAGTAAATCCTGCGTTGGTCGAGCAGTGGCCATTTGCAAAAATAGTTTTTGAGAATTTTTAATGAGGTTGACTAATTCTCTCGAAAATTATTCCATTTTTCTAAAACTGGACCATTTCTTGGACCCAAAAAAGGAAATTTTCAGTACTCATAACCTGACTTGCATGATTTCAAATCAGAAAATCGAACAAGCGTGTTAATCTAACTCTCATTTTGGTTAAAATTGTTTTAGCAGAAGCCAAAAAAAAAAAAAAAAATGGTTAAAATAATGAACTAGGGGCACAGTTGAGTCAGGTTTTCTGTCTTTTCCCCTTTATCAATACACTTGCCAGAAAGGGCATCATACCTGCCGGAAAAGGGCACCACTGAAGCTGACTGCAAAAGGGCAAAAAGCTCTCACATCCTCCGAGCAACGAGGTATCAAGCCAAGTGCGAAGCACGAACTGGAATGGGGCAAAATATTCCACTCCCTCATCTGGACAAGATCTGATCACGTCTAAACTCCCCAGCAGAGCATCGTCAACCGATGTTAGCTGCAGATTTGCTACACACCTAGTTGTAGCGTAGCCCCTCTGTGGGAGAAACTCACTGTTGTGAATAAGAATAAGAATCTAGTAGAATACCAGGGGCAAGAGCCCACAACTTCCTGCTTATCTATCAACCACCCAGGAGAGGGATAAAAAAAAAAAAAAAATGAGAGATTGAAGAATAGAGAGATGTGCGTTGAGAGGAAAAGTGAGTAAAGGGCTTTTTCAGAAAAATAGAGCCTGAGGGCCGAGTGATGTGAGAATCACAAATGAGAAAGGGTGGGAAACAATACCCGAAGAAACTGGCTCCTCACGAACTGAAAGGTCTCTCGCCATTGGAACACGTCTGAGTGTCGTGTCTCTTGTTTTTGTTTGTCTCGATTCTTGTTTTGAGTCGTTTCAAGTGTCTATGTTTGTGTTTAGGTTGTTTACCCTTTGTTTTTCTTTGTTGAGTCGTAGTGCACTGTGTTCAGTCGTAGGCTCGATACCTGGTTAAGAACTCATTTCTCAATTTCAAAATGAATCGTTTTGTGCTCAGGAGTGCTGTGCCGTTCTCAACATTTGTGGAAAACAGGATTGGTTCTTTCATAAAACTGCAGGGTTCCACCCAGGTCATGTCAGAATAGTAAAACCAGGACCTATCTGAAGCTATGAAAGTTCCGGGCTGCAAAGCAAAAGAAAAGAGAGAAAATGTCGGGCATTTGAGTTTGTTTCAACTTCTGTAAGTTCCGTCATTGCATCCCGTATGTTCAGAATGAGCAGTGTGCTGATACGAGCTGTGTGTTCAAAGTGAACAGAATACTGTGTTGACTGTTTCACTGTTTCAGGCCAGAATGGCGATCAAAGTGCTCTCCCTGAGTACCATTCCCCGTCAAAGTTATCTTGGCTATGTTTGCAATAAGGGAAAGTTGTGAATATGATCAGGAAGGAAAACGGAATTTGTGGTTTCTGCATGCAGAAGCTACCCCTTGTCAGCATTTCAGGACCTTTGTACTGCGAGTTGAAGGTAAGTGTTTGAAGAACACAATGGAGGGGAGATCCCCGTCAGAGTAAAGCGGTTTACCGCCACTCACTCCATGAGGTGCTTTCTAGAGTACCGCTTTGTTTGTTTATTGCTTTCCTTAAACATCATGCTCTACATTGCTTGTAACATGTACTGTATTATCGCACTTATTGCGTTTATTTGCATCTTGTGTTATCTTGTACCATTTATGCTTTTACGCCGAGCTACGTTTAGGATCGTTGTCCTCCGGGACTTTCTCAGGTTGCGCCAAGCACGCGCCTAATAGTTTGTTTCGGACCTCCTCTCACGATTTCAGTGTGGTTTGAGTGTCCGTTTCCTCACACGATTTCAGTGTGTTTGGAATTTATCTCCGGTTGCGTCGTGTACGCACCTGGGAAGTTTGTTTCGGACCTCCTCTCACGATTTCAGCGTGGTTTGAGTGTCCATTTCCTCACACGATTTCAGCGTGTTTGGAATTTATCTCAGGTTGCATCGTGTACGCACCTGGGTGGTTTGTTTTCGGACCTCCTCTCACGATTTCAGCGTGCTTTGAGTGTCCCTTTTCTCACATGATTTCAGCGTGTTTGGAATTTATCTCAGGTTGCGTCGTGTACACACCTAGGCAGTTTGTTTTTGGACCTCCTTTCACGATTTCAGCATGGTTTGAGTGTCCCTTTCCTCACACGATTTCAGCGTGTTTGGAATTTATCTCAGGTTGCGTTGTGTACGCACCTGGGCGGTTGTTTTCGGACCTCCTCTCACGATTGCAGCGTGGTTTGAGTGTCCCTTTCCTCACACGGTTTCAGCGTGTTTCAAATTTATCTCAGGTTGCGTCGTGTACGCACCTGGGCGGTTTGTTTTCAGGCCTCTTCTCACGATTTCAGCGTGGTTTGAGTGTCCCTTTCCTCACACGATTTTAGCATGTTTGGAATTCATCTCAAGTTGTATTGTGTACGCACCTGGGCGGTTGTTTTCGGACCTCTTCTCACGATTTTAGCGTGGTTTGAGTGTTCCTTTCCTCACACGATTTTAGCGTGTTTGGAATTTATCCAAGGTTGTGTTGTGTACACACCTGGGCGGTTGTTTTCAGGCCTCCTCTCACGATTTCAGCATGGTTTGAGTGTCCCTTTCCTCACACGATTTCAGCGTGTTTGGAATTCATCCCAGGTTGCGTCATGTACGTGCTTGGGCGTTTTGTTTTCGAGCCTCTTCTGGTGATTTCAGCGTGGTTAGAGTGTTCTTTGCCTCACACGATTTCAGTGTGTTTGGAATTCATCTCAGGTTGCGTTGTGTATGCACCTAGGCGGTTGTTTTCAGGCATCTTCTCACGATTTCAGCGTGATTGGTTTTCTTTGTTCTTCCTCCTCTCACGATTCCAGCGTGTTTGGAATTTATCTCTGGTTGCATGGAACGCGCTGCTGATTGGTTTTCTTTGTTCTTCCTCCTCTCACGATTCCAGTGTGGTTGGAGTGCGTTACCCCATTTGCATCTATTGCTCTATCTGTTACATCTATTGCATCATATCTGTTTTATTCTGGTCTAGGAGACCTTAAATCCTCTTAAGGTGCAATTCCTTTGGTGTTTGTCGTGCCCGAACGACTTCCGATGGTCTAGTATAGCCACCTGCCTGTGTTTGCGGTGAGTTCCTAGGAGACCAACTGAGACGGTGGAAACTAGAGTTCAAATGGCTCATGCCTAGAACGCAAAGTTTCGGGATTTCCGAGACTAAAGTCTGGTTTAAATACCCAGGGGTACATCATCGGCTTGAAATCTGTATGGCAGCCCCATAGATTGAGATAGCATGTGTATGCGCCTCAATTTTGGATACTGAACCAACCTAGTCTGTCACCCTGTTGGAGAATAGGGAAAGCTGCGACCACAGTCATGGAGAAAAGTAGTACCTGCGGTTCAACCGCGAAGAAGGGGAAGGTCTCCAGCAACATGAGGTAGGTCATTGCCAATTGCCCCTGTAAGGTACCTTCACTTCCTAGCTATTACATTGCATAGCATTGCATAAATCCTGAACTATCACACCGGCTTCGCGCAGCGTATAAGTCAAATTTTCAAATCGGCTTCGTGTAGCATATAAGTCCAATTATCAAACCGGCTTCGCGCAGCGTATAAGTCCAATTATCAAACCGGCTTCGCGTAGTGTATAAGTCTAATTATCAAAATCGGTTAACAACAGCAAGTGCGCCTGCCTGTTCACACCACCCAAATCGGCTTCGCGTAGCGTATAAGTCCAATTATCAAAATCTTCCTGTATAGCATTTTGCATCCTGCCCCTGAACTACGCTGGTTTGATTCCTTGCAAAGGGATACGTAGGCAGCCTGCGGGTTCAACCAACTACATCTGTATTTTGTTTGTTTGTCCAAGTCTTCGGCCTTGTCAAAGATGGGTCATCTCTGGGCTTTGACATTCACTTCCGTCACTTCTTGACTTCCGAGTTCTGTCAAAGAGGGGCAACTGTAGACACCCCATTTTTGACCTCTCTTAAGACTTGGGCACTACTGATGGTTTACTTGCTGGAGAAATGTGTGCAGGGCAAAAGTTCAGTTTCTTCAACAAGGAGAGAGACAAATCTCAACTTCATACCCCTTTTGGATCAAAACAATCTTGATCAAAAGATTTTAGACCTTGAAACCCTCTCTTTCAAAATGTTTTGAAAATAAAGTTTCTACGATGTTTCGACACTTGCATTTTGTTAAATGTCGCACTTTTTGGTAAACCGAGCAAGGACAAAGTGGAAATGAATGAAAGAGAGATGAAATCTTTGAAAAATCTTTCAAAACACTTTGTTTAGGGGTTTGGAGTTGAAGAAAAGAGAAAAGGAGAGAAGAAAACTAGTTTGGGAGAAGTTCGGCATGAATCCGGGTAAGACCAAAACTGCGCGGCTTCACCAAAATAGGCATAACTTTTTGCATAGTTGGAATTTTGATGCAAGGCTGCCACCATTGGAAATCTTACTTCTAGGGCTTCAATTTGGATACAAGAATGACCTGAAACGGAGTCCATATGAAGGAGTTATGCCCATTTAAAGTTGGACCTGGAAAGCAGAAAAGTGGTCGGCCGACCAGAAAAAGTAGCTGGCCAGCCAACTAGAAAAGTGGCTGGTAGGTCCCAAACTCAGATTTTTTGAAGATATTTTCCCTCCAGCTGTCTTCTACAACCTCCAGCTGTTCCATAAACAGATATTTCGAACCAACTTTTGTTTTTTGCTATATATGAGCCATATCTCCCATTTTGCAAAGGGAGAACTTCTTGAGCAAGTTTGGGAGCCTCTCTCTCTAAAAACTCCTCTCTCTCTAGAATTTTCAGACCTAAATCTCTGCCTCTCTCTCTATAGTTCACTCTCTCTCCCCTTTTGTGCATAGAAGGCATAGAAGTAGAGAAATATAACTAGTTGGCCTAGGCATCCTTCATCAAAGTTGCATATCCATGGGCTGAGGTCTCTTGGAACTGATTTTTGGGCTGATTGAAGGTTGTTTGGCTCAGAAAAGTGGTTGTTTTGCAGCTGTGCTTCAAGGGTAAGCATCTCCCTCTTTTAAGCTCATTTTTGTACACTATCTTGGCCATTTTTGCATGATTGTTTTACCATCTTTGTAAACTGATTTTGGCTTGGTTTTGAACTGAGAAAATCTCTGTTTTTCAGTCCTGAAAGTGTTGGTTTAAGCCTTGTTTGGCTAGGGGGTTGTCTCTCCCTTTTGTTCCTTAGCTTGTATAGCTTTTGAGCCATCTTCTAAGGCCTTTCAAAACAACTTTTTGTGGCCTTTCAACCACTAAAATCCAAAGGATTTTTAGTGGTAAAAACCCTATTTTGAGGTCCCAAATGGGAGCGAATAGCCTCCCCTCCCTGTCTCTCCATGCCATGCCTTGTTAGCTCTATAAAGTAGCATCTTTTTGTGGCTTATGTTAGCTCTTTTCAAGCATGTTTTTGTGACTTTCCAGACCTGCCATAACTCTGTTTTGGTCTGTCTTGGTCACCTCTTGCATGCTTCTTATACTTGTAGTGTAAACCTACTTGTAGCCTTGCAAAGTAGCATGTCTTTCTAGCGTGTATTGGCTCTATTTCAGTAGGTTTTTGGCCATCATTTGACATGTCATAACTCTGATTTTTGTTGGTTAAGTCATCACACACTTGGCTTTGGTAGGTGTAGTGTAAACCTCCTTATTGGCCTTACATACTCCATGTTTTGACCCTTCATGCTAGCTTGTTTTGGCTTTGCTCCATGCATGTTTTGTCATTGTTTTGGCATGCTCTAGGACTGTTTTGGGTTGTATTGGCCATAAGCTTCATGCATTGCATAGCTATAGTGCAAATGCCTTGGCTAGTCTTGAGTTTTGAGGCCTCTACCATGCTATACTTGTGATGTTTGCATGCCTTGGAATCATTTTAAATGATATTTCAGAGCTTGCCATACTCTTATGTTTATCACTTCTTCAATGTGTTTGAGAGTTGCCCCTTTTTGCCTTGTTTGTGAGCCATTGCATGAGCCTCATTTTCTTGCCTTTCAAGCCATCATCTCAGTCCATTTTGGCTACTGTTTTGGCCTGTATAAGGTCTGTTTGGGGCTGTTTGGCCATTTGAGCATTGTCTTGCATGCCTCTAGTGTAATACACTTCACTAGCTTTGATGCTTAAGCCTTGCAACATGCATCACGTGAGTTGTTTGCATGATTTGAAGTCATTTAGCATGACATTTCAGTGCTGGAACATATGCCATTATACTCCATGTTTCATCCTTTTAATGCCTTTTGAGAGTTGTGTTCTTATGCCTAATTGGTGAGCCAATACACGTGCATGCATTTCTCTTACTTCCATGCCTTTATTTTATCACCAATGGCCTCTATTTGGGCATGGCTGAGGTCTGTCCACTTTAATTTAAGTCCATTGAGCATGATTGATTGCATGTTGTTTGCATGCTATGTTGTCCGTTGCATTGCGTATGCCATATACTTTGCATTGTGTATGCCTAGGTCATATTGCATCGAGTATGCCACCTTACCTTGCATTGAGTATGCTAGGTTGTCATTTGCATTGTATATGCCATTTTGTTGCTTAGCACTGAGTGTGCATATTCCTTACATTGAGTATGCTATGTTCCATGCCACTTGTTGCATTGTGTTTGGAATAGGTGTTTAGTCCAAACACGAGAAACGAGGGACGTTTCATACTTGAAGTGATGAAACGTGCCTCAATTCTCGGTCGCTGACGCTCTTGATCTTACATGATAGAGGTTTAGGCCTTATGTGTTTACTTGTGCATTCATTTTCATATTGAATTGTGCAACTTCACCTCTCGGCCATCATGCATCGAGATGCGTGATTGGTGGCCCGAGGGTCGAGAACCACACTCCCTTGAGCTTATGAAATGATAGGGAGGGTGGTTGTGCACACATATCTTGAAAATACATTGCCATGCCTAGCTGGCCGACCACTTTTTCTGTTTTTTCAGCAAGAAAAGTGGTCGGCAGGTGGTCTCCCTCCCCAACAACTGGTCGGCAGCATCCCTAGAGGTCCCCTAGGTGGAGTTGAAGCTTTGTGGAGCTTGGTGAAGTGTTTTGAAAACAGTTGCAAACAAAGGCAAGTTGGGGCATCGCGATGGATTTCCAAGCGAGGCGATTCGAGCATGCATGCATCCCTCGTCATGAGGTCATTTCAGTGCTTTGTTAACTTAGAATAGTTATTTGTTTCAACTTGTTTTGTAATAAGTAATTAGCTAGAATAGTTAGTTAATTAGTCGGTTCTATATTATTTATTCGGACCCTCCGTCGAGAGGGCACAACTGTTGTAAATAAGTATGCGTGTGTGTGGTGCATGTCTTGCAACCCCCATTTCTTTCTCCCTTTTATTTACCAGCTTATGATGGTTAGTTTTAGGGCATGTTTTAATTAGCATCCTTATGCTCACATGTTTGCATTTATTCATCTGTCTTGCATGCACCGGACTCGGCACATCATGCTAACTGCATTGTATTTCAATTCCTGTTTGAATACATGTATCAAATTGCATTTCACATGACATTTTAGAATAGCCGAGCCTATCTTAGTTGCATTGTGTATGTGTTGTATTAGGCATTCTTGACATAGCTAGGATCATGCATTGATTTCTAACATAGCTTTTGTTTTGGCTCAGAGTACTCGGTAAGTGTTTATGCTTTAGCATCCTTGCATGTGTGTGAGTGTTGCCATGATAGCATGCTTGCCATGAGGCTAATTGCTTACATGAGATAACTGCCTGAATGCCTGTGGGTGAAGGTTGGATTACTTGAGTTGGGGCAATTCATTGAAATCCCGCGTTTTAGCCTACTTGCGAGTAGCACCTCTAAACCATTTTCAAACAAACATGAGATGTTTTATTTCAACTTAGGCGATTTAGTCTATACTTGTGTGTTGTGCGCATCACATAGTAATCCTAGGCTAATAATCGGAATAAGAACACATGCGTTTTTCAAAAACAAGATATCATGTTAGTAAAGGCCGATCTTTGATCTGGCGAGCGGGGGTGCTCATTGCATGACCTTCCCCTCTCATACCCAAGTTCCCGAGCCGAGGCAACTTTGGTGATGACGGACACATGGCCTTAGGCACAAGTTAGGGTTTCCTAAATTTTCCAAAATAAAATATTTAGGTGGCGACTCTGTATCTGGCAAAGCAGTCCATGTTTGGCACTTCTTTCTAAAAATCAGTTTTTCAAAACGATTTGCCGGATTTGGACTCTTTGGTGCTTTATCAATCTCGCATTGCACTTTGCAAGATCAGATTAAGAACCGTGACATTGAGTCCGAATTGTAGTGAGCCCAATGAACAAAACGGGATTTTCCCGGGACGTCCAGGTCGTCTACACATGCTCAATGCAAACAACAACATAATATGCACAACACCTTGTAACATGGCATACACAATGCAACAATGGACTTAAACCAAGATGGATAGGCCTCAACCATGCCTAAATCAGTGGCCATAACACCAAAATAAAGGCACTAAAATACAAAGCATGCAGGCACAATGCATTGGCCATTCAAGTAGTCCAAAGATCACAACCTTCAAGAAGGCTCGAAGAGTGACAAATGTGCAAGTGTAACAACACTAAGTGCACTGAAATTAAGTAAGAAATGATGCCAAATCATTCAAACAAAGCAAGTATGACATGTAAAGGTCCTAAGGCATGAAAGCTAGCAAAGAGCACTACGCATAAGGCATGCAATACATGGCAAATATGCATGAACCAAGCATAGACAGAGTTGAAATAGGTCTTAACAAAGACCAAAACAAGCTAAGATGGAGGCTTAAAGTCCTAGGCATGCAAGTATACAAGCTAGTTGTGTGATTTACACTACAAGTGTATTAATCATGCAAGGGGTGACCAAACTAAGCAAAAATAGTGGCATGCCTCAGCAAAATAACCACAAATACATGCTAAGACATGGCCAACACACAGTTACCGAAGGTGCTCAAACATGAGGCAAATGAAGCATTCATTGAAGACAACAAGGAGAGGGGATGGCCCTCTCCTTCTCAGGACCTTAAAACACCATCCCCACCACTTAAATCCCTCTGGATTTTAGTGGTGAGAGGGCCAAAACAAGGTGGTCCCAAAGCTCACAAAAGAGGCTAAAAAATGAGGCCAAACAAGGCCTAAGAGGGGGTAAACAACCCCAAACACAAAAGTGATCTTAAACAAAGATCGAAAACATGCAAAAACACAACTTTTATCAGTTATAAGTTAAGCTCAAAATAGCATGCAAGATAGGCTAAAAGCTTAAGCAAGAAAGGAGCATTTAAAGTTCAAAAGCTCACCCTTGAAGACCCTCTTCACTACTGCAAATCCAGCAACTTTTTTGAGTTTAAACAAGTCCAAGAACACCAAGAACAATCCCTTATCACCTCAGCAACCAAGTTATGGTGTTTAAGTGTGTGTTTGTGTGAAAAAGCAAGACAAAACTACACTTTTGATGAACAAAAATGGAGAAAGAAGACAATATAGATACAATGCTATATTTATGCTTCTCAGCTGGTTTTTCTGAACCTAGAGGAGGGAGGAGGGGCCTTCCTCTTATAGAAGAGGAAAGGTTAAGCTTCTTGGAGAAGCTAAGCAACAAAGGAATCCCTGTGTATGGAGGATGGTTCAATTGCTCTCCAGTTGTGCCAGCTAGAGGAAAATATCTCCAAAAAGGTGCCAAAAAGCAGCCGACCACTTCAAGTGGCCTCTGAGAGTAAAAACTGGTCGGCCATGGTGGGAGAGAGTCCAGGCACCAAAAGCAAGCAAGTGGAGTGGTGGTCGACCAGAAAAGATGCCCCAAAGACCAAGAAAGCCAGTTGTCTGACCAGAAAACTGGCTGGCAGAGGGAAAAGTGGTCGGCCAGAAGAAATACTGGTCTCCCACCCTTGTGCCACCTTCCAAACAAGGAAACTAAGGTTTGTACCAAAAACAAACCAAAGCGGATAGAAGACGAGAAATCAGGAGGCAAAGCACGTGGCTAAAAGTCCCGAAAACTAGCTGGCGAGCATCAAAAGTGGTATGCAACCACAAAAGTGGTCTTCCGGACCACAGTGTCCCTCTAGGCAGAGGCAACAAGGTGTGGTTCAAAAACCACGCCAAACGGAGAACGTTAAGCGGTCTCGAGACAAGGCGCGCGGCCGGAGGCTCCAAAAACCGGAAACTAGTCTCCAAACGGGAAAAGTGGCCTACGACCACGAAAAGTGGTCTATGACCACTAAGAGATGGTCTACAAGACCTCTCCCTCCCTCCAGGAAGAGAAAACAAGATTCGGTCCACAAATCGAGCCAACACATAAAGAGTCTAGAGGCCCGGATGCAAGGCTTTCAGCCGAAACTCCGAAACCTCTAAACGAGCACAACATGCACCATCACCGAGTGCTCAACCGATGACGTCTGAGTCTTAAGGTGGTCAAAAATGGGGTGTCTACATTGATCAAAATTGAAAACCTTGGAACATCATTGTTGTTATTGGACTTAATGCCTCATAAGAATGGGATGATTGTATTTCGTGGATTAATACATATTGCTTAGAGGTTTTGTCCTTAGTCATCGGTGGAGGATGAAATTGTGAACGTTGAAATGGTTATGTGTCTGTAGTACACTCGAGTTACCTATGAATGTTGTATAAAGTGATGGTTGGAAAATGTGTAATGCGCTGAGAATGAGAGGTACCATTACAGTCCAGCTAACGCCTGGAGAATTGGCTGAGCTGAGAATGAGAGGTACCATTACCTTCCAACTAGTGCCTGGAGAATTGGCAGAGGTACTATTACCTTCCGGCCGGTGTCTGGTAAATTGGCATTTCATTGTGGAAAGATGTATCATTGGCTTACCATGCTTGAGGCAGGTAGAGTGAAATTTATTTATTATTATTGCTTCAGTATATTTGAGTATGTTATGTGTTATGATGGTTGTGGTTTTTGAAAGGTCGAATTGCTTAAATTGTAGACGTAGATAGTTGTTGGATGCTTGTTGTGTTTCCTTCCGTACTAAAGGTATACTTGCATGGGCATGAATGTGTGGGAAGTAAACGTGAGTAATGTGTTGAGATTGTAAGTAATGTGAAAGATATTGGATATTCGTGAACATGTTTTTGAAAAGTCAAATCAGGTGCAAGTCTAAAAAGGGTGAGAAAGTGTAAAAGGTTTTTAGTGAAATTCTTACTTTCAGAAATTTGTTACTGTCATATAAGTCTTGGTAAAAGGTAATAAGAAGAAAGAATGATGAATTGCTTACGTTATGGAATGAAATGAATGATTTTGAGAAAAGTACTTATATGCGTATATTTCTGTATAAACCCTCACATTATTTATACAGTATGAGACTAAGCATTCATGATCATAGCTATCCATAGGTTGTTATTGTTGATGATCATGTTGAGATCCCTACTGGACTATATGTTCATCCCAAGTTCCTAACCTTTTTCAAGTGAACATGGAGAAATGTTTTAAGATCATGGATCTTCTTTATCTGTTGGCCACAGGGCCTTTTATTTGCGGGCGGAATGCCATTTGTGTAAAAGGGTTAAGCCCTTTATCTATTTTTTTTAAGATGTAAGCCTTCGGGTAATTTATTTGGATATACTCCTGTTACATTTATTTTATATTCGAATGAGAGAATTATTAGTTATGTATTCCTTGTAAATATAACGAGTTTCAGTATGCTATCTCTGAAATTGAATTTATAATAATGGTTTTGGTAATGGAATTTGAGTAATAAAAAGTGGGGCGTGACACATCAACTACCCTCCAGTTGTTAAATGAGCCACATGGGTGAAAATGTAAATTTTCTAAATTGGATGGGGGTATTTTGGTCATTTTATTGTGATGTGATATCATAAACAAATATTAACAAAAAAAAAAAAAAAACCAAAAGTAATTTTTTACCAACTTCTCAAATCACTTTCTAAAAAAACCAAAAAACTTGATTAAAAGTTAAAAGTCGCCTTTTAACCATCTTCTTAAAATACCCCTCTATCTAAATAGACTAAATTGTGACAAAATTATAATCATATTCTGTCTTAATTATCCGACCAATTATAAAATGTTGGATAATCATAGGCTAGACAGCTTGGTTTGTTTGGCAAACTAATGTCAAACAAAATTTCAACTTCATTTTTTCAAATAAAACCGACCTACATCAAAATAATAGAAAATCACAATCAAACATATCTAAAAATCAAAATCTTATATCAAATATATTTACAATTATTATATACATGTGTGTGTTTCAACTATGATTTTTTTGAAAACAATTTACATTTTTTTTTCTTCTTTATATTCTTATGGTGGAGGTGTTGAAAGTTGCAAAAGAGAGAGAAGATGGCCATGGTTGGTGGAGGGGGAGAGATGGAAGAGTTTGGTGGAAAATAAAGATGCAATCAAACAAAAAATTCATTATTAGATTATTAAAGATATATTTATTTATAATAATGGTAATATTATATTATTCTTGTGGAGTTTTTTTGTATAAATTTTAGGAGATTTTTTTTAAGGTCCCTGATATTAAGATTTTATAGCATAAAGGACACTAAATATTTTTATAATATCTAAGGTCCCTCAATTTAATCTAGAGAAATTTCTCTCCAGAGAAATTCTAGATTCTTTGTGTTTTAACCAAATTTCTCTGGACTTCGGAATTTCTCTTTAGAGAAATTCTGAATTTTCTCTGGATTCTTTGTGTTTTGACCAATTTATATATATATATATATATATATATATATATAAATAAACTACTAGAAAAATAAAACAGAACAGAACCGATTCGATTGAGGAACAAAACTGACTGAACTACTTGATGTTTCTGATGTTTTGTTCTAACATTTGAATCAATGGATTCAACTAACAGACTCATAGCAAAAGTATATTCCCAGGACATGACATAAAAAAGTTCCACAATGGTGCAAATGTGTTGTAAAGTGATATACGAATTCTATGAAGTTCAGGAGGTCACACATGAATCATGTAAATATGCTTGCTATTAGCTACAAACACAGTGCATTTTTCGATATGCCTATACTGGCCACAACCAAGAACAACACAGATACTCACTATGACCATAACACACAACGACCTTTCTATTACCATGTTGTTCTCTGCACTGAATTGACACTTCAACTGTGTGTGATTGAGGGAATTCTAGTAATCACCTGTGTTAGGGTCGGTACTCAGTTTGAGAAATTTCTATTACCAGAGAAATTTCTCTAGATTTCGGAATTTCTCTCCAGAGAAATTCTGAATTTTCTCTGGGTTCTTTGTGTTTTGACCAATTTATATATATATATATATATATATATATAAATAAACTACTACAAAAATAAAACAGAACAGAACCGATTCGATTGAGGGACAAAACTGACTGAACTACTTGATGTTTCTGATGTTTTGTTCTAACATTTGAATCAATGGATTCAACTAACAGACTCATAGCAAAAGTATATTCCTAGGACATGACATAAAAAAGTTCCACAATGGCGCAAATGTGTTGTAAAGTGATATACGAATTATATGAAGTTCAGGAGGTCACACATGAATCTTGTAAATATACGACCAGTATCCTATCGCAAACTAACGCCTAAAACCTGTACAGCGGTAATGTGCTACCCATATTATATATATATATATCTACATCTGAAGCAGTTGTGCCAAATGTGAAGATTGTGCCCTCTGACGAAGCAACAATGGAGGAGGCGGTAGCTGCGGTGGAGGTGAAGTGATGAGATCGGGGAGAGAGAGGTGAGAATTTCTCTGTGATATATAGGTGTGGGAGTTGAGGGAGCTTAGACATTATAAAATAAAATTGTGGATTTCTTCCATTACTAAATATGGGAGAGGGACCTTAGACTAATTTTCTCTAAATTTTATGTATAAATAAAAATTTTCATATATATATATATACACACATTAGTAATTAGTTTCAAAGAAACCATCAAATATAACAAAAAAAAAAAAAAATTTAAAAAAATTACATATGAGTGGAGTTTTCAAAAAAATTATGATTTTACATTTTAATATTTGTAAAACTTATCACTAAATTAAAAATATTATTTCTAAAAATATACTTAAATGAAATTTACCCTCTTTTATTCTATATCACATTCTCGGACCTTCAGCACCACCATTATCATTCAATGAGCGACATACCATGTCTCTCTCACACATACATATCACATCACTCTAACACATTTATGGGTCAATCTTATTAATTAGACTTATTTATTTATAAATCCTGACTTATAAATTTATCGTTGTAAATTTATTGACCAAACTAATAAATTTATTACTATAAATTTATTCATTAATATTCATTATTCTTACTCATATTCACTCACTCACAAAAATCCATCATCATCTTTCACATACCCAAAGAACAAGAGAGATTGATAAATTTATTACTGAATAAATCTGAATCTGAAATAAATAAGGCAATTGATATGGTAGTTGTAGAGATTGACGCCAGTAGAGTGTAAATGTACAACGATAGAGTGTAAATATGTGATGATGGTGGTGGATATAGGAGGAAGTTGAGATTTTTCTATGGAACTACAATGACAATTCTCTCTCTTCACTGATTCAATCTAAATCCGGATTTCTCTCTCTAGCTTGGAACAAAGTCGCTCTCCTCACCGTTTCTTCTTGGCTTTGATTGAGTTTTGATCAAAGATGAAAGAACTACTGATGGAGGAAAAAGTATTTCATGCAACAGGTATACCACATCACCTTATCTGAGGCGAATCACACTCGACAAAAAATAAGTGACATTTGTTCAAAGCTATTTCGGTTCTGTTTGGCAAGTTATTTTTTTAATTATTTTTTTGTTAAAATAATCAATAAATATAAAATAGATTAAAATAACTAATAAGATAAAATATCACATTTAACTCAAAATCATTTCACTTTTTCTTTTACAACCATCAAATCAACTAAAAAAAAAATCAACTATCTTCTCAAACATAACTATGTTTACTAAGTTAAAATAACTAAAAAGCTAAATAGTCAACTAAAATAGCAAACTTCCCAAACAGGACATTAATATCCTCACTTGCTTTTGTCGACTAATATCCTCTCTTGCTTTTGTCGACCCCTCTTCTTTCTCTGTCTCTAAACAGAATCGGCCTTGGGCTAAGGCTATTGAGCCCCGTGCCTTAGGCCCCAAAAAATTGGTCCAAAATAGGACCCCCAAATTTAGAAAAATATTATAGTATATTATAAATATAAATAGGCCCAAATTATTTTTGTTGTCTTAGGGCCAATCTAAAGGACCAAAAAACGTTCTGTTGAACCCATATTTGTTTATAAATGTGGTTTGACCCAATTAAAATTAAAATATATACAAAATGTTGGTGGTCCTTGAATGAGCAACACTACATACACATACAAACAGTAGTGGCAGAGCCACATGGGGCTTAGGGGGGTCACATGCCCCCCCTGAATTTTTTGTTATTATTATTTTTTTATTTTTAACATAGGTATATAAATAAAAATTTTAAACAAAAATAATATTTAGAATAAAATGTCAAGAGCATTTTTAAATTGATGAAAACAATAGTGATTATTTTATTGAAAATGAAGTAATTACAACAAATATATTTTTATGTATGAAAATGTTATGAAAAAATCTCAATATAAATGTAATATCCATCATTTTTGATATGTAAATATAATTAATCTCACTATATATATGTAAAAATTACTAGAATATTAGTTATATTTGCATGTGGAGTTCACCCTTCATATGTTACTTTACTATTGGTTGGTGATATCATATGTCAATAATGACGTGATATCACTATTATATGAAATATTTACTCAAATT